>JAWWEV010000001.1:115449625-115487084 GCA_035583235.1 Hafferia zeledoni
CAGAGCCGCGGCCCCGCCGCCGCCTCCGCCTCCTCCTCCTCCGCCGCCGCCGCCTCCTCCAGGCCGCCTGTTCTTTGTTACAGCGGCCGGGAGGGCGGTAGCGAAGGGGGCGAGGCGGGTCCGAGGCAAAACCCGGCGGAGCCGCTCCCGGATCGCGGGCCCGGCGGCTGCGGGAGGGATGCGGGAGGGATGCGGGCGGCGCGGCCCCGCCGGGGCGGGCGTGGGGCATCGGCTCGGGAGGGAGGGACGGACAGGGACCCGCCGGAGCCATGGGCATGCGGGGCCCGGAGCCGGGAAGCGCCTCGGCTTGGCCGCAGGGTGTTGGGAATGGGTTCGGAGCGGGGGGGCGCGGGGGAGCTCCCAGGTGTGTTGAGAAGGGGATGGATGGTGGAGGAGGAGGAGGAGGAGGAGGAGGAGGAGGAGGAAGCAGGTGCAGGGATGCTGCGGCGGTGGGTACCCCGCGGGAAGGTGCGGTGGGAGACAAAAGGAGGGAAGTCGCGGACTGCGGCGCTTCGTACACGTGAATTTTCTGCAGTCCGCGCGTTCTCATTAAACTTCGCATGTACTTGGTGGTCGCGGTGATGGGCAGCGCTGGGAAGGGCGGGCGGCACCGCTCCCAACCGCGGGGTTACTCCGGACCCCCCGAAGTGATGGACGAGTAATCCCCCGCCGCCTCCTCCTCGTCAATAATTGATAGAATGGCCGTAATTTTGTGGGAATACAAGGCCTCGCTGTAGTTTGCCAGATGTTCTACGATTACTTCGAGCAGTGGCATGAACAAGTTTGACTACATGATGAGGGAAACAGCATTTTTAAGTGCGTTCTTGCCCACATCCATCTGCAGCACCCATCCACTTGTACTTTCAACTTACTCTAAGTAGCAGCCCGTTTTAAAACTAATGGAAATCTGAAGGAAGGGAAACTTTCATTTTACCTGCTTGGTCATTAAGTTCAAACACAGATTTTTAATATTAGGTTTATTTTTTAATTCTTCTTGAGTATTTTTTTTAAATTCACTTGCAAGATCAAAATGACTCAACTTACCACTAGAGCCTGATTTCTTCCTTCTGCAGTTTATTAGGGGAAAGTATGTTTTTACATCAGTTCTTACATTTTTTAATCACTTATGGCACAAGTGATTCCCTGACAGTAACTCACATGTCATGCTCTGCAAGGAGGTACCTGTGATGCTGCAGCCCCTCTGTGCCTTCATATGGGTTCCCTTGAATTCCAGATATGTTTGGAGGTCTGTGTTGCAGCTGGAATTTCTGTGCATAGCTGCATGTTCTACTATTGGACACAGAGCCACTCACTTAATTATGCAAGCAAAAAAAGTGGTTTTCTGCTGTTTTACTGCCATCAGAATTAGGCCTTGCACCTGTTCTTATTTCTTCTGTGTGGCTTTTCACCTGATTATTCACTGCTAATCATTGCTATCTGTTTTATATAAAAAATACCTGGAATTCCAAAGAAGCTTTGATATCTCTGCAACACAAGAGCAGAATTACGAGCAGTAGGATGAGTGACTTAACGGAGTATTTTTCTGGTACAAGTGCTTGAAAAGAAAAATCAGACATGGCCCAGAGCAACAGCAGATGAGGGTAAAAAAATTCTGAAGCCTGTCTTCAGTGCTGTCATGTGAGCCCACGTGGCACATCGTGACTTTGTTTACCAGCAGCAGGTGGCACAGTGTCATTTGTACCAAAAGCTCTTGAGAAATATATGTGAGGTTTGGGAGGGGTTTTGAGCCCCATGGGTGTGGAGTGTGTGCCTGTGAATCAGAACTGTGAGGCAGACACTGGTGTTTGTTTCAGAGCACAGCAGGTCATCGTGCCGAGCACAGGAATGGTGGGTGAGGGATCAGGAATTCTGTGATGTGCAGAATGAAAATCTTTGCTGCAGAGATGAAAACTACATTAGTGCAGCTCATAACTGAGGTGTGGTGTCCTTACCCACTGCGTTGAGGGACCTTCACGCTTCCTCCCCATCACCTTGAACAACATTGATGCTACTGTGATTTCTCCGCCCCTTTGTTGCTATTCTCATCTGACGGCCCCTGGAACAAGACTGATGTTGCTGCTCCTGTAACATCATATGTCCTCAATCTGCTGTTTGTCAAGGATGCAACAGAGGAACATTCTGGAAGGCGAATGCCTTTGCTGAGCAGGTCACTCAGCAGCATTGCTGGTGTGGCTGCTCTGCCTCCCTGAGCCAGTGACCGAGGACATTATTTGTTAATTCAGCCATATTTAGGATTAAAGTGTTGTGAGGACACCAACTATCTAAAAATAGTTGGATGTACACCTCTTGAAATAGTGCTAAGCATCTACAGAAAGTCTTGGTTAAAAGGCAAAACAAACCATATTTTACATAAGCTTACAGCACACTTTTTGTGGCTTGTTTTGCACCGTTGTCTTTGGATTTCCCTAAATACCTGTTGCATTATTTGCCATGTTTTCAGGGTAAAAGCTTTTGGGGAAATTTCCTAAGTTGCTGTTGTGCTCAGCATTGGGATTTTGTATAAATGTTTGGTTTGTTTTATGAGTTTAGTCCCCAAAGGCTGCAGCCAAGAAAGACTTGTGCCACAGGTAGGCAGTGTTGGCCACTTCCCAGGGCAGGGAGGGATCCTGCTGTTGGCAGGTGGAGTTGGGCAGGGCAGTCAGACAGACCATGTGGGAATGCCAGGCTGCCCAGACTCCAAGGCCAGAATTCCCCCTAGTCTGTTGCCCTGTTGATCCTGTTGCTGAGCAGCAGGATCCCTCCTGCCATGCCCAAGAGCCACAGTGACCAGGTGTCCCTTGGTATTCTCATCAGTTGTGATGGATTTCCACCCAGTGCATCTCTGTATGGTGATGGACTGCCCTTTGCTAACAGGGAGTTGTTTATGGATTGGTGAAGGAACCTGTTTGCTGCTTCTGGTGGAGGCTGGAGGTGGAGCAGGGTGTGGGTGCAGCTGGAACCAGACATTGCTCCCAGGCTTTAGCAGCAGACTTGGCACAAGTGTGGAATCCTTCCTGAAGCAGTGAAAGGGATTGTGTGGGATTGTGCTGAGAAGTACCTGTGCAGGAGTAGCTGCTGCTCTGGGCTCCAGCCTGTTTCCACAGCCCAGCCAGGCAGAGCACATGGAGCATCAGTCTTACAGAGTAAAGTCCTAATGGAGAGTCCTGATCCTGAGTAATGACTGTGCTTGTGCATGTCTTTGGCTTGGCTTTTGTTGCTGTAGTACCAAATACTTTATCTGTTTTCAAATAGGGCTCTTCTAGTTTAGTGTGTCATGTTCCCTGTCCTCCCGTTCTCCTCCCTTTCACAGGTTCAGTCTTTCTCCTTCGTATTCTCTTCTTGAGCCATATACTTTCTGTTTCTGCAGCCTCATCCCTCTTAGGCTTGGGTCGTGATCTTTATGTTGCTTTGCCTCTCACTGGGTCATTGGGAAAATTTATTTGAAGAAGATTGCCTTTTTTTTGGTTAGAAAAGAGAAAACTGTCTTCTAGATCCTTCTCGTATTGTGATCTTAGCCATACATAACCAGTCTTTTTTCCAACCATAATTTAATAATGAAGAAGCAGTAGGTAGTGTTCATGCAAGTCTTTAATACAGACTGACAAAAATGAATATAGATTATCCTTATTTAACTGTGAAAGCAAATTGGTGAGTTACTGTTTCATGGAAGGCCGTTGACAGAAATGGTATTTGTTTTCCAAGTTTTCTGATGCTTGGTATCACAATCTACCTTTGCCTTTGGACCAAATCTGTGACTGTATCTGCATTTTTTAGGTTATTAAGATTACTGTGTTTATTAAACAAGTAATCTGCCTTTCAGAGATAATTTTTTTAAGCTACTGTTCAATAAAATGTTGCAGTGGGCTTTGTTTCTGCTGTGGATGGTGCTGACCTGGATTAGTCCTCCAGCCCTGCATGTTCTGAGGCTCCACAGGAATTTACAGCAGGGGACACATGTAGTGATACAGAAGTCACCAGGGGTTTTTAGCAACTTTAATTTCTTTAGCGTTCCATTGATATTCCTGCAGGGACATTAACGTGTTTGGGTATGCTCTGGGTCAGTCAGCATCATTACTTCACAAAGGAATGTTTACATAATATGGAAAGTAAAAGTTAATTTGGCTCTAACTTCCATCTTTTTTCTTTTGGCAGGTTTAAAAAATGGCTGAAGATGGCAGTGATGAGATTATGTTTATTTGTAAGTATTAGGAAAAAGATCTGACTCTCATGATGTGTGACTTGTCTGCTCAGAATGTTTGGAATTAAAGACTAAGACTAAGATTTTAATTAGAAAAATATTTTATGTAAAGGAGGCTCAGGCAGCTTATTGAGGAATAGAGAGGAGGTTGTGTAATTCAAGCATACACATTCTGATCCTGCTGGCAAACACACAACGAAACCTCTGAATGTGAGTTAGCAGAGCAGCTTTCTCATGGCTGAAATAAGTGAGATTGAAGGCCTGACACCAGTGTAAGCCTTTGTTTACACAGCCAGCTTTAGCAGCCAGGGCTGTCTGTGGGGAGCTCTGACCTCTGGCCTGACCTGAAGATCTGCCCCTCCACAGGAGGGGAGGCAGGCTCGTTATTCCTCACTGTGAGATGCACCAGCTGCCCTGACAGGCTTCACTTGTGGCATTCACTGCCTGGGCTTTGTGTTTCTGCCCTCTGTGTGCCAGGCTGGGCTCTGTGACCTGGCATCTGCACTCCTGGGGCCGTGGTGTGCCCAGCAGTGTCCCATCCCTGGGGGAGCTTGGCCAGCAGGTTTGTGTCCCAGTGGCACATCAGCCCTGCAGCCTCACTGCTGTTACCAGCCTGGACATGCAGAGGTGGTGGATTCACTGTCCCTGGAGGTTTTTAAACTGAGATTGGCCATGGCACTGAGTGCCATGATCTGTTACAGGGACTGGAGTTGGACCAAGGGTTGGACTTGATGATCTCGGAGGTCTTTTCCAACCCAATCCATTCTATGATTCTGTGATCTGGTGTCACAGTGGAAAAAAACGAGGAGATGAGTCCACTCACCTACTTGTGTGAGCAGAGAGGGCCCAGATATTGTGGATGCAATTGGGGCAGAGCAGAACATGTCCTTGGTTTTCAGCCTCATGGCTCCACAGCTGCACTTTAACCTTATGGCAACTGTATCAGGAAGTTCCATTTTTCCCTCCGCCACAGATTCCTTCAAAAAGAATGTTGACTGTTGGCATGTTTATTGAGTTGCTGATACCAGTAGTGAACCTGCCTTGTCTTCCTCTTCATAAAAAGATTCTGGTGCATAGCAACAAGAATAGGGATGTGGTGCCATTTCCTAATGGCACAGATAGAAAATGTCACACACACAAACCATTTTCCTCTTTCCTGTGGAGTCTGTGGTGTTTTAATATCTTGAGCTTTCTTGTGCTCTCTGTGATTAGTTTTTCCCATGGGATATGGGTACTGCTTATGTTCTGAAAACGTAGTTCTGAGTTGTTACAAATGATACTGTGCACTCCCATAACGAGCATCGTTGAATACGTAATCCACAGACGAGAGAGTTTTGGAATATTTTTTAATAGAAGTCTGTGAATATAGTCCCCCCTGGATGTATTTTATGGTTATTCCCATGCTCCTTTTTGTATTTTTCCTGTTATTGTAATCTCTTGAAAGTGTCACACAGGGTAAGTGTAACAGCTTTGGGGACTGGCTGCTGTAAGGCATCCCTTGGATATTGGCACAGGTCACACAATATCAGTGTCATGTTCGCCTGGATTTGGTTATTCCTCTGCAAAGGAGTGAGAGGCATGTGTGGCTTATTCCTGCAGGTAGCTGTGGACAGTGCAGTCTGCACCTTGCTGAACCTGTGCAGTGGCTCATCTTTGCAGAAGTGAGGAGGGCCTTGATGTAATCAGAAGATAAGGAAAATGAAAAAGTTTCCTTTGACAGCAAAGCCTGTTTGAGAAGCTGTTGCTCTGGCTATTCATTCCTGTCTCTGTTGATTATGACAACCCTTTGTGGATGATAATCCAGTTTTTTTCAGCAGTCTGGTTTACACACTTCTCTGTGGCTCCTCCTCCCTCACTGCTTTGGGAAATCTGTATTTAGCCCAGGTTATTTCAGTAATATTAAACACAGTGTGACTTACAGGCTCACCTAAAGTGGGGAGATGGTGGCACAGCAAACAGGACAGCTGTTTAGATACTGGTGCTGTGTGGATGGCACTTGCCCACGGATCCTTTTCTCTGACACAGCTGTCTGGTGGCTGTACAGCAAGCCAGACTGGGATATTCATTCAGCTGAAAAATAAACTGATGGGAAGAGCTGGTTGTCTGGTTCCTTGATTCACCACAAGGCAGCACAAACAGCTGTACAGGAGACAGCAGCCAGGCTTGAGGGTTGCACCAGCCAATATTGCTGATGTACTGTCAAATATATGTGAGTTTTCACTGCTAAGCTGTTTTTGTTGCCAGAAGAAGAAACAACATGGAGCTGTGTATTGCAGTTTGTGATCCCTTGTTTTAGAAAATGTCCTTTTATTCACTGGGACAAATACTTGGGGGAGAGGTTTCCAGTTAGGAATACAGAGTAGCTTTACCACAGGGGACATACCATGGAATGGCATGGCTTTTGTCATGTCTTTTCCTAAACAAGATGTAATCAGTCTCCATTTTGCACCCTCACTGTGATTACCTGACATGCCTTGGTAAGGATGAAGCTCAGATGGAAATGGCACTGCAGGAATATAACTCCTGTGTGATGATCTCTTCTGAAGCTGTGTCAGCAGCTGACCAGGCAGGGCAGTTTGACAGCTATTTTTTCACAGTGAAGCAATGTACATGCATTTGGAATCCTGTTAAGTTAGCTTATTTTAGAAAGCATCAAATTATCCTGGTCTGAAAATGGTTTCTTAGGAACCACTCAGTTCTGGGTAATTTACTGCCACTTAAACTAAAAGGTAATTTAGGTAAACTGACAGTGAATTAAGTGGCCAAAGTGTGTTGTGCAGCCAGATGAGTTATTTGGAAAGGCACCAGAAGGTACCTTGGAGGTCTCTCTCCATGCTCTGTGGGTGAGAAGTGTGTGTGAGCCAGGCATGGCTCTGGGCAGAGCTGGGCTCCCAAAACACGCTTGTGCTGAGGTCTGTGCCAGTTCTGGTACAGGGTTTATGCCTCCTGTCACTGAAAACACCACATTACCCAAGCTGTTTCTGAAAACCTGGGTTCTGGGGAAGGTAGTAACGTGGTTTTCTTTAGCTGCTACATGTTACAGCACTTTATCTGAAGAATAATGCCATCTTTAAGCAGAATATTTACTGTGGATGTAAGGTAATTCTTTTCCTTTGAGAGAGAATTTAAACAATTGTCTTCTGATAGGACTGATCACAGTGTGTGTTATCTCACCTATGCAGATGCCAGCTGTCAACTCAATGGTCAATTATTCATGTTCTTTTAAGCAATATAAATAAACAGCTATGTATAAATAAACATCTCTATGTATGTATTTTGCCTGCAGCCAGGTTTTGCTTGGAAGAAGGAGGCAACTGTCTTACAGAAGTGTTTTTATCACCCTTTTCTCTTTGCTTCCTTGCAGGGTGTGAGGACTGTGGACAGTACCACGATTCAGAGTGTCCTGAGCTGGGCCCAGTGGTGACAGTCAAAGACTCCTTTGTCTTGAGCAGGGCAAGGTAAGGAATGTTTCTGTTAATCCTGGCAAACCCAACACCCATGTTAGTCCTTTAAAGCTGTCTAATGGATGTCACTGACAGCTGGAAAGCAAAGTCCCAGTGGACTACACAAATTTATGGAAAGCACGTGGCCATGATTAAATAGAAAAATTGATGCACACACTTGAGTGCTGTACTGAATTGAAGCCAAAAAATAACTTGCTGCTCATCAGGATTTGGTTCCTTTGCAGAGGGTTCTGGCAAAAGGTCAGGTAGTGCCAGATGGGTGACAACTTCTGTCTTGGTGGAGTACCTGCCACTTTTTCCCCTCCTCAGATGCACTGGATTAGTTTGAGAGAAGTGTGTGAGGATTTCTCATTCATGTTGTGTCCTCCTGCTTGGTATGAACTCTGTTGTTCCTCCACTTAGAAGCAAAACAAGTTGTTCTCATTATTGTGGGTCTTTGGGAATGATTAGGGGTAATAGTTCTGTCAGAAAATCTGTGACAGCACAGCAGAAATGCTCGTGTTTGCCAAAAGAAACAAATAGACTGAATCTATTTGTGAGAAAACATGACTGAGTAGTGATTTTTACAGAGAAAGACAAGCAGGCGTTGTCAGCAAAATTGTTATTAAGATGTAAAATGTAAGGCTAAGAAAAGGAACCAACTATTGTGAAGATGTAGTACAAATCCAAAAAGGGAAGAGAGTTCAAATGGAGTTCAAATGGCTTCATGGATTATATAATGTGCTTAAGACTTCCCTATTTCCTCCTGGGAAGTCACAGGCAGAAAACATGGGCACGTGGGCAGCAAGTCTGGCACATGCTGGCAATGTAGGCCATCCTGTGTATTCCCAGGATCATTTTGTAACAAATATTGGATGTGCTGGATGTGCTGTGTGGGTGCCATGACCCTTCTGTGCCTGGGCAGGATGCTCCTGGTGTCCCACCCTGTCCCCTGGCTGCACCTCTGCAGGACCTGTCACTGCTTTTCTGGGCTTTCCCAGGAAAGGAACTTCCCTGTGGCTCCTGCCAGGCACCACCTTCTTGTGCCTGGAAACCTGCCAGGGATGATCTCCTGCAGCAGTTTCAAAGGTTAACAGTGCTGGCACCAGAGATGCTTCATTCTTGAGCGTGATTTTGAAACAAGAATAGTAGAAATTGGGAATGGGGGATGCTTTTCTTCTACACAGGCACTGGGCAGTGCAGTCAGTCTCCAGCCTGTGCTACACAGATTCAATGACAAGTTGAACTGTTATTTCTTGCCTTTTATCTATGTTCTCTTTCCTTGCAATTCAATGCTCTTACTTATTTGTATAGTGGAAAATTACCATTGTGTCCAGGATTTCCAACTGTGAATGTTTGCAGATGTAGTACATGCACTGCCTTTCAGTCTTTTTTTGACATGCAAATGCCAAGTTTTATCTAGTGGAAGTTTGGGCTGCTGGACAATAGATTTGAAAGCAGAATTTAAAATTGACTGTGTTACAGAAAAATATATTTATTTTCCTGAAGAGTTTACAGCTGAAATCAGGTAAGATAAGAAGAGGAAAAAGGAATATAATGGCAGCGTTTATTTTACATCTGGGAACTGTAGCTGAGAGTGTGAGTTGTCTGAGGTTGAGGGCAAGTTTAACCACAAAGTGGATATGAATCTCTTAAAAAACAGTCTAGTTGCTTGACCACAATTGTTGTTTCCTGTGCCCTAATGAAAAGATAAAATGGATAAACCATAAAGGTTAGAAAAGAAGTGTTGAGAAACATCTCCTGAACTTCACTGTCTCTCCACTGCTGGTAGTTGTTCTCCTCTGTTTATAAATCCTCACAGAAGTTAGTGTGTGTTCATCAGAGAACTGCTGTTACCAGAGATTGGAGAAAAACATGCTGACTTCTTTCTTTCTTGTGTTCCTGCAGTGTTGTTCCATGTGTAACCTTTTTTTCCCCTCAATTCTCTCTTAAATTTGTAGGTCATCTCTGCCTTCTAATTTGGAGATAAGACAACTGGAAGATGGGACTGAAGGAGTGTTTGCTCTGACCCAGCTGGTGAAGCGCACCCAGTTTGGCCCATTTGAATGCAAGAGAGTTCTCAAGCTGGAAAAAGAATCAGAATTTCCTCTTAAGGTAAGACACAACACATGAAAAGCAGTAACAAGGAGTCAGTTTTACCTGTGATGAATTTATGCTATATAAAATAATGGAAAAAAGTGTGAGTAGGGGTAATATTTGGAACATCTTTCAAGTGTAACAGATGAGCTAAACAAACATTCTCTGGGCAAGGTACAGAAGAACCAAACTAGAGGCTCATTTTATTTATTTGAAGTGAACATCCTTATAAGAGATACAGTCAGCAGAACTGGTTGTCTTTCACCTGTATGTGATGATACAAGAGAGACAACAACTGTGGCAGTTAATGAGTCTCTTCAATTTGATTGTTTAGGTTAATGGAACATGCAGAATAAGGGGTTTTTTCCTGCCTTGCATTTGTTTTTATTCCTCTTGACCAGTTTTGGCAGGAAAAATGCTACATTAAAAATTGAATTCAGTCTTAGTTTTTACTAATACCTAACCCAGGAGTAAAGATTTAGAAATGTGGCTTGGGCTGATGGGTGTTTCACACTGTGTTGTTTGAATTCCCCTCTGTTCTCCTGTATCCAGTAATATTTTGAGAAACTGGTGACTGTAGCAAGAATTCTCAGGATAGGAGTTTAGGTTTTTCCCATCCTGCCCCTAGGAGTCTGTCACAGACTTACTCATCTGAAGGTGTGACTGATAAATGAAGCATACCTGATGCAAGAATTGAGGCTTGCTTTGTCTCTGATGTAAAGAAGCCATTGCAAAAGGAGGAGATAAAAAAATTTTTCTTAACTTTGTGTTTGCTTGGTAGGTGTTCCAGAAGGATGGGCCCCTGGTGTATTTTGACACCACAAACGAGGATGATTGCAACTGGATGATGATGGTGCGACCAGCCACGGAGTATGAGCATCAAAACTTAACTGCCTTCCAGCATGACAATGACATTTACTTCACCACCTGCCAGGACATCCCCCCAGGGACTGAGCTGCGAGTGTGGTATGCAGCTTTTTACGCCAAAAAAATGGAAAAGCCAGTGCTGAAGCAGGTCACTAGTGTTGCCAATGGTATGTGTGGGGGCCTTTTTTCCTTCCTAAGGGCCCAGTGCTGACAGGGACTGACAGTCCCTTGCTGTGGTAGCTGACAGGGCTGTTTATCCAGTAGGCTCTGCCCCTGAGTCAGGCTAAGCTGCATCCAGGGGTGTCCTGCCAGAAAGAAAGCACAGATTCTTCATTGTGACACAGCCAGGTTTTTGCAAACAGGTGGCCTAGTTGATGATTGAGCCTCTTCAGAGTGAACAAACTGGATAAATAGTTCTTAACTGAAGAGTTGGTGGTTGCATCAAAAACATTTCTGTTTTTCTGAGTAGAAAGGCAAAGGAACTCAAGCATCAGTGAAGTCTAAACATATATACAGATTTTCTGAGAGCCATTTTTCTTCAGTTGCAGTGAAAGTGTTTTGGTTTTGCACAGAACTGTTACACAGTTCTAAAAAACTACATTTATCTTAAGACATGGTTCCCACTAGAACAAGATCCACATGACTGTGCATTGGAAAGAAAGGCAACAGATTTTTTAGAATCTGAATTAGAATTACCAGAAGTCTGTTGTTCCTCTGCCTCTTTTCTCCTACTTTTGCATCTGTGCAGCTGAAAGGCAAGATCCTTTAGCATTGCAAGGGTGTTTTCTTCCTGCTCTGGAGCTGGGAGTGTTCCCTGAATGGTATTACTGCTGTGCTGAGTTTAATTGGGGGTGACAAATGCTTGGGGAGAGGCCATAGCCATCAGCTTTGTGGCTGATCTTCATCATAAGCAGAGTTTCAAGTGCTACAGCTGAATTAATGCAGTTAACAGGCTTCTGAATTATGAGATGGTTTTGGTTGGTATTGAGAAGTTTCATCTTCTTCCTCTTTAGTTTAACCTGCTCATGTATTTTTGCATGATACAAGTATTTAAATATACTGTTTAAGTAGGTCCTGCTCTCTCTGTTCAGCACTTTCACTGTACACTCCAGACTATTGACACACTTGCATGAGATTCAGGTGTAAGAATGTCCTGGTTAAAATTTTACATGAGAATGATATTTGCAGGCATGTTATAAAGTAAAGCTTTTTGACTATGGTTACTGCTCTCAGGACAGAGAAGAGAGTCAAAGGGTCTGGAAAGTAAAGAAGATCAACTGTTTTTCCTCTTCACAGACATGTGCTTGGCAGTGATGGAACCTGATAAAGAGGGGAATAAAGTCTCTTCAAAACCTTCATCTGCTGTCTTACCCCATAAAAAATCAAAGAAGTCCAGCATATCAGCAGCTGATCCAGCAGGTAGGCAAAATTACAGTGTTTTTAAGGAGGTAGAGAACAGGTCTACAGAGCTCTTAGGTGTGACACTTCTATATATATACACCATTATATATCTTAGAGCAAATATTAATTTAGAGAGGATTTGAAAGTCTGGATTTTTCTTTTAATTTTCACTGGCACAGTGCTTAAAATACATAGGCAAGTTAAAAAGAGAGGGGGCAATAAACCTTTAGGCAGGTGATTTTTGTGAAAAACACAACTGTTTCTGACTTTGGAAGTGGTTGGTGTTGGGGTAGGGACAATCCTAAAGAAAATCTTCAGACTGTGCAAAGTAACAGTTCAAATGATTAGGTTCTAGAAGAAAACATGAGATGGTGGGTAAATGTAAGAACAGTGGTGTTCAGAAATGACAAGAATACTGGCCATCCCCAAATTACAATAATACCAGAAACCTATTAGAGTCCAGACTGTTCTGGATTACAGGAACTCAAATTTAAATAAACTTATAAGCAATACAGACACTCTTGGCAAAGAACATATGGCTGAAATATCTAGTGGTGTCATAGGAACTCTGTCCCAAAGATTCATTATGAATCTCTGATAAGTGGAACAATGAAATTAAGAACCCACAACACAAATTTCTGTGTCAAAAAGTGCAGTCAAAGTACATAGTGTGGAGATCAAGATTAAAAGAAAACCATTTGGAGTCTCTTTTTTAAAAGTACACTTTCCTAAATTTTGCATATTAATACCAACAGTAGCCAGGAGGAGAGTTGTTGCAGACCTGTACACAGCAATTCATCAGAAGATCCATTTGTTTATCATGGATACTCTCACAGCTAAAAAGTGAAGTTGACTGGGGAGTTGTCTCTCAGTTTGGCATTAATGATTTTTATGGGGTGGGGGACTATGAAGAATTTAAACATCTCCTCCTACATCCTTCATCCTGCTGTCTGAAAGTCCAACCTCAATAGAAACAAAATGCTGCCTATTCTGTTTTGGGAACCCTAAAGTGTTTCCACTGATGTCGTGTTTTGGTGCTTCCAAAACAAAATACTCTTCTTTCTATTCTGACTCTTTGCCTCAAGTCATACAAAGCAGTTGCCAAGTGACAGATCTGTGGTTCCAAGTAAACCACTTTGCCCTGCAGCTGCCCTGGAAGGAAGTGGAAACTTAAACAGGGCCTGACTTCCTGACAAACCAGTGCACAAGAAGGGTTTCTGGGTTTATTTGAGGTGGCTGAGGAGCAAGGGAAGTGCAGAGTCAGGGAAAATTCAGCTATGCAGAAGCTTGGGGTTTGGGTTTGCTGGTTTTGTCCTCCTGGAAAGAGCTCTCAACATGTTCTTTGAAGCCTATGAAGAAGGAATTTCTGTTGCTGTATTGTCTGGTCATTTCTTATTTATTACAGCAGAGATGAGATCAAACCTCTGTAGTACATAATGTTGAACATAACTTGTAGCAGGGAACAAGCTCTGCCTCTTGAGAGCCAAAACGGAAAAGGATGAAGAAATTTATTGTCCCATACAGACGGGGTCCTCAGGCAGAGAGAGATGAAGTGACCTGCTAATGGTCATCCAGGAAACCTGTGGCAGAAATAGAGGCACAGTTTGAATTCCCTGTGCTGCCATTCACTTACCCAAACTTCAGAGTTCTCCTCCTTCTCCTCTAGGGGAGTCTTGTACATTGTGGAGTATTCAGATTTGGGAGCCAAAAAAAATTCTCTGACTTGGTCCAGAGTTATTGGATCCTCTTGACAAATTCAGGCACATTATTCATGGACTAAAATACCATGGACTGTGACCAGAGTAACAGTTTTCCTCTTCCTCTTTTTTTCTTTTTTTGCTCCAATTCCATTTCCCCCCTAATTTCTTCTTTATTTTTGCCATCTGTCCTGAGCTGACAAAACATTAAAACATTAATGTAGTGGTTTCATAGCACATTTGATGAATGGAACTGCTCAAACCCAGGTTTCCACTGTCCTCACCCTTCCTTCCATTAATCCAAATGTTACTATTCTGCAGTGCTCTTCCCAGAGAGCAAAAAGGCTTCTCCTGCTTCTCTCTTCAGCTGACCCAGAAGAGCACTGGTAAATCCAGTTTTAAAGTTGTTAAAATTGCTTTATATTGTGCCTTTGATAATCACAGCTCTTTAGAAAGTAGTGAAGGAAGGCTCAGGACTTTACAAGAGCACTGATACTCTCTTCTGGCATGGTTTAGTATCTTCTGATGTTTCAAGTGTTCATGTTTGGAAATTCCTGAAGTGATCCCAGCTGCCCCCATGGGCCTTTTGCTGATTAAATTGTAGCCTGTGATACTCAGGGAGATACTGCAAGATAAACAAAGCTACAGGGATTTATCACTTCCCCATTTTCAAGGCTTTTCAGTATTTCTTGTTGTGATTTAGTGAACACTCCAGAAGGCAGTGGAACTGCAGAAGCAAAGCCCAGCCAGTGGACATGTAAAGTGTGTTCATCTGCTTTCCAAGAGCCTCAGCTGCTGACAGGTAAGAAGTGCTAGAAATTCATGAGAGAATACTGAGAATCATCAGCAGAATTCTGCTGTTCCAGAGCTGTGAAGCCATGCACCATCCATGATTCAGTAAGATAAAGTTTTAGTTTTTGTGATTCTTTAAGAAAAAGAGTGGTGGGGAAGGTAAAACAGTGATATTTTGGATGTGAGTGGTCAGTCTTTTGGCAAACAACTGTAATGTTGAATCTAAAACTAATAAAACTATTGTCTAGAAGATGACATGTGACTGTCAGGAAGATCAAGAATGGGCAGCTCATGAGCAGGGTGTAAGGCCAGTGATGCCAGCTTGTACTTTGTGATATTGTCTGTCTGGTATTTATGTAAAGGTAATGAAATGCATATTTTTTTCTGCATTTTGTTTGCAGCTATTTCATGGAGCTTTCAAAAGAACTTAAAATATTTAGAAGTTCCCACTATTTGATGAATCATTTTTGAAAAGGCCCCTAAATAACTTGGGCATTTGGAAAAACATACCTGTTATTAGTGAGCACAACCTTTCTTACACTGATATCTAAAAAATCTCTTTAAAAATTCAGTCTCTGTAATTGTTTCAATGTTTAATAAATTACATGCTTTTATTTAGGAAGGTATTGGGACTGCTTTCAAAATACTTTGGGGTGAGTCTCTGCAAACTGAGATGCATCTGATAGATGGGCTTCAGCTGGCTCCATTTCAGTATTTCATGAGAGTTTCTTTCCTCCCTTGTTCTTTCCCATCCACCCAGAGCACTTGCTGAGTCACCTGGAACAAGCCAAAGGTGCCCCCCAGCCCAGCCCAAACGATGCTGTGGCAGAGAAGGCAGCAGAAGCTCCCCCCACGGACCAGCCAGTGCCAAGTGATGCAGCCAGTGCCAGCACTGACTCCAGGAGAAAGGCCAGGAGGGGAAGAAAGGCCAAAACAGCAAAAGCAGAAACACCTCTTGTCGTTGATGAAGAGAAAGATCCTGCAGGTAAAAATAGGATTTGAGAAATTTAGAAAATGTTAAGCAGTAACATCCGTATCAATGCCTTCTCAGGAAGGCCTGAAAAGTAGCACAGAGACAACATGGAGGTGTTTAGTTAGATTGCTAAATCAGACAATTTACAAACTCTGTTAATCATCTCTGAAGGCCTTGTCTACTCTGAATGTTGCAGCACCTGCACTTAAATTGCCTGCATTCTGCTGTGATGGTTTCAATAATAGAGAGGACCAGAGAAACACAGGGCAGTAGTTGTGAGACCTGCCTTACCTTCTGCAAGAAGGAACAGGAGAGAAAGTATCTTTCCTCTCAAGAGGAGAGATACCTTCCTCTCAACCTTAAGGTCTCGACCTTCAGGGCATTATATTCCTTGAAGGGAAGTTATAGTAGGAAATTTCATGATGCATAGTCAACTGATCCTTCAGTAGTAGGTTGGAAAGGTAAGAAGTTGTACCTCCCTATGAGATATTGGCTGCATCTTACTTGTCATTCAGTAGCCACTTGCTCTGTCTTTCAAGTGACTTGTTAGCAATCCCTCATTTTATATTGACAGATGATACTTGGGAACTCCACGAGGCTCAAAAAGGCCAAGTGCAAAGCGCTGGTATCAATCCAGGCTGGGGGATGAAGGGATTGAGAGCAGCTCAGCCAAGAGGGATGTGGGAGAGAGGCTGGACATGACCCAGCAACATGTGCTGGCAGCTCCAAAACCACCCATGTCCTGGGCTGCCCTCGAGGGAAGGGATTCTGACCCTCTGCTCTGCCCTCATGAGACCTTACCTGGAGTGCTGCATCCAAATCTGGGTCTTCAGCACAGAAAGGACATGGAGCTGTTGGATTGGGTGCAGAGGAGTCCACAAAGACCTCTCCTGTGAAGACAGGCTGAGAGAGGTGACCTTGTTCAGCCTGGAGAAGAGAAGGCTCCAGGGAGACCTGAGAGCCCCTTCCAGTGCCTAAAGAATTCCTATAATAAAGACGGGATAGACCTTTTAGCAGAGCCTGGTGTGATAGGACAAGGGGGAATGGCTTTAAACTAAGAGAGGGTCAGTTTAGGTTAGATCTAAGGAAGAAGTTTTTTGCAATGAGGGTGCTGAAACACTGGAGTGGGTTGCTCAGAGAGGTGATGGATGGCCCATCCCTGGAAACATTCAGGGGCAATTTGGACAGGGCTCTGAGCCACCTGGTCTGGTGAGAGATGTTCCTGCCCGTGGCAGGGGGGTTGGTCTAGATGACTTAAAAGCACCCCTTTCAAGCCACACTGTTTTATGATTTTATGAACATGTTTGTGAATAATTTATGTGTTCAGTGCCATATCTCATTCCAAATTCTGCATTTGAGGTTTTACTTGTAGTTGTCCACATTAACACTGTATTTCCGGGGTGTGTTTTCAGGGGAACATGTGGCTGACGTTGCAGCTGAGGTCCCTCCAGAAGAGGTAGCTCTGCCTCCAGCTGCAGAAGAGAGGATCATGGATCTGGTTTTAGGAAAGATGCCTAGCACCACAAATAGCATCAGTTCAGTGACAAAGTAAGTGTTCTGGGATGCAGAATTTCCTCTTTAGGTTTAATTAAGATTATGTAGCATGTAACAGTTCTGCTTGACTTCTGGGCCCACAGATGCTCTTTTTTATCAGCATAAAATTGCATGATGATGATGATGCTGCTACAAGAGCTGACTTTGAGTGCCACAAAGATGGCCTGTGCACTGGAAGGTGCTGTGATGTTGGTGGCAGAATTTTGGAACATAAATAAGAATTTCATTTTCCATCACATTACTGCTTTTATTCAGTGGGATTCCAAAAATCTCCTGCAGCTGCAAGGTGAAATATTACTCCCATTGAATGTTGGTGATAAGCCAGGCAAGGAGATTTTTGCTGAAAAACCCAGTATGCCAACCATTATTATTACTCAGTCTTGCTTGTCATCTTAACTTGTGAATGACTTCATGTTGGTTTTGTGAGTGATAATTCAGATTTAGAGCAGTGAGAGGGGAAAACTTCAGTATAACAGAACGTCAGCAAGACTCTTAAGTATCATTTGATTAATTTAGATTCTTTTGTGTCTTTTTGTATCTGTAAAATTGGCCTTTGGAGGTTCTTTTTTGGTATAATAAAGCACTTGATTTTTCAAAATTAGCTAGTAAGTAATGGTATGTATTGAACTCCTCAGCAGACACAGAGCCATCAAAAATACATTTCAGAGTGTGGTTATGCTGGGAAACAGCACAGTTCTGCTGCTTGGAGATGCCTTTTGCATGGGAGCTGCCAAGGCTTCCAAGCTGAAATAGGGCTGATGTTTTCAGAGGGCAAGCAGAACAGATCCTTTGTGTTCCTCTGAGGGGGCCTGCAAAGAGAATCTTTGCTGCTGCTTTTTGCCTCGTTCATGCTGGGTGACGATAATTTGGAGTGAGACACACTCTGGCATCTGCTCCTTCCAGGAGGTGGCCGGGGGACACACACCTTGGCTTTGAGAAAGCTCCATCCAGGCTCTTTCCTTCCTGCCAGGAGCTGAGCATAACACTCCTCTAGCTTCTGCCAGCTGGTGGAACTCTCTTGCAACCTGTGGGATACCCTTCAGTCCCTGCCTTTTTCTCTGATCCAGTAGGTTTGCTCATCACCAAAACACCATGTCCCTCAAAAGAAGTTTAATTCTCTCCAGTAGACACGGAATTCGGCGGAAGCTGATAAAGCAGCTTGGGGAGCACAAGCGAGTCTATCAGTGCAGTATCTGCAGTAAGATCTTCCAGAACAGCAGCAACCTCAGCAGGCACATCCGTTCCCATGGTGGGTTTGCTCTTTGCCTCACTTGGGGGTTCACTCCATCTCTTGTTGGTTCCACCTCTGAGTAAAAGAGCTGGGCTACTTTTAGATACTGGGATACATAACTACAGGAAAGCTGTTTTTTCTTTCTTCTTTCCTTTAACTCTCTGTAGGAAACTCTTTTGGTTATGCACACCAAAGCATTACAAGATCACAGTTGAAAGTTGGAGTATTTAAAATTCTAATGAAATGCATCTTTTAAGTGAGGGCAAGGATGCAATGTTTGTTCCAAAACTATTCTTGCCTTTAAATATGGACACATGTATCACCCCCACTTTCACAGGCACATGGGTTACCTGGCTGTTTAAATGTCAGCTGAGTGCTTCCTCACTTGTGATCTGCAGTTCCAGAGCTCTGTGTCCTATTCCTAAGGGTTCAGTGAAAAATAATCGCTGAAAAAGGGGGGGGGGGGGAGCTAAACAAAATTGTTGGAAAAGGTTAAAATCCATTATTTAGATCTCCTGAATTACTGTTTTTCATTACTAGCCTGTTTGTTTGCATTGCTTGTGCTTTGGTTTCCCCTGTCTTGCTTGGAGTTGATTATTGTCAATCACTGACTGCTTTTCTTTTATCTTGATTGATCCCCTCAGGTGACAAACTATTTAAATGTGAGGAATGTGCCAAGCTGTTCAGCAGGAAGGAGAGCTTGAAGCAGCACGTTTCATACAAGCACAGCAGGAATGAAGTGAGTGGAAATGACTCCTTGGGCTCCTGCTGAGGTTGGGTGGAAAGATACAGTGAGATTCCAGGTGCCAACTGGGCAGCTTGGGGCTGTTCCATGTGGGCAGGGATCCCATGGGAGTGAGACAAGACTGACAGGGAGAGGTAACATCTTCTGCTTGATGAATTTGCAAAGTGTGCACATGCTTTTGAGCATACAAGCCCTTTTCCATACCCAGATTTCCAACAGACAGTTGCTTTCAGACATCAGTTACAGCAGGGCAAGCTGGAGTTAGCTAGACCTGCATGATCTAGAGGTGAAATCCAACTTGATTTTATGGTATTAAATAGGACTGTTCCATTCTTGTTTGCTTGTGTTTTTCATTTATACCCACCTGTAATGTCCTTTAATGTGTCCGTCCTTTAATGGGTCAAGAGTGTGAACTCTGCCTGTTGGTGCTGCTACCATAGAAATATTAAACATACCTGTAATGGCACCTTACTAGTGAATATTTCCATTTCTGCTTGGCATCGAGGTCCTTAGCTCTCAGATTGCTGCCATCTGTTCTGGAAGATGAGTCAGAATATTTCCCAAATATTCTGCCTCTGTGTTGGACTGGGGGCTTATCAGGAAGACTGTTACATGCACACAGCAGGTATCTGGTATTTAATAACTCAGATGTAGGAACATGGCAGGATGATGTAGCATCAGAATTTTGCATCAATGTGTATTTTAAAGTCCTCTCTAAGGAAGAAAAGTTGGAAGACAGAAAGCAGAAAAAGTAGTTGAGATTTAGAATTTCCCTGTCAGACATGACTTTGATTTTTCCCCACTTAACCACTTGCTGTTTCCAATCCTCAGGTTGACAGTGAGTACAGGTACAAGTGCACCACATGTGAAAAGGCCTTTCGGATAGAGAGTGCACTGGAATTCCACAACTGCAGGACAGGTGAGAATGGACAGCTGTTCCAGTTCCTCTGATGTGTCTACCCCATTTTGGGGAGATGTCCTGAAATCAGTCTCAGCACAGAAACTACAGAAGGGGGGAGTAGGGATTTATGGTTTTTATCATCATCATCATCACCACAAGAAACAACCTGTCCTGCTTCCCTAAAAAAAAAAATAAAAAGGGTTTTTTTAATAAGAAAAGTGTAACCAATAATTTGTAGAGCAAATGCCCAGTTAGGTATTGTTTTGTTTAGTATCTCCTGCTCACCTAATATCCTCACTGTTAGTTCATTTGTATGTCACAGATTACCTGTCACCATCTGTTTAATTTTTTTTCCTGCAATGAAGTTTCACCTCATTTCTCTGAAACAGAGGAACTGGAAGGGGGGCCAGTGCTAAAGATGGCTGTACTTTTCTGGAATTACAGTTTTATTCAGCTTTTTCATGCTTTATACTAGCAGTAGTCCCTAGATATTTTTTAATTAATATTACTAGAGCCTGTCCTCGTCTCCCATAGCCATCCCTTGTGGTTACTCACATTATTTATGCTGAGTGATCTTATGCTTAGAAAATGGACCCACAATAATTGTCAGTCCAGTATCCCCCAGGTAATTGCCCCTCACAGCACCATTCAATGCAGGGTTTCTCATTTCCTTTCAGAGGGAGTTTGTGTGAAACCTCAGCCATATGCAGAATAGAAAGCAATGCCAAGTCACCTCAGGATTCTGTTTACTCAAGGACAGCAGCTCTTTTTCTCTCTGAGGTGATCAATACAAGCAGCCATTTTTGATAGAATAGAAGCACAGAACCACTAAGGTTGGAAAAGACCTCCAAAATCATTGAGTCACACCTTTGACTGAAGAGGTCAAAGTTTTCTCTATTCTTCAAGGCATCAAACTGTAACAATTTTGTGATTGCTGCAGCACTGGCAGATTCCATCTACAGGACCATGATTTTGTGTTCCAAGAAGAGTCTCAGCTACTGACTACAAAACAAATTCCCATAGGTCTATTGTCATGGGATGGTATATTTTTGAGATTTTATACTTTCTTCTGGAGTATTCTGTACTGGCTGGTGTCAGGAGCCAGTGCTGGCAGAAATATCCTGGGGCTTAGACACAGCTGTGATGCTGGTTTGCTGTATGTTTAGTGATTTTACCAGTTCTTTAACAAATCAATTTTACTGAATCTTTGAATCAGTTATAACAGAATCCACTCCCAAACATAATGTATGCTAGACCACAGTGGAAATAGCCCATATGAGGAAGCTACAGATTCCATGTTCAGGTTAGCATCATAGATACGCTTTTTGCCTTTGAAAAAGCAAAATTAAACACACATGCTTTTGCATTTCCCTCCTCAGTCCATATAAAGATGACCAAAACAACTCCCTGTCTCACAAACATCCAAACCCTGTTCCCATCTGTAAAGAGCTGTGTGGTTTCTCTTGCTTACAGATGACAAGACATTCCAGTGTGAGATGTGTTTCAGATTCTTTTCTACAAACAGCAATCTTTCAAAACACAAGAAAAAGCATGGGGATAAGAAGTTTGCATGTGAAATCTGCAATAAGATGTTCTACAGGAAGGATGTCATGCTAGACCATCAAAGAAGACACTTGGAAGGTAAATTTACTGCAGATCAACCTAATTATTACTCTCAAAACAATAGTAGAGGTGGGACAGTTAAGGAAATGATTATGTGCATTAGATTCTTCTGAATGGCAGCTGTCCTTTTATTTTGTTGTCAGTTACCTGATCCAGAGTAGCAAGTTTCAGCAAAATATGACATTTATTAAAAATAATAGTAATGGATCCTGGAGGGGAGTTGTTTAATTCTATGAAAAACTTTCTAGGAGATGTGCCATGTTTTTTCAGCCTCATGTCATTGAATCCAGTGCTTCTAGCAGCCCTGTGAAGGCTGCTTGGCTTATTATGCAGCAGTTTAGACTAGCTGATTTTAATTATATCTTTTTCTTTTTTGGAATTCTATTCTTCCTTTTCTGAAAAACTGTGTGGTAACTTCAAAATCTGAAGGCAGAGAATTAACTTGCCACATACAGCTGAAAGTGACTGCTATATAAATATAGTATTAATGGAATGCTGTGGGATGTTATCTTTCAAACACTTAAGAATATATGCAAATGAGATTATGAGAGTTTGCTGTTCAAATTCTCAAGCATTAAGGCTGATGCTGGATTGTTGTCTCTCCCTCCTCTCCCTTTTCTTAGTGAAGGGGAGTTTCTGGGCCAGATATTTGACAGAAGTATCAAGGCCTATTAGATTTGCCTTTTTCCTGGTGTTGACAACAAATGTCTGTTTTCAGACCCTTTCAGTTGGTGTAACACCAATAAGCCATAATACATCACTGGGATAAACTGATTTTACATTGTTAAAGACACTGTTTTAATTTACAAACCACCCTTTATTACCAATTAGATCCTGCACTGAGGCCCTTCCCAGTGTTTCACTCTTATTCCAGTACTCCCCTGAGAGGGCATGCAGATTGGAGTGGAAAACCATGGTTTATTGTTTTGTTTTGTTTTTTTGATGGGGACTGTTCTGTTAAGGGGTGAGGCGTGTGAAGAGAGAAGACTTTGAGCACAGCACGGAGAACATGGTTCGCTACAAGAAGGAGCCTTCGGGGTGCCCCGTGTGTGGGAAGGTAGGTGTGTGTGCCAGGAATGCACTGCAGCTCCAGGGACACCATGGTTTAGTCTAGAGAAGAGAAGACTTGAGAGGGGATCTCAGGAACACACACAAATATCTCCAAAGGATGCCAAAAGGATTGTGCCAGACTCTTTTTGGTGGTTCCCAGCGACAGGATGGGGAGTGATGGCTAAACTAAAACACAAGAAGTTCCACCTCAGCTTCTGAGGAAGAACTTCTTTCCATGGAGGTTGGTAGAACACTGGAACAGGCTGCTGAGGGAGGTTGTGGAGTCAGTCAAGTTATTCCTCTTTAAACAGTCATAGCTCTATAATATATTCAAGCCCACTGTGATGGTGGGAGCTGGTAGGACAAAGAACAGAACTAAAGTTCCAGCTAAACTTTTAGAATCATAGAATTGATTGGGTTGGAAAAGACCTCCAAGATCATCAAGTCCAACCCAAGTCCAACCCTGGGACCTGTAGCACAATGTCAAGTGTCACATGTGTCAGTGAAATCTCATGGCTTATGTTATTTAGAGTGGAGTTTTTCCTGCAGGAATGTAAACAGCTGGAGTTGACTCTGCACTGGGAATCATTGTCCATTAGGAATCAAAGTGAACTCAGGGCATAGTCACAGCATTTGGGTGTTTAGCACTCATGATCTTAAGTTGCTGTCATCACAGCGAGTGTGGGTTTAACTAGTGATTTCATGAATGTTTAATGATTCATTGTGCAAAATGTACTTGAACAACTCTTTAAGTTGCTGTGTAAACCTGATTTTAATGCTTTGGATGTGTTGCACATCAATCAAGGTAGATTTTGTGGATAAAGCTTTTTATAGATAGGTGGAACATTCATGGTTCCAAAGACACTCTAAATATTTCCTAATTCTACGCTATGTAATTCTGCTGCAGCTCTTTTGGAAGCCCACCTGTGATGAATGGCCAGTTTCAGGCAGTTCCTTGGAACTGTGCCCCTGGATTTTGCCATGCCAGCAGTTTCTGAGGTAGCCTGCTGGGTAGCTAGCAGGAGTTCATACCTAGCCAGAATGAATCAAAAAGGCAGTAAATATATTCTGTGCTAGCCCTGCTGACTGTGATCCGAACCCCCTTCCTTTCTTCTTCTTTTCTTTTAGGTATTTTCATGTAGGAGCAACATGAACAAACACCTTCTAACACATGGAGACAAGAAATACACTTGTGAAATCTGTGGACGTAAATTTTTCAGGGTGGATGTGTTGAGAGATCATATTCATGTCCATTTTAAGGTATTGTGTTAATATTTAATTAGAAAAGGCAGATTGTTTTGACATAAGTAGGTTATCACTGAATTGTAAGGAATTGAATTAAAAGGGAATTGTATCACTCAGTGGTTATTTTCATAAAGATGCTTTTATAGATGTAACTGTACCAGTTGAGTCTCTTTACATTAAAGTAATGTACATAGAAAAACATTCAATATGATTAATAGTCATGGACAGAGGAACTTTGTTGACTTAGATTGAATGCAGCAGGAGAATATTTTAAATAAATGGTATTACAATTGTTATTGCAAGGCAGTCTGCATGGCAACAAAAGGTGACAAGAAGAAGTTTAATCTCTTAAAACAAAATTTTCTTTTCTCACTCTACACAGGACATAGCCCTAATGGATGATCACCAGAGAGAAGAGTTCATTGGTAAAATTGGAATCTCATCAGAGGAAAATGATGACAACTCCGATGAAAGTGCAGATTCTGAGCCTCACAAGTATAGCTGCAAAAGGTGCCAGGTAGCTTTAAATACTTTCATATTAACTTGTTTTGGGATGGGTGTGGGAGAGTGGAGATGTCTATAAGTTATCTTAAGTAACATTAAGGGTTTTCAAAGAGAAGGCCAGTCCACAGGTCTGAAGTGCTTGTTGCCTCTAACCTGTGAAGTGATGCTATTCCATAAGACTTTAGATGATGTTCAGCAAGGTGGATGCTAAAACACTTCGATACAGATACATTTGCTTACCTGTGTGGAAGGAAAAAAGCAAATCTGGAGGAAGAATTAATAAAGGCACATTCAGATCTCACACTAGCTTTTAAATATGTGCAAATTAAAATCATTACAGCATTTCTGAAAGATGCAGTCCACAAATTGATAACTTTTGCTGAGATCAGATGGTGCTGTGGTGGATATCCAGCTTGGAGGATTAGGACTGCTGCTTATATTCAGTGTGATTGCTTATTCTTGGCCTGCTCTATTAGTACAGAGTAGTGTTGGAAGTACTGCTAGAATGTAGTTTACTCAGTTGTCAGCTGAGAGAGAAGACTTTTTAAACCTTTGCCTGCATGGCTTTTGCTATTTTGTAAAGAAATAACAGGATCCTTAAAGCCCATTTGGATTCTGTGCCTTTACTGTGCTGGGGCAGGTGGGATGCCAAAAATAAAAGAGAGAACAGCAGAATTGGCCGAACTGACTAAGGGATGAGGGAGTTCTGGTAGTTAAGCCACTGACTTGACCCCTGGAATCAGAGCTTATGTCACAGTCCACATTTAATGTGGTGAAAGTTCTTACCTTAGTAGCTACATTTTATAACCTGGAGATAATAATACGTGAGTTTTCTGTTCTTATCTGTGAACTGGTATAAAGTGAAAATTGATTTTAAGTTTATGCCAGTAAACATAAGAAGGTGTGCTATCACAGAAGTTAATCACATGGTTGCTTTAAATGTGCTAATTTTACTGCCTGACACTTCATGGGCACATAAACTACATAAAACTGTGTTCCTCCAAGTGAGGGCAAGTGGGCTATTTAAATCAGAAAGCTCTTTTTGGAAGCTGGGGGGTTTTTAGTGCTTTTGCAGGTGTTTGTGAAGTAAACAGTTGTATAAGGGACCAGTTGTGGAGGTAAACATGGCTCTCTTGAAGGCTCTTCCTCAGTGCAGGAATAATTTGGGGTCCTCTTCTTGTGCAGTGTAAAAAGTAGAGACACCATCTCAGGCAGATTTTCCAAATGAACTGATAAAGAAATAAATATATGGCGCAGGAACTGGACATCACACACAGACCAATGTGATCAAGCGAATGCCAATTTATTATACACGACACATGGTTTATATAGGGCTAAAGCTGCACACCATTGGCTAAGTTTGAACCTCACACCATCAAGCCACAAACTTTAATTGGTTACAACCCATATCACACAAGTCCAGTGTTTATATCATCTCATCCTCTATGTTTTCAAGCACCTGCAGATCCTTGTGAGTACCTACTGTGTGAATTTCCTAGGGAGTAACCTCCTCCCTACCACCTAGTAGCAGCTGTGCTCCTTGCTGCTTCTTAGCTGATAGCTAAGTGTCACAGGGTTTGTGCAGGCTGGCTTCAGGTTCACAGGATCCCACATAGATCTGAATTGCTCATTCTTCATTTTTCTGTAGCAACAAACTGATGTCCTGTAGCAGTGTGCTTGCAACAGAAGGGCTTCAGGCCTAAGTCCAGCTTTCTCAGATTTTTCACTTAGTGGTACACAGGATGTTAAGTGACAGAGGATATTTAAGTGACAGGATATTTCAGTGACACACAGGATATTCATGTTGACTCACACCGACTCGCAATCCTAGCAATGCATTCCCAGCTCATTGCTGTGCCCAAGGACTTTTTCCCCGTTTCATTCACTATTGGTTCCTTCCCCAGCTGACTTTTGGCAGAGGGAAGGAGTACCTGAAGCACATCATGGACGTGCACAAGGAGAAGGGCTATGGCTGTAGCATCTGCAACCGGCGGTTCGCCCTGAAGGCGACGTACCACGCGCACATGGTCATCCACCGCGAGAACCTGCCTGACCCCAACGTGCAGAAGTAAGACATGTGGCACTGACAAGAGGAACCATCTTCTTGGAGTTACAGTGGCTCTGCCACCTGGTGCTTTTAGAGAACTAGTGACCAGGACCTGTAAGAATGGCCTGAAGTTGTGTCAGGGCAGGGTTAGGTTGCATGTTAGAAGAAGGCTCTTCCTTCCCCCAGGAGGTGGTTGGGCACTGAACAGGCTCCCTAGGGCAGTGGGCACAGCACCAACCCTGACAGAGCTCAAGAAGTGTTTGGACAATACTCTCAAGCCCATGGTGTGATTCTTGGAGATGGTTCTGTGCAGGACCAGCAGTTGGACCTTGTCGCTCCCTTCCAGCTCGGCATATTCAGTGTAATTGGGCTGTACTACAATATCTGAAAACTGTATAATGGGTGTTAAAATGTTTATTAAAAGCCTGAAATATGTTTCACTGGTGTGATACACTGGTGAAATACATATCACTGGTGGTTGACTTCACAGAGATGATTAGTCAATAGCCTCCCAGTTTCAATTTTTCAAAGTACAAATCAATGATTTTCATAAATATTTTTAACAGCTATTACTTGAGTGAGTAGCAATGCCAGGCTGCTCCAAGCTTGCAGTCAACTTATGGGTTTCTTAAGGCCCCTTTTAAAAATGCATTCATGTTTCAAGGAATTTTTATAGTAATTCGTACTAGCAAATGAAACACAGTTACTGACAGAGATGCCTGAAAACCACCTCTATCTCAGCAAAAGAATCACAGCTTTTGGTCTCTTTGGTTTCAGATATATCCATCCATGTGAAATCTGTGGAAGGATTTTTAACAGTATAGGAAATCTGGAAAGACATAAGCTTATACATACAGGTAAAAATGTTGTGGTTTTTTATAATTATCAATACTAAAAAGACATTTCTAATGCCAGTGCCTGCCTTTATTTTTGATTTTGGCTGGAGGAAATAAATTATGGGGTTTTACTGTAAGTTACAATCAGATAAATGTTATATTTTTGCTTTAGGGTAGACTAGTTTTCTAAGGCAAGTAGTATTAATGAGATTTGATCTGGGCATACAATCCAAATTCCTAGTTAATACGTTGCAGGATTCTCCTAATTCTGTATTCTGTACTTCCCCAAATCCTTATCCATGCCACCTTCTCACCATTGCACAGGCTGAAAACTGCTACTGCAAAATCATTTTTAACAGCTCATTACTATTTCATGCTACTCAGTGTTTTCCTACCTCAGGCTTTACCTTTTTCTTTTTCAGATCTCATACAAAAAAACAGCTTTTCTCTCTCTCCAAAGTCTTCTATTTAGTTTGGGCTACAATATGCATGAAAGGTGTGGTTGACAGCACGGGGGGCTCTGTGCCCTCTTTAGTCACCACTTTAGTCAATTTTTAGGAGAAGCACATTTTTCATTAACATTTTTTTTTGTTTATGTTGTCTTTTAATTTATTTTTAAGGTGTAAAAAGTCATGCTTGTGAGCAATGTGGCAAATCATTTGCTAGGAAAGACATGTTAAAAGAACATATGCGAGTCCATGATAATATCCGAGAATACTTGTGTGCAGAATGTGGCAAAGGTATGTCTGATGCCTTGTTTTCCATTAATTGTGATACTGAATAGCAGGTGAATATCTGAATTAAAACTTCCATTCTTAGAATATTGGGAAGGTCTGGGAGTGCTATAAATCCTGCATTTTTGAGAGGTAGAAACTGTATTAATTAGGAGCCTTATAATTACATAAACTAGGTCTAAAATTATACAGTTTAAGAAAACACTGATTTTTATAACATGCCTGACTGGCTTCTAATGCAGAAAAAAAAATTAATGCAAGTTGATTTTTTTCATTCTAAACTTGTTTACAGGCTTAAGAATAGAGCAATTTCTCTCCATAAGAGCCTTAAGAGTCAAAGTCGCTTTGACTTTTTTAATTGCTCTTATTATAACCTTAACAAATCTGAATTGGTATTTAGTGGAAGGCAGTAGTAACTCTGACACCTCTAATGATGCTTTGTCCTTGCTTATCCCTGCTGTTCTGCTTCTTCCTCAGTGGTTACTCAGATGATTTCCAGAACTTATTCCTGGAATTAAAATAATGATAATGTGCATTGATACATAAACAATTCAAAATATGCAACTGTGGACTTGCAGCAAATATAAACTTAGGGCTCTTGGCAACATGATCATCCTGAGTTCTCTGAAGGTGGGAGCAATGAAGTAACTGTCCTGCTGTACCTTTTGTCTCACAGGAATGAAGACAAAACATGCACTTCGTCACCACATGAAACTCCACAAAGGGATTAAGGAATATGAGTGCAAGGAATGCCACCGAAAATTTGCACAGAAGGTCAATATGCTGAAGCATTACAAAAGACACACAGGTGAGGACTCCAAAAGTGCCACTGAATCAGTTAATGCTTCCTAAGGGAACAGTCAGAGAGTATCAGGAAAATTAGCAAAATGTGCATATTCTGCTTTTTAAAAAGTGAGATTTTGTTCTCTTCTCAGCCAAACCCACCTGTTGTATAATTGAGAAATACAGTCCAGTTGGTTTCAAGGTTTGCTTTTTTGAGAGTGGTGTCTAGGGTAGCTCCAGAGTGTTGGCTTTGTTTTAAGTTAGTCTTCAGGTTCTCATTTCCCAAAACAAAATTTTACCTCCCACATCAGTTTCTCTTGGATTTACATGGTGCCATGGCTTAGATGAAAAGAGCTGGTGAAGCTGGGCTGCTTCTACTTGTTTGGCTGTGGTTTTATGTGTTTTTAATGTCAGTAATATGAGATTCTGAATTGTCCCACATACCTTAGGCTGCTTTGACAGATGCTAAATGTGCTCTTCATGCAGGAATCAAAGATTTCATGTGTGAACTCTGTGGCAAGACATTCAGTGAGAGAAATACAATGGAGACTCACAAGCTGATTCATACAGGTAAACCCTCTAAAAAACAGTATCCAACAACACTATCTTAATGTTGTTCCTAGGCTTGCTTTAGATTTGCCAGTCTTGGAACTGGTGTACCACATCCTGTCACCAAACATAAATAGTTCCTGTTGTTGAGGTGTTGACAATATGATACTCATCTCTTGGGTTTCCTTCCATCTGCCACCAGTAGGAAAACAGTGGACATGTTCAGTCTGTGATAAGAAGTATGTCACTGATTACATGCTGCAGAAGCACATCCAGCTCACTCATGATAAGGTGGAAGCCCAGAGCTGTCAGCTGTGTGGGACAAAGGTTTCTACCAGAGCCTCCATGAGTCGCCATATGAGGCGTAAACATCCAGAGGTGAGTTAGTTTGGCAGGTGGATTGTGGAGTGGTTTGGTTTGGGAGTTTTTTAAGAATGTTTATGGCCTTCAGTGACTTGAAAGGAATTAATTTTTCTTACCTCTCTTTTTATTCTGCTGTTTTGGAGCCACTTTTAGGTAGTGTCTATGAGACATGATCAGCATTTCACTGTGTTATGTTTTAGTAGTAAACATACCTGATTGCCAGTCCCTAAAAATGAAGTTCTGATTATTTACCACCTTCTCTTTTTCTGCCTCAGTTTAAATGTATGTTTTTTCGTGTTCTGTCTTCATCCATTAGTGAGTATAATGGATTCTTTTTTCCCCATTGTGTTCTCAAGTATTCAGAAATGATCTGAAAGAAGTGGTGAATAGAGAGGTGGTGGCAGCATCTGCTGATGGTACAAAATTATTCTCAGTATTAAAGATTAATGCTGACTGGAGAGAATCTGGATTAGAGGGATGTTTTGCCTGACCCTAACAGGGGTTTTTTGGTGTTCTAATTTTCTGAATAGCTATTGTGTTTCTCCTCAACATTTCTTGCTTAGGTTTGACTAGGGCTTGTTCATTCCCTTTGAGGCTTTTTATTCTTACAACTACCAATTTATCATTGTTGTTGCTTTACTGTTTTATTATGATGACTGTGAAGGAAGTCAACAAAGTGCTTTATTGATTTGGGGATTAAAAATGCTCTATTCTTTGATGAGCTGAGATGTATAGATTCAGCTGAAAATAATGAAATAGGACACAGTATTTTTTCAAACACATTTTCTATATAATTCATCACTTCCCAGGGTGTTGTGTTCTGACTAGAGTATGAAAATAAACATATTCTTCTATTGGTCTCTCTAAAATTTGCTGGGTTTTTTTGCAATGAGAATGAGATTTTATGTCAAAAGGTGATTTAGAAAAAAGCCATGGTTGCCTCCCTGATATTAAGTGATGTGTGTAAAATATTAGATCACATCATTTTTGCTGTGTGACAGGATTTATTAGGGAGATGCTCAATTGTTTGACTGCAGTTCACCAGCTGATACCTCTTTGTCTGCAGATCCTTTCAGTGAGGATTGACGATTTAGAGCAGCTGCCAGAGACAACTACCATTGATGCCTCGTCAATTGGGATTGTTCAGGTAAATTCCAGGCCTGCTGGAGGGTGAGGTGGGGACATTTTTGGTACATAACATAGCTGAGCATAGGCTATGGGTGAGGAATGTGCTTTCTCAGAGTCAGCCCCAGTGTAACATGTCCAAGCAGCTGCAGGTTCTTGATCTACTTGGTTGTATAACAGGTGTGCTGGTAAAATACAAGTAATTACAGGGTGAGGTCTCATTCCCCACAATCAGGTTTTTGCTAAAGTTTGTTTCTTTGCTTGAGAACTGACAGTAAAACAGATTTAGGTGATAGGCTCTTACTGGGAACTTCACTAAGCAAAAGGACTTGATGTTTTGTTTGGAAATGTGTTGCTCCAGCCGGAATTAGCCTTGGAACAGGGCGAGTTACCAGAAGGGAAACAGCATATAAAGACTCCTAAACGTGGCCAGAAACGAAAACAAAAGTCGGGTGAGGAGGAAGAAGCTCAAGTGCCTGAGGACCCTGCCTTCAGTGAATACACCGAGAAGGAAGGTGAATTCACAGGGAATGTTGGAGATGAGACTAATTCAGCTGTACAGAGCATCCAGCAGGTGAGCTCCAGCAGCAGTTATTGCTCAGAGGGATAACCTTTCTTTTTGGCTAATTGCAAACACAAAAGTGTGATTGGAGTATTTGGAGCTGATTTGATAAATTGTTTTAATACAAGGATGGATAGAGACTTTAAAAAAATCAAGGAGTTGCCGAGTAAGCTCCTTATGTTTGTTTTCATTGCCTTTGGTGTTACCATCTCCTTGTTTGCCAGGTACCACTAACTAGCTGAAGCTGTGATTAAAAGCATGAAACTTAATTTGGCTGCTTGTTTTGAATGTTGTATATCCCACCCTCACATTACCATCTCATTTTTCTATGTGGAAGTTGTTATATTCCAAGTTTTCTATGTTCCCCTCTGTGTGTGACTTCTACTGGCAGCAGCAACATGTGAGCCTCTCAGCTGGTCTTCCTTGATAGTATTTGATGGGTGCAAGGTATAAGGTCGTGGTGACCTTTGTGTTTTCCCCCAGGTGGTGGTGACCCTCGGTGACCCAAACGTCACAGCCCCTTCCAGCTCCGTGGGGCTCACAAACATCACCGTCACCCCCATCACAACAGCAGCTGGGACCCAGTTCACAAACCTGCAGCCAGTGGCCGTGAGCCACCTGAGTGCCCCTGAGCGCCAGCTGCAGCTGGACAACTCCATCCTCACCGTCACCTTCGACACCGTCAGCGGCTCCGCCATGCTGCACAACCGCCAGAACGACATCCAGATCCAGCCGCAGCCAGAGGCAGCCAACCCCCAGTCCGTGGCCCATTTTATAAACCTGACCACCCTGGTGAACTCCATTGCTCCTCTGGGCAACCAGATCTCGGAACAGCACCCCCTGGCCTGGAGGTCAGTGCCCCAGACTGATGTCCTGCAGCCCCAGGCGCCGGCGGCGCAGCAGCAGCCGGGGCAGCAGCCCGTTCAGACAGAGCAGCAGCAGCAGATGTACAGCTACTAATTTATAGTTGGGGGAGTTTTGAAATGGACACTACTCAGAGACAAAAAAACCCCCACCACACAGATGTTTGGAAAATTTCTAATTTGCTGGATACCAAACAGAGATGGGAAAATGTTTATACAGTGAGATTGCGAGGTGAAATTGGTGTAGCACCCTGTGACACCCTGAGCTGAGATTCTCATGCTGCCTCTAGACCTTGCACTGTCTTAAAAAACCAACAAAAAAAGGAAAATAAAATCTCATCACAAATTCAGCATCCCCTTGCACTTGTGCATTAAGATTGAGATTTGACAGGGGCATCAATAGGTGCAATAGGACAAGGGGGCACGGGCTTAAGCTCTGCCAGGGGAAATTTAAGTTGGAGATCAGAAGAAAATTCTTTCCTGAGAGAGTGCTCAGGCATTGGAATGGGCTGCCCAGAGAGGGGGTGGATTCACCATCCTTGGAGATTTTTAAACTGAGATTGGCCGTGGCACTGAGTGCCATGATCTGGTAAAGGGACTGGAGTTGGACCAACGGTTGGATTTGATGATCTCAGAGGTCTTTTCCAACCCAGTCGATTTTATGGTCATCATACACCTCAACCAAAGTAGGGAAATCCGAAATATTATGGCACTTGTGATGTACAAAACCTTTCAGCCATACCATGTCACTTCTTTCCAGTCTGGAAGTGAAATATGAAGACCTGGTTCACAGTGAGTGGAATGTACTTGTGGTCAGCTGGTAGAGACTGAAATGTGAAGACACAAACAGGCAAAACAGTAATTTGTCTTTGTTTCTTATCTTCTTTAGGTCTTGTATCTAACAACACTGGTAAAGTAGGTGGAATGTGGGGCTTTAGGGTGGGCATGAGTGTGGTGTGGAAGAAAATATACCAATTTCACAAAGTATTTCCATTTTAGTCATGGGAAGAACCCTGTACCCATCACACAGTGTTAGTGCTACTTGAATCAGATAGCTGGTCTGATGCTAAAGCAACTTTTATGGTCTTCTAGTCAAGTTTGAATCAAACCAATTACAAACTGAAAAAAAAAGTGTGATACAGTTTTATGTAATTTTTCAAACCTGCTCTTTCAATCTTGCTTTTAGCTAATAGGCCTGAAGAGCAATCAGTCCCCTTGGATCAAGTTCAGGATGTGAATTTTTTTCAATTAGACTTATGTCATCATGTAATAAACATTTGAGAAAGCATTCTTTTTATATATATATACATATATATATGTATAGCCTTTGTACTTTACTGTGTGTTCCTGGTGAATATTTGTGTGAAAAACACTGTTATCAATACGAGTCATTAATTTTTTCATCCCCATGTTGCCCTGTCTCACAGAAATAACGTATGGATTCTATTCCTTCTGTTTCCTAAACTATTTCCAAAATCCATAGCCACACACAGGCCCGTGTGAAATGCAAGGAAAAGGAATGTCAGAAGCATATTCTGTGTCCTGCCACATGGAGTCAGTGTGCCCCAGTGTATAAGGGGCAAGGTTTGCATGACTGTCAGGGATACAAATAGTGGGTTGGGTCAAAGACATCTTTGCTGACACTTCACTCTCATTCCATTCTCCATCCATTGATGTGCAGTCTGGACTTTTGCATGTCAAGAAGATAGTATTGTTCCCACAGAAAAAAATGAGCTGATAGCAAAAAGGAATAAACTAAAAAAATATATATATAATATATATATATGTTGCTGCCTGGAATCCTGAAAGGCAAATCTACCCCTCCAGCTGAAAAACAAGGTCCTTTGGGGCAGCAGACTGAGCCACTGAACTGTGCTGGAGGTTTTTGCTAAGGATAAAGCAGCTGCTGTGTTTGACAGTGAGGATGGATTGATGGTTGTAAAAATCCTGTCTGTGCCTATCATATTTATGAAAATGTTCTATGTATTAGCAAAAATATGAGTAGGGGTGACTTCAACTTTGAAAGTCTCTATTAACATGGACTACTTGACCCCTAAAGGATGCCTTATGATCTCTACAACAAATTCTTCCAAAGTATAAGTGTCTGGATATTAAAGTGAACCTCCAGTGGTTTTCTTGGTGCCATAGCAGTGTCCAGAGCCTCACTGTGCCAGGCTCTGTGTAAAGCTGCAGGACATAAATAAGAAAGGGGTTTCTTCTGGTGACAGATTTTGTGTGTCAGAGGAGCAGAACTACTTTCTGGAAATGTCAACAAGTCTATAACATGTCTGCATGGAGGGGAGACCTGTATTTGGTGGGACAAGGATACATATCAGAAAGAGAAAATACCTCTTAGTGGTGTTGGAAAGAACTTTTCATTCCCTACCCCCTTCTGTCGTCGCCAGATACTTTTCACACAATGCCCTGAGATCCTGTAAGTTTTTAGACTCCCAGTATCCCAAGAAGTACACTTCCCAGATTATTTCTTAACTGGCTTGAGTTAAGGTTCTCCTCAGCTTTCCTGTCCACAATTCCTTCCCTTTCACACCAAACCACTGGGCAAGAGGAAGGCAAGTTTTATTTACGAAATATGCTGTTTATGTACTTGAAACTTTTTTCCTCCCTGTGTTTGGTGTCTCATTGGTAAAGGCACGTTATCTTTTGGCAGGGTACTTGGGGAGAGGGGGAAAAAGGGGAAGGAAAGCAAATTGAGAGGTCCTAAGTTGAGTTGTTATGGTAAATAAAAGATGGCTAATATGTAACAATAGATATAAATGTACGCACAGAGGATTACAGTGCTGCGTATAGAATTTCTACAAGATCAGAGTTTCAGACATATGTAAATGGTGATTAAGGGGTGGAAGAGGATTTTTGCCTTAGTAGAATCCACCTGCTCGATGTTAATACTACTGACAGTAGCACTGATGCTGCATTGAATCAACCTGCATCACTTTAAGGTGTGATTTCCTGTTTGATAAGAATCACACATGGAGGGGATTGACCACTAGAGACCTCTCTGGCTTTACAAAACCTCTTTACCCTAATGTGGTCCCCTGGTTTTCTGTACTCTTGTAGGGCCTGGCATCCCTGCCATGCTGCCCAGCCTTCATCTTCCCATCCAGGCAGGAAGGACCTTACCTTTCTGGCAGGGATTGATTCCAGCTGATTTCAGAAGGAATGATCACACAGTAAATGTTTGCATGTTGGTGGTTACATAGGAATGTCCCTCACTGGTCTCTCAGTATCCCCAAAATCATAGAACAGCCCAGGCTGGAAGGCACCTTGCAAGATGATCTGGTCTAGCCCTTTCTGGGGAAAGGGGGCTTAGATGAGGTTATAGATTCATAGAATGACCATTAACCAGCACCTGTCCAGTGGCATCTTTAGTCTCCAGTGACAGGGTCTCTACCACATCCTTGGGGAGGTTGTTCCAGTGGATGGTTGCTCTTACTTAAAAATTATCTTAAATAATATTCTACTTCAGGAAAGGAAAAATAACAACCACTGGAAGGGCTTTGGCTATGTCAAGCAATAGAAAGTTCTCTAAAAGCTGATCTTCCCAGAGCACTCCTTTGAGACAGGATGGTCTTTGCTATGGTACCTCATCATCTCTCAGCATGACTTTATTATTACTACTGTTATTAGCATCCCTATGAGAACACAACTGTATCTTGGGTGTGCTGCACCATGAAAAAATTTCAAAACAACTTATTTTGTTTGCTTTTGTTTCAAATTATTTTGTTTGGAGACGTTGGAAACTGCTGCTTTTTCAGACAGAGCTTACCTTGGACAAGCAGTGACTGCCAGCTGCTCCCCCACCTAAGCCTTTTTCAGGTGAATACCAAAGTTGTACTGATGCTGTTTTTCAAACTGCACAAGAAATAAAGCTACGTAAGGGATGTGCAATCTAAATTTCCTCTGCCCATTTGTTACCTGCCTCTTCAGCTGTAGGATGTGAAGGTTATTGTTTTCAGCCACACACTGGAGATTTCTGCATAACAACTGTTCAGTCACAAACTGGAATCACTTGGAGCCAAAGGAGTGATGTTGTGTGGTGTTCTGTGTATTGTCATTGTTTATGGCTAAGGCTATTATTTAACTGAATGCTGTCTGTGGCACACAGGCTCTGAAGTAAAGGAGCATTGAGGTACAGAACCCTTTTTCTACCAGTGTTATTCTTTTCTGTTCATTAAGGTAGCAAACATCTTTTCTTCAAATCACATAGATTTGCTTCAAAAGCAATAAGCCAAATCATTATCTCACAGAACTTTGTACAGAAACATGTGGTAGTGTTCTAAAATATTTATTCTATAGCTTGTTACTGGGTCATAACTGAAAGCAGAGCAGATGGAACCTTCCTTGGCTGTGCTATGTGGTGAATTCTCTCAGGAAAACTGACTGTATTAAGTGCTATTACACTCTCTAAAATTAATTTTTATTTTTTCTTTAGCTGTGTCACTATGAAAAATGAGTATTTTTGCAGAAACCTACCAGTCAGTCTCCAGTCAGTCTAACCAGCTACATTGCTGTACCATTTTACTGTTCCAGAGATTGTTTAAAGTTAATAGCCAAGAAACAGTTGGATTTATTTCAAGAAGTGAAATTCCTGCCAGTTTGTCAGAGTGATTTGCTGGTGTTCTGCATACATAAAGATGTCTCAATTTCTCATCTTGAAAACTAGAAATGGAATAAATACCATACATCCAAATGACAGTCATATACAAACTGTAGGTACTACATGCAAATGCATGGGATAAATAGCTTTGTTAGCATTGCTTTGGGAATTATTCAGTAATGAGATTTCCTTGGTGCTGTTTAACGTAATAATAAGTTGTGCCTCCTGATTCCCTTTGGCCTGACATTTATTACTGATTTGGGTGTACCTGTTGGAAAATCTTTAACCCTTGTATTTTTGGCTGCCTTTTTTTGGCTGTGCTGGCCTGATGTGGTGTAAAGGGAGTAGGAAAAATATGGGTAGAGGATACTGCTCATAAACACCACGATGCACAGCGAGGCTCTGCTTGCAAAGTGGTTTTGGAGACAGACCAAAGGACAACAACCTCCTGCAGCGCTCCAGGCTGGGCACAGAGTGGCTGGAGAGCAGCCAGGCAGAAAGGGACCTGGGGGGACTGAGGAACAGGAAGCTCAACAGGAGCCAACAGTGTGCCCAGGTGGCCAAGAAGGCCAAGGGGATCCTGTCCTGGATCAAAACTAGTGTGGCCAGCAGGCCCAGGGCAGTGACCCTTCCCCTGGACTCTGCCTTGGGGAGGCCACAC
>JAWWEV010000001.1:115493218-115506725 GCA_035583235.1 Hafferia zeledoni
TAGAGATGGACCAAGGGTTGGACTCGATGATCTCGGAGGTCTTTTCCAACCCAATCAATTCTATGATTCTATGATAATTTCTGCTGGGGTTTTGTTAATAGAGTTTTTAAGATTAGGGTCTCAGCACATACAGACTTTAGTAAATTGTTTTTGAATGGCAGTTTTTCCTTTCAGGTCTGCTACATAATGTTAAGTTTAAAGCAGCATTTGTAGGAATCTTTATAGAAAAATGGAAACTTTTATTGTTTGTATGGTATTTGCCTTATTTCGGTACATACACTGGTGTTTTTATGATTTCACACTTTTCAAATGGTATTAAATGTACTTAAAAGGAAACAAAAAAAAAATCTGATTCTGCAGAAAATTACAGGCAGTCTCTGTGGATGTAATAGCAATAATATACCAGACTTTTTAATATAGCTGGATTGGCTCTTGTGTATCCTGCTCTTTATTCTTAACACTGTAATCAAGTGTAATTACAGGTGTAGACATTTTAATTAAAGGTGAATGACTTTTAATTAAAGGTGAAAAAAGTAGATTTGGACCAACATTAACAATGTCTCTGTGACCTAAGCTGAAGAGTGCCATAGTATATACTAAAAAAATACTTGTTTTTACAAAATTTTCCTATGGAATCTATGAGAGCCTTCCTGCAAAAAGTTGTGCTTTAAGGAACAAAGCACTGTGATATCCCTGCAGTTCTGAGACAGTGGAAAAAATCTGTTTGCCACTGAGATTTGCAAGTTCTATCTAGTGCATTATCAGTAGGTAGCAATTCCCAGCTTCTCTGCTAAGGTTACTCCCAGAGGATGAAGTTACTGCCAGTGTAAGTACTGTGGGCACTGGCAGTGTTGTGGCATACTGGCACATTTCATGGGTTTCATGCAGATTTCTACATTCCATGCAGAGCTCAGTGTTCCATAAAATGTGACTTCTTTCTTGTGATTTAGAGCAAGTGTTGGTGGGGAAGTTGTGAATTTCGGGGCAAAAGATCCCAGAACCTGATAACACATGTCAATTTTCACTCTAAACTGAAAGGTTTTCATGTTTGGAGAACAGCCAGAGCTGGCATTAGTTCCCAAGGACTTGGAGGAGTCTTTTTGCTGTTGGGAGAATTGTGATGTAAGTGAAATACTTGATATTGGCTTGGGTTTTTTTCCCCTTTTCCTAACCTTCCTTTAGCATTCTTTGGATTCAACTTATAATTAGGTGTTTTTGCTCAGTCTTAACTCCAAACACTGTATCCCACTGTCTTTGTAAGCAACATATGATTATTACAGTAGCAACCACGAAAATGTAAACCAGTGGAACAGATTGCCCAGAGAGGGTGTGGAGTGGCCCTCACTGGGGATATCCCAGACCCATCAGGACACAATCCTGTGTCATGTGCTCTGGGATGGCCACACTGGAGCAGGAAGGTGGCACCAGTTCCCACTGTGGTCCCTTCCAGCCTCACCCATTCTGGGATTCTGTGGTATTTGCAAAAAATTTACAACCTTAAAGTTGAATTTTCTTTCTCTTTGTTGGGAATAAAATTATCTTTTTGGCAAAGATGCAACTTCTCCTGTGTTTTTAAGAGCATATATGAAAAGCTTTATCATACCCAGTTTAAAGATAAATTAATGAACTTGTTAGTTTGTAGCCAGCTCCACAATGTTAATTGTTTGTCTGAAGAAAGGCAACAGAATATCTGATGCTTCCTTGGTCACTTGGAAATGTTTCGGATTTTTTCTTTACTGGAACACAAATCCAACATCTGCAACAAGCTGTTCATGTAATTTTAATGTTCAAATGAGGCCAGGATGTGTTTCAGCTAAAAATGGTTTGTATCTTGACCACTTTTTTGGTGTCTTGGGTTAAATAATATCACCTTTTTATTCTATTTTGATGGTGCTATTTGTATATCAAGTAAACCAAGACAATAGCAGTTGCTATTTTTTAAACAATATTAATATAAATACTGATGCCCATGTAATTTTTTCCTGTATCTTCAAAGTGTTCATTCCTGATCAAAAGTGGCTTCATATTGATATGACATTATGGGAAATTTCTGTCATATATGTCATTTATATATTCTGTCAATTATGGGTGACTTTCTGTCACTCTTGGACTCAGAACCTCAGCTGTTATTTATGGCTACTGAGCCTTACCTTTGCACCCACAAGTATGATGACATTTTCTTACCATCTCCTTTGGTGTAACTGTAGAGCACGATAGTTTTTAGAAAAATAAATAGTGCAGGAAAAATTTTTAACTGGTCTACATTAATTTTTTCTTGTTGCATGATTTTTTCTGTTTCATTTAAGTGATACAATTGAAAACAAATTATTGGTGAAAAAGAAACAACTGAATTGAGTTACTGAAAAACTAAAACTAAACAAATTTTCAAACATCAAATAATGTAGATTTAGTAATGGTGAATGAACTATGAATCAAAACAACAACTTTGTTTTTCAGAGGCCTTTGATCCTTTTTTTCCTTACGTCAATCTAAGCCTTTCAAGGATTTATGGGTTTTCATCCTTAAGTCCCATTTCTCTGTTATCCATGATTTTTTCATATCAAAATTGTGATAAAATGAATGACATAAACTACCTTTTGAGGTTAAGAACAGACTCTAATGAGCGTGAAAATATAATTCCCTGCAAGGGAAGTCACACTGGTGGTGCTTTACACAGACACTGAGTCACTCATGGGCATCACGTCCTTGAACTGCAGCCAGTGTGGTATTAAAGTAAATACACTGCAAGGATGGAGTGAAATTACTTTTGTTTTCTGGTGGTGGTTAGTCCATGCTTTGCTTTGCTTTGCTAACCTTCACCTTACTAGCTCTAAATTAATTTTCAGTTTCCTCTTAACATTTCAGCTAAGAGATTGTTTTGCCATTGCATATATAAAAGGTTGAGTGTTATTCCTGTGTTATTCCTGGATAGAATGTCTAGAAAGATTCATTTGGCTCTGCCGTTAGAATATCTGTAATCACATAATGCATTGATACCTCTCTTTTCAAGTAAGTTTTTCCTTACATGAAATAAAGAATGACAATAAAATACGAGAGTGAAGTTTATGGAGAGAGGTAGTTCTGTTGTTTAGTCAGTCTGTGAGAAACTCTATCTCTGTAAATAAAGGCTTTTATTTACTAGTGGATTACTCACATAGTACCCCATTCTTTTCTTTTTAAAGCTGAAAGCCTACAGATATAATGCAGAGCATTATTTATGATGACTTTTGGATTATTTGCATAGTTTGCTTACAAACTACTGTTACAAACAAATCTTATTGCCGTTATGTCTCATATCTTACACGAACCCTATTTCTTACAGCAGTTATTCTTATTACTAATGCACTTTAATACATACCAATATCAGTCTTACTCACATAGTGCCATGATTGGTCTATTTATAAAAATTGAGAGGTTCAGAAGAAGTTCAAAGCCTTCAGAAGTTTGCTTTGCCACATTTGTCAGTGAGCACAGTCTTTGCTTGAAAAACATGCAGAAAAATTGATTTCATGTTCCATTTTCCATTTCTGTAAGTGGGCAGTTTTGGCTGATGGAACCCTTGAGTCCACAGCATTGTGTTAAATATTTTCATACGTGTTTTTTCAAGTTCAAACTATGTTGTGAATTTTATTAATTAAAAGAATGTTTCCCAACTTAGTAGGCAGGCTCCACCAGACCCAGGAGGTGGGGTAGGGCACACTGTGAAAGAGGAGGATTTTGAGGGCAGGAAAAACTGCTTACCTTTCCCACCCTCCTGCAAATATGTTCCCACAGTTATGAATATAATTCTCTTTGAAAATCACCCATAGAGCTTCCCCTGACACTTGTGGTACCTTTGTGCTGGATTCTATTTCCCCAAAGGTAAAGCTTCTGACTGAGGCAACAGCCCCCAAACCTTCTATTTACATACAAAGAATATTTGAGAAAGTTCAGGTGAAACACTCAAGCTTTTGGTGCCAACCCATTAAAATGGGTTTAAGCCCCAAATGGTTACTCTGATTGAGAAGTGAAGTGGTTTTCAATCTGTCTAGCTCAATATTTTAGTTGATTCACCTTGTTATGCCCATGTGTTTCCATATACACAAGACCTTGGATTTCTCAGATCCTGTTTCAAGCCCTTCAGAGGAAATAAGGGCTTGTCTCCCTCAGGGAGCTGTTGTGAAATACAGTGGAATATGAATTTAAAATGCAGTGTTTGTCTGGATTAACTCCTTGTGTGAATGCTCTGTTCTGCACACAGAATGCCCAGCAGCTTAGTTTAATTCACTCTACTAGGATTAGGATGATTAAAACCAGATAATCCTAAATAAATGGTGGGGGTTTCATTTATAGATTTTCTTTTTAAAAAAAATGAATGCTGTCTATATTTCACATTATCAGCAGTGGCAATATCAGCCTAAGGAGTTTCACCCATTTCCCACTTCCTCTGCCCAGTGTTTGATTTGGTTGAAAGCCAGAGCAGTTCCTTGTCCCAAATTCAACGTGTGGCTTTACACAGTTGTTCCAGCACAGCACAGAGGTTAAGGGTTAAATTATTGGGAACTGAGGGGAACACTTTGAGTTTAGACTGATGACACTGTACAGCTGAATGACACTCTGTGTCACTTGAAAAAAATGCAATTATCAGTCGACTTTCACTCTTTAGTGGACTGAAGTAAAGGCTAATTAAGGCTTAGTTCCCCTGTATCTTGTAAGTACCGACTCCTGGAGTGCTGCATCCTGACACTTAATTCAGCTTAATCATTGTGCAACCTTCCCGTTTCCCATGGAATTACCTGCACTGCCCTCGTGGAGCAGGAGAAGGGAGAAGTGGAGGGAGGGGAGAAGGTAAAAATGTACCAAAGAAATAAATCAACAGACACATCCCTGCCACAAAGAACCACTTACTCAATTAGTCTAGACAGACTTTTCAACTAGATGGCAAGTGAAAATTCAGGACCTCTTTTGTGTTGTGGATACTGCAGAATGTTCTACATTTTTGTAGCTGATGTAATTGTGCCTGTGTTGGGGTGAGTTAATTAAATGTTACTGCAATATTTACCGGTGTCTGTTCTGTTTCTAAAAACACTTAATTCTATGTTCCTGTCAGTTGATTTCCTGCCAGAACTGTCTTGTCTTCTCCATGCTTCTATTTTGGTTTTAGGTTACCTTCAGTAACCCGGAGTGGTTTCATGAGCATGTTGCTCTTCATGTCTGTGATGCTGAGGAATAAACTGATACAAATCAGAAGAAAGTTGTTTACTGTCACTGGAAAGGTAGTTCATATAAAAAAAAACCCGTTTGAAAAAGTATTTCACTGCAATGTTTCTTATAAAATTCATCTTGTGTAGGAACTTGTGAGACATCTTCAGATATTTTTTCAGTTTATCTAAAATAGTCACTAAAGCATTTCTATTTTATAGCATCATGGATTAAATAGAATAGTTTCTATCATCCATAGGCAATTCTCAGCTGAGACTAATTGGGGGTTGAATGCCTTCAACTCCCAATTAGTCCAAGTTGAGAATTGTGAGTACTAAAGAGGGTTGGGTTTCCTCAAAATTCTGCCTGTGGTTGATGGTTCACACACCAGTCAAACAGACTTTTCACTTGTATTCTACCAGGCCAGGATCAGGGTTGTCTCCCTCATAATAATATTTCAGGGTGAGTTTTCTCTTTGCTTTCCCTCATCCAATCCCTTCAAATCCAGGGAAGCACACCTTTTGCTGTCCTAGTTTTTCCCAACTCTGTGGTAAGAAAGAGCATTTTTAATGCATGCTTTATATTGGCAGCTACCTCTGGTGTTAAAATTATTGTCATGGCTTCAAAGGTGATGTTCTGCCCTTGGCTGTATTGGAGAAGCCACATTCCATTGACAGCCTTTCATAGCAGATGCCTGGATTGTTTGAGTAAGGGCTAAACTATGGACTGTATTTGCTGTGCATGCAATTCAGCTTCAGACCTATGGAGTGTAAGAGCAGAACCTCCCCAGAAGAAAAGCCTTTCTACTGAAGAATAATGAGGCAATTTGTGGGACTCTGGTCCTGGAACAAATAGTTCTGTCCTTGCTTTAAATAAATCAGTTTGGTTTTGTTTTGTGTCAACAAAGTCCAGATCTGATTGGAATCCTCTGGTGAACCTCTCCCAGCTATATGTGTATTCAATTTAGGTATAAAGTTGCTTTTTGGGTTAGTGTGCTGGTTTAAAGGTAAACTGGCAGGAAAAATGAATACAACACAAAAGATATTATAAATCAGAGTTACAATTTGATAACAATATTACAATAAATGCAATGACACAAAGAGAAAATTTGGTTTTAACCCACAAAACCCCAGAAGTATAACCCAGCACCCTGGGGCACAAGCACAAAGGGGTTTGTTGGCCCCTGTGCTGAAACCTATGTGGTTCCCCCAAGTCCAAAGTGGAAAACCTGTTGATGCAGCTGGTAGTTGCAGTCTAGTGGAGAGTGGTGGTCTCCTCCTGTCGAGGTTTTGGTCCTTCTCTCAACCCGATGAGTGACTCCTGAGGTTTTCTTACCCCAAGATATGTACCCCTAGGTCCAGGTGGGAGCACCCAGTCCCTCCCCCAGGGCGGGGGAGTCACACAATGGATGATCTAAATCTGTGAGTCAAGGGGTATTTGGAAATCGTGTATGGCCCATGAGCAGACATGACCCCTCAGGCTGGATGTGAAGGTGCTGACGACTCCCTGGAGGGGAGTTATCACAGCTCTTCTCTCACAGGGTTCTTTCACACCCAGCTCACAACCTGAGGGGTCTGGTGTGCCCTGGGCAGCTGCTGCAAATGGTCCATTGTTCTTGGGAAATGAATAGAGGGGGTAGAATACACAGCTTTGATCACCCATACACGGTGATAAACTGGTCCCACCTGCTGAACTAGGACAGTTAGCTATTCATGACCAAATCCCATCAATGGATGCAATTTGTTCATTTTCCCTCTTTAGATCAGCTGACAGATGTACTATTTTTTGGCTGGGGAACTCAATCCAGTGACCTTACAGTGCAGAATCTCTAGTCCTCTGAGGAATAAAAATCCCACATTATTGTGATCATAGCTTTAGAAAATAAAGCTCATCAGGACAGGTAAAGGGAATCCATCAGTTAGAACAAGAGAGGTGCAAGTTACACGTTAGAAAAGCCATTTTAGTAGGGTATTTAAAATACTGTATCATGTAGAGATTATGGAGTTTGTCTATCACTAGGGAATTGAGAAGATCTCTTTTGAAACCAAGGTGGAATTGATCTGCCTCCGAACAAAACGTCAAGTCCTGGGTTTTAAAGGGTCTGTTGTCATCTGTGTTCTTGACCTTCAGGGTGGTGGCATCCATTTGAGAGTGACATGTAAACCACTGCGTCCAGGCAGTGAAAGACAATTTCTCATTCATCCCCCCAAATAGAACAGGCACAGACAGGTCAGTAAGGGCTCATCTCTGTGTGGAAGCAGTTGTTGTGGCACTGAGACAATGGATAGAGAGTGATCAGTCTTTTCCAGGTACCCTCAGTAAGTAGTTGGGTTGAATTCAGGAGGGCACAGCAAGAGTGGGCTGCTCTTCAAGAGGCAGACTGGGAGAGAAGTGTCACAGTCCAGCAGGGACATCACTGATAGGGCCTGAAAAAGAAGAATAGAGCAGGTCAGGTGGTGCTACCCAGGGTGAACCACAGCCCAGTGACCACCAGCCAAGTCCACTGTGACAGCACAGGTCTCAGGTCAAGCCAGGAAATCCAGAGAGCAAGTCAGAGATTCAGACTGTTGCCCTGTATGTCACACTTTGAATCTGAAGGTAAAGAGAGATGGAAATCTTCATGGTGCACTAGAAGGATGATCAGTCCTCCAGCTTCCAACTGAGACATGACAGCTCGTGTGTTTTTTTGTGGTCCCCCCATCCGAAGTACCCTGTACATTGTGGAGGTCAAAGAGACACTGATGCTGCTGCTTCCTCATTGCAGGCAGGATGAGGTTTTAGGATTTCCTTTTAATGAGGAGGTTGGAGTTGTGTCCCTTTACTCAGTATGTTAATCTGCAGCTCAGAACTCAGTACCAGGAAGTTGCCTATATTCTGCCCATTGGAGGGGATGTGGCTTGTGATCAAGGTTTTTACACTCTTGTTCTACTTGCCAAACACCCTGATGAATAGCAGAAATGGAGCTCACAATGCACGTACTTGGTTAAATGAACCAGGCAAATGCCTTATGTTAAATTTATTTTATGTCTTAATTTCTGAGACCAAAAGATATCCGTGTTGATGAGTTTGATTCACTTGATTATTATTATCATTTTATCTTTCTCTAACTCTTGCTCTCAATTTGAATTTAGTTCTCTTGATTCTTGTCTTTGATTGGATCTAGGCTGTCATTTCACCTTTCTAAAAAAATAGCTTTCTGCATAGCTGTTACCTTTGTTAGGTTGATGAGAGGCACTTGTGGTTGCCTCTCCGTACCTGAGAGGGTAGGATACTCCTTTAAATCTGTCTGAAGTTGTCTCCTGAAATAGCTTTTTAGCTCTATTTACACCTAAATATAAAACTACTTGGGATTTTCCCCTTGTCGCATGTCAGCTGTCAGGGCTTTCTACTTTTGCTGTTAAAGCTTGCACTGTGTCCTCAGCACCAAAGGGTTCCTGAGCTCCAGAGATCTGAGGACAGAGCTTTTTATATGCAAAGATAGTTTGGTGGATCGCTGATTGCTTGTGGTTAACCACCATGGGAATGTAAATGTGAAGGCAGAAAGTGTGAAGATAAAAAAAACCGTGGTCAGCAGGCTGAGTTCTTGGAGATGTGCAATTGTCAGGTATTCACCACACCATGATCGTGGCTTTCCAGAGACTGTGAAGATTGAGAGGGCACCTCCCCATGGCTGGCAGTGCCTGCAGGGAGGGGGCAGAGCAGGGGACACTGAGGGCACCTCCCTATGGCTGGCAGTGCCTGCAGGGAGGGGGCAGAGCACGGACCAGGCTCTGCTGGGGCGGCCCAGCAATGGCACAAGAGGAACGGGCAGGAACTGATGCTCAGCAAGTGCCACCTGTACCTGTCTTGGAGAACTCTGATTGCTGACAAATAATCTGATTCGGGCACGGATATTTGCAGGGTTAAATGTCATGTGGTGTTTATAATAGTGCCAGCCTGATGTTTTTTGTCCTAGAAGTTTGTGTGCTTCTAAAAATACAACAGTAAGACTTAAGTGTGTAATAGCCCCTTCCATTTCTACATGAGAAGGAGCACAGTACTCGTGCACATTTTTGTCTGCACTGATTTTTGTTCAGTTTAGTTTGTATTTAAAGGAAGGTATAGACTATGACAGCACTTCAGAACCCCCACACAAGAAAAGGTTGGATCATGTCCTGACTGTGGAGGAATGTTCTCCCATAACATCAGGATTTTTGATCATACAAAGAGACAAGTTTCAGAAGACAGTAGCTGGATATGCTTTTATTTCTGTTTATATTTTTTCTAAGATTTGAGGTGCTTTTTGATAACATACATGTGTGATTTAATAAATATTTCTATTTTTCATATGAGTCAATTGCATGAAAGCAGGGTTGGCTCCAGGAAGGTTTTTGTTTTCACGAAGCACAGATGTTCTCTTGATTCACATGTTTGGTGAATTGGGACAATGAGAGTGAGCAACAGAACACCCTCAGGTCTGTGTTTTAGCAAAAAAGCTTTTCCCTTGGCACTGCCCCTCTTCCCTTGGTGCCCATTCCACTGATGCTGATGAACTGCCTGTTAATGAGAAAGCCTGTTGATTATTGAAAAGAGAGAGGCCCTCCACGAGAGACAGACTTGGATTAAAAAAAAAAAAAATCTGGAAGTAACCCCAATGAGCATTTAACTACCTTCAGGTCAAAAAGCAAATTTTTTTCTTTTCAGCTTTGCTCTTCCAGGAAGCATTTTCTTCACCAAAACACTTCGTACCTCAACCAATTGTGTGTTAGTTGATGTGCTAAAAAGGAAGGGAAAGGTGGTGGTTTTGTTCTGGTTTTAAGTGCTTGGAATATATTTAGGATTTGTGGATGTTTTGGTGATGGAAAGTAGGTGTGTTAATTGACAGCAGATCTCAAATTTCAAACTGTTGGTGTTTTGAACAGGTTGTTGTTCTTTTATCTTTAGGATAAAATTTACTTACTGATACACAACTGTTTTCATCAAGCCTAAATTGAATTGGTAATGGAACAGAATATGGAAACTGTTTCAATGCTATATTAGTTTATTAATGACACTGGCAGCTATAGGTTATTAATTAATACATCTTTCATAAGTTACTTGCATTGCGACTAAATAGTTTCTGCTAAATTCAGAAAAAAATATTTGCCTGCCAGAACTGTCTGAAATATTTTGCCAATGAAAGGACAAGATCACATAAGGAAAGATCGTGAAAAACAAAATGTATTTTCCTCAAGGTCACCTTGAATAGAACAGGTTGGATAAACTGCAGAGTTCTAAGTATCATTCCAGTAGCTGGGAGAGCTGGGGTTGCTCAGCCTGGAGAAGAGAAGACTCCATGGAGATCTCAGTGCCTCTTCCAGTGCCTAAAGGGGCTACAAGAGAGCTGGAGAGGGACTTTGGACAAGGGCATGTAGTGACACGACAAGGGGGATGGCCTTAAGGTGAAGGAGGGTGGATTTAGATTAGATATAAGGGAGAAATTCTTCCCTCTGAGGGTGGGCAGGCCCTGGCACAGGTTGCCCAGAGCAGCTGTGGCTGCCCCATCCCTGGAAGTGTCCAAGGCCAGGTTGGATGGGGCTTGGAGCAGCCTGGACTAGTGGAAGGTGTCCCTGCCCATGGCAAGAGGAGTTAGAGCTGGATGATCTTTAAGGTCCCTTCCAACCCAAACCATTCTATGATTCAATGGTTAAGAAAATTAGTATATGAAACTCAGGCAACCGTGTTACAAATGCTGGAAAATAAGGACTTCATTGACTGGAAATTCCATTCTTTGTGTCTTCAAATCATAAATTTTAAGGGGCATTTCTATTTTTGCAGTAGCTCCCATGTAGATCTGTTTACTTGCTTCCACGACTCGGGGCTTGGTTAAAGCCACAGGCGTGTTTTAGCTCAGGCTGCAGCTCAGCTCACCCTGCAGTGCATAATCAGCCCCACTCAAACAGCGCAGTCCTTCCTTGACCTAACCACAATCTCCCTCAGGTCCCCAGAGGTTCCCACAAGTCCGACTACAACAGCTATGACTTGCTGGGAAAGAATCCTCCAGCATCCAAGCACGAGGAAAGCTGTGATATTGCTGTGGGCCATACAGGAAAGGCAGAAGCCGAGAGGCGGGTGGGTCTCTGCCTTGGGAACAGGAATGTTCCAGCCATGCAGCCAGACCTGGGAACATTTAGGTTGTATAAACATACAAGCAGCTTTATGCAGACTTGCTCAGTCAGAGTAGATTCTGCTTTCTAGTTGCATTCTTAGGGAAACACGATTTTTCACTGACTGCAAGCCAATACATTGATGCTCAGAAACTCTGCATTTCATTAGATGCTCACTGTGAGCCACCAGCTCTGACCATGTTTGTATTTAAATGATTTTATAGTTGACGTGCCTCTCACTAAAATACCTTAATTTTCCTATTTTAGACTAAAAAATAGAGAATTATTTTTGTTTTGTTGACTATTCATTTTATTCCTTTGTCTCAAGGTGCTTTTGGGAAGAAATTGGGAATAAACCCAAATTAAGATTTTTTAAAAAATGTTATTAACTAATGAATCTGTTTAGATATGCTGTTGATTGTATTTTTTTTGTTTGTTTGTTTGAGTTTTTTTAATTAAAGCATAACACATCAAGAAAGGCTGAGGGAGCTGGGGGTGTTTAGCCTGGAGAAGAGGAGGCTCAGGGGAGACCTTATCAATCTCTACAACTACCTGAAAGGAGGTTGTAGCCAGATGGGAATTGGTCTCTTCTCTCAGGCAACCAACAGTAGGACAAGAGGGCAGGGGCTTAAGCTCTGCTAAGGGAGGTTTAGGTTGGATATCAGGAAGAAGTTCTTTACAGAGAGAGTGGTCAGGCATTGGAATGGCCTGCCCAGAGAGGGGGTGGATTCTCCGACCCTGGAGGTTTTTAAGGTGAGACTGGCCGTGGCACTGAGTGCCATGATCTGGTAATCAAAGTGGGGTTGAATTAAGGGTTGGACTTGATGATCTCGGAAGTGTCTTCCAACCCAACTGATTCTATGATTCTAAGATAGATTTGGTATATTAAATAAAGCACGTGGCTAACTAAACTAATTTTTTCTGGTCGCTCTGGCTACACTTAAAGGTCTGTGAACTGTACAGTGTGCCTGGCTGTCCTTGTCCCCTGTTAATTCTGCCTGTGTTCTGCTTGCACAGCCAGGGAAAAGCACAAGGTGGCTGGACTAGGGACAAAGATTATGTGAACCCGTGCCATGGCTCAATAAGCCACAGTGAAGCAGCTGCCCTGTGCACTTGGCTGAGGGAGCTGGGAGACATCCCAGGGTCCAGCACAAGAGAAATCCCTTCAGATATGAAAGGCAGTTACGTCCCTGGTTCATGATTCAGCTTTCTTTAACAACTCTGGCACACACACATCTGCTTGTTGGAGCAGACTGCCAGTACAGACATGACGCTCTCGTACTTCTGCCCCAGAGTGTTGGGCAACAGCTCTCTGATAAATATTGAAATTTTTTTTAAAGAGCCTGTAAGAAATTGTTCTGAAATAAGCTCTGATGTGAATGCAAATGCTGTAGATATTCTGAAACCACTCCCTATGTGGACATATTTACATGGCAGACAACTAAATAAGTTGTTGGATACTCCCATTTCTGATGAAATTCACTGACGCAGTTTTTCAGATTAAGTTATTCCAAACTAGTTTTCCATGTGAATTTATTTATTTTAGGGAGGGAAAAGATGAAAAATTCCTGGTCTGAGGCAAACTATGAGGGTAAGTGCCTATGCAAGCAGTGATTTCGGAATAGTTACAGTGCATTATATTTACTTTTTTTTTTTTTGGTGAGAAAACATGAGCACTTCAATTGCCTGTTTTTCCCTAGGAATTTATAAAGCACTGGGCAGATTACAAAATAACGCACAGCATCAACGTCTGAAATAAAACAGATCTTTGCCTAAATTCAAACCTTCTTTATGGAGACTCTTCCTATTGCAGGAATTCATCCGGTTGCTGACTCATAGGAACAGAGCAGCATTTGTTCAGCCTAAGCTGGTCCAGCCCTTCGTGCCAGTCTGCCAGAGGTTCTGCCAGTTCCAGAATCATCAGGAGGCAAACCTGTGTCCCAGCCACTGCAGCTCATAGTCTGGCAGCTGAGTAAGCCCCGAGCACGGCTGTGCCCCAAGCAAATGGAGAAGAGGAGGCTCAGAGGTGACCTCAGCACTGTCTGGAACTGCCTGAAGGGAAGTTCTAGCCAGGTGGGAGTTGGTCTCTTCTCCCAGGCACTCAGCAATAGGACAAGGGGGCAGGGGCTTAAGCTCTGCCAGGGGAAATTTAAGTTGGATATCAGAAAAAAATTCTTTACAGAAAGAGTAATCAGGCATTG
>JAWWEV010000001.1:115506825-115559994 GCA_035583235.1 Hafferia zeledoni
TAGAGATGGACCAAGGGTTGGACTCGATGATCTCGGAGGTCTTTTCCAACCCAATCGATTCTATGATTCTATGAAATACATCCGAATGTGAAGTGGGGATGTGGAGGACAGACATTTTCTGCCACCTTTTTAAGAGTGGTAATACCTTAAACTCTGAAAGCAGATTTGCCAGTGCTTGCCTGTCAGGAGGCCTCCAGACAACATCCACCTTTTAGAAACCTCCTATAGTGCCATGGGCAAAACAATAATCATCCCTTTTGTGAGGGTCTAGAGAGTGAAACATGATCCTCTACATCTCTTTCCCTTGCCATCTATTTGTTGGAAGCAACCTGAAACGCTCTAAATTAACCATTATTTCACTACAATCTCTGTTGCATCTGCATCCCTTTTTGATCTCATTCCTTCTCTGTATATTTTATTCCCAAGTGTATTAGAATATGTTAACTTTAATATGATACTTTGATAATTTTTTGTCATACGTTATACAATGCAGAACTGAAAGTAAGGTTTTTATTCTATCATCCTTTCTAGCTAACCATGTTCCATGTGCCCTTTGTGATATGGTGTGCACAAGTGCCTGCTCACTGAAAGCACAAATCCATTCCTGGCAGCATCATGAACGTCCTTTCCATTGTCACCTTTGTGACAGCAGGAGAGAAAACTTGAGGTTTGTGGCACTGTGATGTGACAGACCAAGTTGCATAAATAAGCATTGGCAAATTATGTTTAAATTTGCCTGAGAAAATGAGAGGCTTGGCCTTTGAATGCTGGAAATGGGATAAAGTATTTTAGTACTTTTGAGTTCATGTTGTGGGTGGACAGAAGGAAATAATTGGAATTTCTGCACCAGAGAGGATGAAGTGACTGACTGGTAATGGACAAGAATTTTCTCTACATGAACATAAAAAGGGTGATAATTGTGGAAAAATTACCTAGATTTGGGCATGGTGTACATGTGTGGGAAGAAAAATGGAATGGAAAATGAAATCCAGAGCACATCAAAGAAATGTCTGCAGTATCCCCTTTGCACAGGTGGAAAAACTGAGGCAGAGAAGCAATTTACACATACCCTGCTTTCACTTACTACTGTCAGAGCCAAAAATTTCTACCTCCCAGTCCTAAACATTAACCACAAGGCTACTCCTCTGTACTATTATATCTGTTATTTGTTTCACCTTGTTTTCAGTTTTAAGAGTGCCTCTGATCTGCATAAACATGTTGAAACACAATGATTCAGGTGCCTACAGCTGTGATGTTGAAGGATGTGGTTTTATTTCATGGACTTTGCTAACTTTGGAGACAGCACTGCAAGGGAGTGCATGTGGTGAGTATATTAAATAGCAGGATAAAATGTATTTCTATAAATGAGACCAAAGTTTCAAATTTACGTGTGTTTAGTTTCATGTGAATTAATGAAATGTTTTATTTTCTGCATCAAATCAAGTATTTATTTGCACACATTTCTAGGACTCTTGTCATTATTATGCAAATACCTGATTCCCCCTTACCTGCAGGTTTTGAGTGCTTACTTTAGGTACATGCAGCTGCACACTCACAGTCTTGAACTATGGCAAACTCCTTCTCCTTTGCTCCCTTTTTTTTCTTTTTTAAAGAAAAAACCACAGGCCAATTCTAATCCCAACAGCAAAATACTTCAGGAATTAAAATCCAATCTCACCTTTCTCCTCATGTTGGTACTCCATCTTTAGAACTTACATGCTACCTGAAAATAGAGAAACTTTTAATTGGGTGAGCGTAGTCACATCAAAATTCAGTTTGGGCTGCTCTAATTTATGGATGTTTGTTGTCTGCTTCTTCAGCTTTCTGAGCTGCAGTCAGTGCCATGCTGTAAAATGAGTGTGTTTTAGTGGGAGCTGATGTCACACTGCTCTTAGAGATACTGCCTTTTAGAGATGGCCAGGGCAGAGGATTTCCTTCCACTGGGCTTCCTCAATCAGACAAGTTCTAACAACCACAAACTGGAAGCTAACTTCAAAAAGGTTTTCAGCTATTTAGTGTGGGTTTCCCTTTTTCAACAAAGGATTAATTTTTGTCATGTATACGTACAAGCCTTCCGGGACTCTTAACAGTCTGTTTTCCAAGACTAAAATGGGATTCTGAAATATAAATGCCACATCTGTCAGAAAGGTTTCTCCTGGGGTTACTCATTGACCCAAGATCTCCATAAAGTTCATAATCTCAGCAGTCATACTCATTTCAGGTGTGTTACCAGTTGATTCTTGTTCAGATCATAAAGTATCTTTTCTAAAACATTTTGTTTAAAAGATCCACATATTTAATTAAATGCTCTCTTAAAACTGACTCCATTTTAGAAAATCTGAGTATTAAACAATTTACTACTAAAGTTTCTTTATCGTGATGGAAAATGGTTAAACCAAGGAAATAAAAAGGTCTTTTTTATAGCTTTTATGACTATGAAAATCCTGTAGCCTTGATTGTTGGAAGAAAGTTTTTAACCCTGCAAGTTGTACCCACCAAAGAGAGTATGTAAATACATGAACAGCTTCTGTAGTATAAACAAGAGGTACTCTCCATTTTGGGATGAAAAAAATATGCAACAAATAAAATATTATTATAAATAGCTATCTCTTATTTTGTTATGTGATGTGTATTTGATTAAAACTAGTTCTCAGAACCCTCTTGGCAGGTGCTCCTTCACAAAGAGTGTCTTTTGTTCGAGTGCCACAGAGTAAATAGCAATCCAATTCATCTTTTAATTGCAGACATTATCAGTTTTGGCAATCTGAGTAGATATTATTCTTATTTTCTGCCCTAAATGCCATGTTTGTAGCTTATATTTTCATTATTTTCAGTTTTATTCCCTTGGCTATAAAGATGGCAATGAAAGCCTTTGGAGTTGGGATGCAGCTGCCATGGGTTTGGGTCAGGAGCTCCAGATGGTGACAAGTAAGTCTGGACCAGGTCAAAATAGTTTTGGAAGAGAGGAGGGGTCACTTGAACAAACTTCAGCCACAGTCACCAGGGACAGGAGAAAATGTTCTGGTGGAAACAGAGACTTCTCTGCCAGAGCCAGTTCAGGCTGAACTTCAGGCTGCTTTGCAACCTGTTGTACTTCTGCTCAAGTTGATGGAGCAACACCCATCAACGTGATGGAAAACTCCAGCAGAAATGCATCTGGGCTTGGGAATCCAGATGGATTTCTAGAAAAACAGCTTTTCTTGGATTTTGACTGGAATAAATAATTTTTTTTTCTCTTCAGAAGAGGCTGACTTTTTTAAAGAAAATATGTTTTAAAGTTTTCACTTCTATCCTTGTCAACACTTGTGTATAACACTGTGTTTTCTCAGGATACCTGTTAAATTATTCCGATATGCTTAGACAATATATGCAAGATAAACACAATATTATGCATATATGATATTTTATAGTCATTTATATTCATATATATGATGCTTCATTTTGGAGAAGAAATCTTTAAGTTCAGTATATTCATATAGCATATATGTGTGTGTATTTATGTATTTAAAAACCCACAGCCCACGGGAAAAGTGTTGAGCCAATGCACAAGACAAACAGTTTGAATTAGTAGGTAAAACATCCCATTTTTTATTAGTCTGCTATGTTATTTATTAGACATTATATAACAGCTGGTGAGATGTATATAAGAAAATAAAAATGCTGGCAAGCTTCTCGACTTTACTTAGTGACTTTCAAATTATTTCAAGAGTTATTAGAGGGAATTTGTTTTGGAGTGGATTTTTAAGTTAAAATCTATCCTTAAATGAATAAGCTTAAATTTAAAAAGAAGGTTATGGGTAAATAAAACAGTTAAAGGTGTTCACAGAGCTCACTTTAGGATTTATATACCATTTATATACAGGTGCTCATTGCTGCTTCAGCCTCCCAACCTACTCCAGGTTGTCTGTGATGTTCAGCAATCCTGGCCGGAGAGAGCAAAGGAATTTAAAGCCCTGTCGCAAATATATTCAGATTAAAATGGCAAAAATCTCCTTCCACCGTGTTGCTGCCTTGAAAGCTCCAGCTGAGATCTTTGTGCTGGGGTTTTGGTCTTATTAAATACGCTGGGCCATAAATTGTGGCGGATTCAGGTGATGTTTCAAGAGCAGCTGAGCCATTAGTGCAGTGGGGGCAGCCAGACAGATGTGGGTGGCAGCCTGATTTTAATCTGCCTTTGCGCATGAACCAGAGCGCCAGCGTTTTTAATCCTTTGCAGCGCAGGTAGAACTGACTCACGTTTCTCTGGGCCATGAATTGGTACCACTATAGCCCCTGGGATTTCCCCTGCTAAATATCAAAGGCCTGCAACAAACAACAGAGGTGTTAATGCTTCCCAGAGAAAGAGTCCTTTATAATGGAAAGCATTAGTCAACCAGAATACCGAGGAGTCTTTCCCAGATCTTTTACAATAGCTTACCAGAAGTCTCTAATCCAATATCCAACAATGTGCTCCCCATGCCTGAGCGGGAGGTGGCTGCCTCCAGTGCAAGCTGCATTGCAGGGACCAGGGTTAATTTAATTTACACCGAGGCCATTCAGGGTTTCACATGACAGATTTAGACACGACATTATGAATTTGTACTCGAGCTGTGGAACTGCACTCGCTGGGCAAGCACATGACCTGCCAGTCCTAAATTCCCACAACTATTACATACAGTTTGGAGGGCAAAATCAACTGTGGGGGCAGACCCACCGGGATGATAACTTATTAATGAAGATCTATTTTGAAAATCGTATTTAAAAATAATTTCTCTCGGTTATGCTGCTTAATGACATTCTAGAGTTTTATTCTGCCATTGCTTAGGTACCTGTTCTACTTTATTATTATTATTCACAGAGTTTGCACTCACATAAGAGCTTTGCAAAGCGAAGAAGTTACATCCTTTTTTACTGGTCTGTAATCTATTTCAGAATTTACAATCTTGTATATAATTTATATATAGAGGCTTTTCTAACACATCTACTAGGCAATAGTAGTTAGCAATGATGAATTTCAAGGGGGTTTTCCACTGTTTTTTCACATTTTGTGTTAAGATTTCTAATTTACGTTAAGATTACTACCACTCCAAGACACAGGTTTGCATGTACAAAGCAAAATAAAGACCCGTCTGAAAGCATTTTGATGCAAAGAGACTTTTTTTTTTCTGATTTTGATGCCAGATTTTATTTTTTTTCAAGCCGGTTATTTATACTAAAAAAACTACGCGTAAATCTATTTGGGTTTGAAAATTAGAATTCTGTTTCTGCTTCATTTTCAAAGTGATTCTGAAGCTGTTTTCCCCCCAGCAAGGGCTGCTGAGTGTGATCCCAGGCACTCAGCAACAGGACAAGGGCGCATGCGGCTTAAGCTCCGGCAGGGGAAATTTAAGTTGGAGATCAGAAAAAAAGTCTTTCCAGAGAGAGGAATCAGGCATTGGAATGGCCTGCCCAGAGGGGGGGTGGATTCCCCATCCCTGGAGGTGTTTAAGGTGAGATTGGCCGTGGCACTGAGTGCCATGATCTGGTAAATGGACTGGAGTTGGCCCAAGGGTTGGACTTGATGATCTCGGAGGTCTTTTCCAACCCAATCCATTCTATGATTCTATGATCCCATCGCAGAGACTGCAGTGGGGACTGAACTCACCCTGTCCCACGACATCGTGTGACAACGGGGCATGTGCCAGGCAAGTACCTTTGTTCAACACATACTTCGTTCGGTGCCTTCTGGGAGAAAGCGGCTCCACAAGAAACAAGGCATTTTTTGCTGGGATTTGTGGGATCCAGCTTGAAAAACAACTTCTGCCCGTGCACACCAGGTATGAGGTGGCCGTGAGTCATCAGGACTTGTTCTCATGGAGCCAGATCAGCAGATAAGGACCTGGCGCGGGTGCGCTGGAGCTGCAAAACCAGCGCGGTGTCTGAGCGCGGCTCTGGCACGGCATCTTTGCGGATTTCGGGGGCACCAGCCTAGCCCTCGGCTCTGGGGAGGCAGGAGGAGACAGCCTGCCACGCTGACAAAGAGCCCTTTTGATAATGACCCCGAGATGGTGCCCTGCAGCACAGCCAAGAGCGGGGAAAAAAAGGTACCTGAAACATAAAGGTGTCTGCCAAGATGCAGAGCAAGACTGAGCTTGGGGAAATCATGCAGAACACCTTCTCTGTTCTCTGAGAATGAAAATTTAAAACCAGGCATTCTTCTCCTGAATACCACAAAAACAACCGTGTTAGTAATTTGCTGCTAACACAAATGGGATTAGTTGTTTTTTGGGGTTTTTTTAATTAGTTTTTTTTTTTTTTTCACTTTGCACAGGCTCTCTACCTGTGCACAAACTGAGCTGATTACAAGACATATGTAAAATTTGGGTTTTTTAATACCTCTCAATTAGGTTCCTGAATGCAGGGCTTTTTTATTTTCCTTACACAGGAAGAACATTAGCAAAAAGAGTTCAGTGGTTTCTAAGAAAACAGAGGTGCAAAAGAACAGTATTTGTCTCTGGGGGAAAAAAAAATCTCAAAGCTGGATCACTAAGCACTGCTATTATTTTGCACAGGCTTTAAAGTTTCGTGTCTGGGAGAGGAGTGGTTGCCCTGGTACAGTTTTTAGCATATAAATCCATTAAATAAGACACGTTAAAAGCAATCTGCCCAACCTCTCTAAAGCCCCAAACCAGTAATTTTCTTACTAGATCACATCAAATAGAGAATACGTTCTGTTACAGTCTACAATAAGGAGCTTATGTGATCTCCGTCAAATGATGTGCCTCAGTTCTCTGTCTCTAAAGAAGAGTTCTCAGCTTTACAAGGAAGCCACAAGATTTTTATTAATTTGTGTTCTCATTTGTTCAGCTATTATAGTCACAAGAACTAAAAGCACTGTGCTGAAGGCACAAGAATGGTCCCCCAACCTGCCTTTTAATTAATGGCTTAACTTTTGTATGTCCAAATCAATGTATAAAGGGACTGACGCCTGGAGTACTGAGCTGACAGAGCTGCCATTAACTTAGGCTGTGAACTAGCAAAAATTCATACATGTGTCTGCCTGGAGGAGTCCAGCTGGAATGTCACTGACCAGTAGGATTATCTACACTGCCTCTAAAATCCTCTACAGTGGAAGTCAGTTTAAAAATTTCCACCCTCTTCCTACCATTCATTTCCATCCCTACACCACACTCCTCAGTTGTCTGTGAGAGTGTGCTTTGACTGAGATCAGCAAGGGACTCCAGCATCTCCTACAATGTGCAACTGTGTCCCTTTCATCACCTTCTCCGGAGGCAGTTTCCTTCCAGCCCACTCCCTCTCTTGCTGTTGACATTAACAAGCATCCAGGCCAGATTTCCGATCTGTCTGAAAACTCACCAAGGGAGTTTTTTTAAGTGAGATCATTGAGCTGATTCAGTTACTGTTCAACCACGTGAATGCAAGAGCAACCTTGTGAATACCAGCACAACACAAGAAGGGGATGGCAGCCTCCTGCACAGACAGAGTAGTTTTAAGTTGGCTGAAGCCATCTGCAGTATTGCACAATTTGTGTGTAAAAAGCTAAGTTTAAATGTTTGCAGAGTGGGCAATTAGATGTATTTTTGTTTAATTGTTGTGGAAAATTGAGAGCTACAAATTAATGCTCCTTTATTTCAGCTTAAAAGTTATTACCTAGCTGCCTGCCAGCTGTTCACAGAACATAGAAGCAAAACATTGTAGCTCTAACACAGGACAAAGGTGCCTTATGACCTGTTGAAGCAGCAGGTTGGTTGAATTCATGCATGCCAAGCAACCCTTTAGAACGATTTCATTCTAAAAAGGGAAGGCTGAAGCACTGGATTAAATCCCATTCTCTGAAAAGACTGAGAAATACTGCAAGGCAAGGAAGCAGTCTAAGAAGAGAGTTTCTTTGTGATGCCTCTACTAACATACAGGCACAGGAGAGAATTTGCATAACACTGGTTACCTTGCCACAAAAAACTAAATTAGGTTGGTTTCATATGATTAGTTCTCAATAAACCTAATACTAACTGTTGTTTGTCAGCTTGGCTAGCTAGTAGCATACTTTATTTACCTGAATGCTCTGAAATTCACTTTCTGCCTTTTTCTGCCTCTTGAAGACAAGCTCTTTCCATGCCCCCTTCCAGCCTTCCTATACTTCAACTAAAAGCTCAGATCCTGGGAAGCCACTTCTCCAAGCACCTTAAAATGAGAGTTTTATTTAGGCCTAGCCCTTTTGAAAGCTCTAAAGTAATTGAAATTCTCATAGATGAGCTCTTTTCATGTTCAGTCATGAGCTCTGACTCCTTTCTTCGTGAGGCTTCGTGAAATAATTCTCAAATCACAGTGCAGGTAGAGGGTATGCAATCCACTTTCTGGTTAAATGTAACTGCCAACCAAATGCAAGCTGGGTTTTGTCTAACTCAGTTTCACAACTTTCACCATCTTCCCAATGAAACAGGAGTTTGAATGACAATGTATCATTAGAAGAATACCTGGTGTGCTATTTGAAACAGTCATGCAAACCTCCAGAAGTGTCCATGGCCCTGGTTCTTCAAATCCCTTCAGTCTAAGCCGAGTTCCTTGAGAGCATGGCACTCTCTCCAGCTGATCCAGTGAGAGTTGAACCCCAAATAAAATCAAGGAACAAGTTAGAGTGATAGCCAGGAGAAGGAAGCCACATAGAGATGCATTGTTGGGTGACACCTATGGGCTTGTCTTTCCACACAGCTATTTCTTATTTCTGATTTATTTATACATAGATGTTCACACTCAAAGTAAACCATTGTTTAGTTTAATCCAGAGTAAATTAAGCAGGAAGAAATCCATGTTGAATAAAGCCCTGAGAACAGACTTGATGTCCCATGTCTTCTGAAAATAATTAAATGTCTCTGTAGATGCTTTTTTAAATGGAGCTTTGCAAAGAACTGCTATTATCCTGGCTTTAAAACACATTGTCCTCTATCTGTTGCCTAACCTGCCAGATTAAATGACACACACTCACGGCCTAGAACAATCACCTTGAGTCTGATACTCAGTATAACAAACATTAGCTTTATTAACCCTTAGACCTGTGATAGGTGTGAAGGTCGTGATGCAGATGGGAATAGCCTCTTTACCACTGTGTTACATACCAAAGGTTCCAACTGCAGCATCTCAGTATCACAAAGTGTTGTGGCTGAACATGAGCCCAGGTGTACCCAGGTGGTCAAGGCCAATGGCATCCTGGCCTGTATCAGGAATAGTGTGGCCAGCAAAATCAGGGAAGTCATTATCCCTCAGTACTCAGCACTGGTGAGGCTGCACCTTGAGTGCTGGGTCCAGTTCTGGGTCCCTCAATTCAGGGAAGAACTTGAGGGGCTGGAGCAAGTCCAGGGAAGAGCAAGGGAGATGAAGCGGTTGGAGAGTCAGTCCTTTGAGCAGTGACTGATGAAGCTGGGTTTGCTTATCCTGGACAAAAAGAGGCTCGGGGAGATCTTATCACTCTCTGCAACTACTTGAAAGGAGGTTGTAGCCAGGTGGGTCTCAGTTTCTTCTCCTAGATAAAAGTGCCAGGACAAAAGAAAACAGCATCAAGCTGCACCAGGGGATGTTCAAGTTGGACACCAGAAAGAATGTAATTTCTTCATAAAAAGGGTGGTCAGGCACTGGAAGGGGCTGCCCAGGGAGGTGGTGGAGTCCATCCCTGGAGATGTTCAAGGAACGACTGGATGTGGCATTCAGTGCTCTGGCCTGTGACAAGGCAGAGAATGATCCAAGGTTGGACTTGATGATCTTGGAGGTCTTTTTGCAACCTAAATGATTGAGTCAAATGGTACTGGCAATTAGATCCACAAAAGGATCCAGGCACTGAAATCTGCCGCTGGCATCATCAAAGCTTCTAATCCCAGGGGCAACTAAAACCCAGAGACGTGTCAGTTCCCAGCATTACTTTCCCAGAGCCTAAAGCCTGTTTTGCTTCAGAGAGCGCCTGGCCTGACACCAGCCTTGGCCACGCGGTGCGGGCTCCCGGAGTCCTGCAGGGACGGAGGGACGGGGACCCGCTGCGCTTCCCTGGGCAGGGGAAGAAGCGAAGACAGGAATTCAGCGGCTGGTGCTTCCCTCCCCTTTATTTAACACCATGTTTGTCACACCTCGTTTGTGCGTGCGCTCGCTGCCCTCCCGCCCCATCGCTTTTACCCGAGGAGCTTTAACACCAGCACTGCCTCGGGGCAGCTCTAACCCACAAGAAGGGCCTCTGGAAAACCCACCCCTTTGCCCGGCCCAGGAAGTGACGGCGGGCCGGTCCCCCCTCCCGGCACACCTGACTCACCTGACTCACCTGGGCGGACGGGAGGGAGCGGCGGCGGCTGCTGCGCTCCGCGGAGCCGGGCGGTGTCCGGGCAGAGCGGCGGCGATGGCGAAGGACGGCGGCTCCCCGTGGGCTATGGGGCTGCTGAAAACCTTCGAGGAGAGCGAGTTCGGCAGCTGGGAAAAGATCGGCTCGGGGGGGTTCGGGCAGGTGTACAAGGTGCGGCACCTCCACTGGAAGACCTGGCTCGCCATCAAGTGTTCGCCCAGCCTTCATGTGGATGAGAAGTAAGGAGGGGACAGGGGGAATGGGGGGGACCGGTGCTCTTCCCACAGAGGTATCCTGGAGCCTTCAGTTGCCCCACAGCTCCCTTCAGTTGCCCCTGCGTGGATGTGCAGCAGAGGGAGCCGTGCGGTGACTCCCCATCTGCAGCCCTCACAGCCCTCTCTTCCCACAGCAACAACATATAGGATTAAATATTCCATATGCCTTGCTGATTCCCTCGGAGCTGCTCGGACAGCTTTTTTGGCCTGCCCAGGTTGTGCGTGTATTGGCTTGTGCTGAAAGCAGTGAGCCTGCTGTGGCTTCAAAGGTCGTGGAAGGCACTGAATGGAAAAGGCAGGAGGGAAAATGCCAAATGGGATCCAGGGGCTTCTCAGTGGGCTCTGTGCCTTGAGCAAAGCCAGTCCTTTAGCTCTCAGGTGTGTTAGTTGTGACTCTTGTGTGGCTTCGGGTGGGGGCATTGGGGTGTGGATGTTTTTGCCGCGGGCTTGGTGTCTTTTGGAAGTGGGTGCTGAAAGGAAATGTGCTGGGAAGTGCATTCACCAGCTTCAGTTTAGGACTTCTCCCGGTGTCTGCCTGCTCACGGTGGGTCCTCACTGGGCAGTCCAGGGAACTGTATTGTATGGCAGGTAAAGGTGCCACACAGGGGGAACCCCCTCCAGCCCACCTGCCGTCTGTGCCGCGTTGTGGTCCGTGGTGGAGGACGGTGGGTTGTGCTGGGCTCACACTGTCAGTGTCATAGAATCACAGAATGGTCAAGGTTGGAAGGGACCCTTGAAGATCATCGAGTTCCAACCCCCTGCCATGGGCAGAGACACCTTCCAGTAGACCAGGCTGCTCAGAGCTCCATCCAGCCTGGCCTTGAGCACTTCCAGGGATGGGGGCCCTCCTTTCCTGTGAGAGGAAGGTTGTCAGATGCATCTTTGGAAACACCCTTCTGTTGTAGGAAGAGCAGCGATTTTCAGCGTCTGTGCAGAGGGAGGTGAATGTGGCCACCGTGTGTTCGTGGTGCTTTTCCAGCTCCACCTTAATCTTTGGGATCTCTACCAACTCAGTGAGCTCATTCTGCACTTCATTTTTTGAGACGTGGAGTTGGTTTGGTCACAAAAGGTTTTTCCCTTGCTGTGGTTGCTGCAGGACGAAGGAGACAAGCTGGCCCAAGATTGAACACTTTTGTAAGCCCATCTGGTACAAGATTTATGGGGTAGTGGGGCATCTTTTCTGGTATCTGAATTGCTGACTTTGCTGCAGGCATGGCTTATATAGTATAATAAATGAAATTAAATGTCTTTTTAAAAAAAGGGAAGAGGAAGAGTTTAATATAGAAACAGAGTAACTATGCTGTCTGTGAATAAAATGGTCTTTTGACCTCAAAGTTGCAGAGGGTGTTTGATTGGGTTAACCTGCAAGCCCCTCTACCATATTGAGGCCTAATCAAGATAGTATTATAGCTGATTAATTTTGCAGTTAAGATTAAAACGTCTTGAAATAAGCCAGAACGTTCATTATACCTTCAGCTTGCAGAACACATCTAGAAATTTACTCCAAAAGTTAATTTTCTTTCTGAGACAAAGGATGCTGTCACCTATTTGAATATGAACAATTAATTTTGAGAGTTGCTACCACAATTGCATATTAATATTTACTACCTGTCCCTCAGTGGCTATCGGGTGTGCACTGGAACACTATACAGACATCCAGTGCAGTAAGCAAAAATGCCTTGAGAATTTGGGAACTTTGAGGGTGTAGGGCTCCTGCAGCTTCAGATTGATTTTAATAAACCAGTCCTTGAAACAGTAATTTATTTTGCTGTAGAATTTGTGCTTCAGATGCTCGAGGGAAGCATTGATTAGACATTGGAGGGTTCCTGGCCTTTGAAACAGCTGCCTTTACAAAATGGAGTTTAGCTAATGTTTTTAAATTTTGCCTTTGTTTTTGAGCTGCTCTACCAAACCCCTTTCAGGAGTTGGTTACACTGCGACTTTTCACCTAAAACTTTTCTAATAAACTTTTGCTATTCAAATGGCAGGGTGGGGGGCACACACCAAATCAAACACTACTTTAGTTCACAGGTTGAAACAAGCCTGTGTAATTGGATTTTTAATCCAGGAGATTAATTTGACTAGCTGTTACTTGGAACCCTGTGAAGAGTTAGAAATGTTGCCAGTGGTATCAGAAACATTAACTGGGAAACGCAGAGGCTTTTTGTGATGTGTTTATTTGGTACCACATTAAAACCCTGTTTGAAATGGCTCGGTGGTGGTAACACTGTAGTCTCTCCTGCCGTGTTTCTGCAGACAGTAACAGATCTGGAGTAACTCCCTTGGCAATTATCGTATCGTAGAGCCAAGTGGCCTCCAGCAGAAGAAAAACTGAATATAGAGCCAGGAGTGTTTTTTACCTTTAAACCCAAGCCCTCTCAGGCAACGCAGCCAAATTCCATTCCTAACGCCTTATTTGCTCCCACTTTCCCTGTCTCCTCAGATTGCATTTCCCAAATATGACTCAAGATGCTCTCGGGATGGGGAGGTTCAATGTAAGTCCGAAGGAAAAGATTGTGACAAAGAAAAGTGGAGGAGCCTCTTCCCCAGGACTTGCAGTGGGAGAGGGTGAAGTCACTTCTCATGTGGTCCAGAAGGGAAGTGTGGTCTGGAGAAAAAGGGGTGCCAAGCTCGGAGAGAATCCTTTGTGGATTTCTTATAGCTGAACATAAACGTGCAGACTGTAACAGGTGTGAACGACACAACATGTCCTGGAGAGGGCTCTTCGCTGGAGGTATTAGCCATAGCGGGGTGACTATGGGGCGTGGAGGTGGAAAAGTCTGCCTTCTTCACTGGAAAAAAAAAATAGCAAAGCCCTATGTGTGCCTCCCTCGGCACGTCTTGGATTTGGGAATGGAGCAGGACTTAGAAATTGAGGAGGCTTTAGAAATATCTTGCTGTTAGAGGTTGCTGCATTTTATTCAGGAGATGAAAGTGAATGAACATCTTTTCTTGAGGTCTCTGAATGTGCAGGTAGAACCTCATACTCCCCTCGTGCTCCTTAAGGAGTAGGGGTGAGCCAGGCTCTCCACCTTAACCTGTAATCCTCTGCTACCAGGGCTGTGCAGCAGAGATCTGTTAGCAGGGCTGAGATCTGTTAACCTGAAAAAAGGGATTTGCTTTTTTTTTCTTTTCTTTTTTTACATTCCCCCCCCCCCCCCCAGTGTATTCTGCCCAGACCATGCAGTGTTTTTTCTTGTCTTCCCTTACTCACATTCTTCCCTGAGCGTTGTGCAGGTCGTTAAAGATGTTCCCTGCAGAGCAGAGGACACTCTATGCCCTTCAAACATCCACTGCGATACAGATGAAAAGAGTTCCTGAAAAAATTCAGAGGTGTTATAACTTTATGGACCCCATCTGCACCACCAGCAGTCTGTGAAGAGGAACTTGCATTCCTGACTGGAGAGCTGTGTGCAGGGCTGGATCTCCCCTGAGCTGGGAGAAGCCTGGCTGTTCTGCCTCTGGAGATGGTTCACACAAACGGCCCCATGACAGGTTTTCAGGGCTCTTTTTGAGTTTCTCTGGAGCAACTCTAACTGCTCTGTCTCAGACTCCATTCGGGAAATGTGTTGGTACTGGTGGGAGAATATAAAACTGCAAGGACTGCCTTGTGAGTTTGAAGCTGTATTTTTATACCAGTGTTATCTCTAGGGCATAAAGATTGGATACACACAAATGCAGATACAGTCGTAATTCCTGCTGTTCCTGTGGCAGGTTTTGTGGTACAAAGGCTGGGCCCTGGGGAGCGAGGCAGTGGGCAAGAGCCAGTCCCTTGTCTCTCCTGCAGAATCCAAAGAATGCAGCTGTGTCTGACTTTGAGTGGAAGCAGACAGCTGTTTTGAGGTTGTCAGGGATCTCCCATTCATGTAATATTTCTGATTGCTTTGAAAATGGCTGTTCTGTTACTGACTTGCCTGACAGATGCTATTTGACACAGGACCCAGTGCTAGAGCTCCGGATGTGTGTGCCCCTGTCTCCTATTTCCATTATAGGGGAAAGTGTGTGCACCCCATGATTTACATGAGTTCAGTTGCCCTGTGTGCAAGTTTTTACTTTTTCCTTTTTTAAAAAAATTTTATTACCATAATGTTAAGCTGTGGTGCTGGAGGAGGAGGGGAATGGAGCCAAGGTTCTTAGAGAAGATAATTCTGTCTCTTTAATCGTGTAGGTGTGAAACTGTTATAACAGAGGCTAGTCCTGTGCCTCTTGATGGAGAAACCCCACCAGGAGCTTTGCTTTTCCTCTACTTTGGGTAGTGCAGAATAATTTCTTGGCGCTAGGAGTAACAGAGCAGTATAATACACACCCCTATCCCACCCTTTGATCTGTTAAATGTGAACTTGGAGGATCCCTGCAGCATCCTTTGTTGCAGCATTAGCACTTGTGTATTGAGGCGATGGGTGCATTGAGAACACCTCAGTCTGTGCCGAGTGCCAGTGGCACCTTGTAAGGGAAAAGGGAAGGGAAAGACCTTTGATCTTTGCCTGATGGAGGAGATCTTGGTTTAACGAGCTGTTTGTGTTAATACGATTAATGCAAGTGCACTCCGGCACTTGGCTAATGACTGTTTTGGCTCTCCTTATTTCTTTTGTCTTTTCCTTTTCTGTTTTCAAAAGGTGACAGAGGCCTTTTTGAAAGGTATTTGAAAGTCGAGTGTCTCCTCTGGCTGTGCCAGACCACTGTCTGATTCAGTTTTGAATGCTCTGGGTATGGGAAAATGATAAAGGTGGCAACTGTTGTGTGGGGGCTTTATTTAAACAGGCAAATTAGATAAAGGGCACTTGCCTGTTAGTTAGTCAGTTAATTCACCTAACTGGGTCTGCTCCAAGCAGAAAGGGACCTTTTGTTATTATATTGTTGAAAGGGAAAAGTCTCTTTTTTTTTAGGGAAAACGTCCCGTTTCAAGCAGCCAGACTCTGTTTTCAGTGATGCTCTCTGTGGCCACTGTCAGCCCGGGAACCCCATCCCCGGGAGTCTAGTGGTTCTTGGTAGACTTTAGCTGTTGTTGGGTTCTTGCCTTGCCTCGGAGGGCTCAGACAGGTATTTTACATCCCTGACTCCAGCGCTCAGCCCGCCGAGGCCTGGTGAATTATGCTGGCTATGCATGTGGCTTGGGGGCAAGGAGGTGGTTGTGTTATTCATAGTCGCTCCCTTCCAGCGTGCCAAAGAGCAAACTGAGTACTTGTCTGCAAAGGCAATTATTTCACAAGAAAGTTGCTGTAGGGAGCAGCAGGAGCCAACATGGTTAATAGAGAGAAGATTCACCTTATCTTTTTTTTTTTCTTCTTTTCTCTCAGCCTGTACGTCCCTCTTAAACCATTTTTCAGCCTGATCTTGCTTCTGAAATAGGTTTGCTGCTTCTGGCTAAGCTCGACTTGCCCCTCGTGCGGAATGTTACCTGCATCAGGTTATTGCAGGCTGCTGCAGCAGGTGAGGAGGAGGCAGCAGACCGTTTACATCCCACAGCAGCAAAGCAGAGAGGACACGGAGTGTCCTAATGTGGAGTCTGAGGGCCAAACGACTCCCCTCAGAATCGCTCCCACGTGGGAGCACTGAGATTCCCTTGCAGGCTGAGTGGTGTGTGCTGCCCCTGATTCATCCAGGAGCTGGGGGGACATGTGGGAAGGGGAGATTCTGCTGCATGAAGGTTGGACATGGTATTTCTCTTTTTAGAAGAGGAGAGTGCCTCTAGCTGGCCTTGGATTTAAAATTTAAAAACAGAAAAGAAGTTTGAAGAAGCTGATAGCTGTGCTGTGGCAGAGGCTCCCACAGCTTTAAGTGGCATCACTTATTAGTGGCACAAGGCACAAACTGTGGCTGGGCCAGGATTTGTTTCCATGTGTTTTCCAGGTAGAGAGGGCAGGCAACAGACCTTTTTGCCTTGCAGAGGGTACAAGCATCATCTGCTCAGTTGTTGCAGCTGCTCAGAATGTGCTCACTGACCTTTATGTTTAAACCCTGGTATCTCTCAGGAAAGTTGGTCAGCTCAAAATGCTTGCATGTGATAGGGGAGCATCAAGACAATGTTACTTCTTTTCTTTTAAAGTAGGACCTTCTGTTTACCAGGCATCTGTGTTAAACCTTTGTCCTATTACTTCAGGTATTGTTCTCCATTAAATTGCATAAACATCTTGACTACATTGCAGGAGCTGTTGTGTAATAAGAGAGGGTCTGTTCAGGAAATAATACCTGTCTGACCTCCTTGTGTCCTCTTGTGAATTGGTGAGTGACAGCAACAGTAATGCATCAGTACCCACAGCCCAAAGCTGCTCTGGGTATTGTCCATCACCACTAATAAAGCCATTTTTACAGACTGAGGGTTCTTTGACCCATCCTGTGTGGCCCCTCTTTGTGGGCAGTCAGACTGGGAAGAGGACCCTTATTTCCCCTTTCCAGTTTGATGCCCAGTGGGTCCCTGTGGGCTGTGCAGTACAAAGGCCATGAGTGAGGTGCAGAAGAAGGGCAGAGCAATTAAGGGTCTTGACCTGGGAGGCTGCAGCTTGGACTGAGTAACACTTAACCCTCCACAGGGTCAGGCTGAAGTGACCCATAAACAACCCGGGGTGCTCATTACACCTGCCAGGATCGGGCCTGTTACATCATTTAAAATGGTGTGCCGGGAGTTTTTGGCATCTGCTGGAGCATAGTGAGCACGGCACTGGAGTTGTCAAATCTGTATTTTAAGGACAGGGAGGTTTTTGTTGTATCTCCCTGGCTACAGCAGGCAGCTTGCTCCCCCTAAATAGTGGCTCCCAGGGATTCCTCTCCCAGCACCGTGCAGGGCCACTGGAGCAGTGATGTCCGTGCTCTCTCCTGGTTCTTGCAGCCTTATGACTCACAAAAAGTTAATGACTTTAGCCCAAGGAGTTACAGCAGTGGTAAATCTGGGCTCTGCATGTATCGCCCTCACTTTTAACAGCACAGCATAAACATCAAAGCAGGAGATGGGCCTTATGCTTGGGATATTTGCACTGTGGAGCACAGCTCACCTGTGGTTCAGCAGCCATGAGCTGCCTGCCTTTAGAAGCATAAAAATCAAAGTTAGTAAACATGGAAATGTGCCTGGAGTGCAGGCTGGTGAGATGTAGTGTGGTTCAGTCAAGTGGTGATCATGAATTGTGGTGTTCAGTTTTATAAGAAACGTTTTGTGCACGTGTGGTGGGAGGAGAAACATCTACTCCATCCTTCACCCTCTGTTCTTGTCTACCCAGGGAGCGCATGGAGTTACTGGAAGAAGCCAGGAAGATGGAAATGGCAAAGTTTCGCTACATCCTCCCTGTTTATGGCATCTGTAAAGAGCCGGTTGGCTTGGTCATGGAATACATGGAAACAGGGTCTCTGGAAAAGCTCCTGGCTTCTGAACCTCTGCCCTGGGAATTGCGCTTCCGCATCATTCACGAGACAGCTGTGGGCATGAACTTCCTGCACTGCATGTCCCCTCCACTGCTCCACCTGGACCTCAAGCCTGCAAACATCCTGCTTGATGCCCACTATCATGTCAAGGTATGCACTAAGCACTCTGTGCCAGGGACCCACCTTTGGATATTCCTGCATGGCTCCTGCCCGATGCAAAAGCCTGAGAGAAACCAGCAGCATTCCTTTTGAATTAGAAAATGGCCACTGGCCCAGCCCTGCCCATTTCCAATTTTAAATCCTGAGATTAGCTCAGTTGGTTAGAACATGGTGCTAATAAGACCAAGGTTGTGGGTTTGATTTCTGTATGGGTCATTCGCTTAAGGGTTGGACTTGATGACCCTTGTTGGTCCCTTCCAACTCAGTCTGTGAAAATACACCCAAATAAAACCCAAAACTAAACCCACCTAAATTATCACCATTTTGATACACAAATAGAGGTACAATTAGGGAGCTTGTGGGAACTCTCCTGAAATTTTAGAAGGATGTAATGAACTCTGGTTTTGAGATTAACTCTATAAATTTCCTTGCAGCAGGGTCATGAGGCAGATGAGAACAGGGAAAGGAAACCTTTGTGAACCTCTTAATCATCCATGCCACTTCCACAGACTCCCAGTGGTTGTCTGGTTCTGTCTAGGGCTTTCTGGCTTTGTATCCACCACTAAATACGCAAATCTCATTTACAGCTGGAGTCTGGAGAAGCCTTCCCAGAGGCTACTCATTTTCCTCCTTTATTTGCTCAGAGCATGTACAGTGAAGTAGTATCTCTGTCCTGACTGTTCATGCATGCCAGAGGTCACTTAAAGGAATTTTTTGTGGCCGTGACAGCAAGAGATTCTTTTCATTATCCATTTCCAGAACAAACCAGCAAACTTGTTAGCCTTTTCTGTTGGAGGTTCTGTTTTGACAGCTGGACAGCAAGGAGGTTGTGCTTGCTTTCTCATCTTTCCTTTTGGAGAGGAAAAAGATTGAAATACAGCTTTTCCCTGGTTTCTTTAGGGTTTGATTTTTATTTTTAGCAGAGCCATAATCTGGCTGCTTCCTGTTTTCCTGGCCCTCTCACTGGCCAAGTGGTTTTGGTCTTGTTGTACCCTTCTAAAAATGAAGTTTTCATTGGTTAAAGACATCTCCCCTGATGTACATGAGAGAGTTGGAGCCGTAAGAGGTGTGTGCCTCTAATGAAATCATACCTGTGACAGTCTCAGCTTTTTTTACTGGGCCTCTGAGTGGTTTACTTGTTAGAAGGATTTTCTTCTTGAGGTAGGAGGCATCTGCAGGTGGTCATGCTTTTAATATAGGAACATCAGGAGTTGAACTGTTGAAAGCCTGTTCTCACACACTGGTGCTGAGAGGCCCTTGCTAAGTATTTATTTACTTAAAGTTCATGCTTGCTTGCATAACTTCTTAAATTCCTAATTCTTGACTCATCCATGAGCTGAGATATGAAGGCTGTATTTTTCTCACTGTTTCAGGAGGTTGAAATGCCTGATATTCTGTCTGTATGTGGGTGGTGATGTAATACAAGGGGGCAGAGTGCAAAATGTCCAAAAATTAAAAAGTTTCTTGTGAGGTCCTTGCTGATATCCCTAAACTGTTGTTACTCACTCTGTATATGAAACACATCTTCAGACCCTTCCCATTAAGTTCAGAAAGGAATGGTCAGATCCAAACCTTTTCCAGCCAGGAGTCCTTTACATCTACAGACATCTTGGAAACCCCTCCAAGCAGCAAAGCAGACATAGGAACCTGTATGCAAACTAAGAGATGAACATATTCTGTGAGGCATCTTCACTTTAAAAGTGTGGCCCCAAACCTTCTTTTTGTGTGATGTGAAATTCATAATTAAATGTCAGACCCTGCAGCTTGATTTAATGTGCATTTTCTTGCTGGAAGGCTTCTGGAGCTGCTGATTGAAGTGTTTTTAAATGTTAGCATTAATTTAGTAAGTGACCTGTCCCTAATAGAATCCTAAGGTGAGTGAAGAGATGTTGCACACTGCAAAAGAAGAGTTTGGAGGTAGGGAGGACTTTTATAAACTGTTTGCCCTTGAGCCAGGAAACAGCCAGCCTTCCAGTGGAGCACATTAGAAATGCTGCTGTGCCATACTCCAGTTAAATGGAAACACACCCTCCTTCTTTTACGATCACGGTGCTCACTGTAAAACCCCAAGTGAGGCTGATGACATAACGCAGCGCTGTTGTCCAGAACTTATCATCAAGTGGGTGCCTCCATATCATAAAGCCTGTGTATTACATAAGTGTGTGCTGGATTTTGTCCTTGGGAGGATAATTAAGAGCATTGGATTAGCCTGAGCAGAGATACAGATAGACAGGTATTAACTTTACCAAAGGCATGTTGGGGGATTCCTTGCTGGTTCTAAGTATGCAGGGGTAATATGTGTGGTGCAAGGTAAAGCTTTGCTGTTTTTTGGAGGATTGATTCATGCATCCTTCCCTGTGAGCTGGTGGTGGGAGCTCCCTTCCCTGCCATGACCTGCTCCATCTTGGTTGCCTTAAGCAGCGTGGTTTCCTTGGGAAGATCATTCCATACCCAGGCAGGCTTTGCAAGAGGGATCAGCTTGGGGTTTTTTTTCCTACTCTCAGCATTTTGCTTCTGCTTGTACCAAGAAGATCATCCCTGCCCCTTTCCCCCGTGTTGCATATATGCACACTGCCAATATTTACGGGCTGTCAGACACCTACTTTTTGATTAACTGCACCATGTCTTGTGAGCTTGTTCTTCATCTCTCCTGCCCTCTGAACACATTCTGGATGTCTCCCCTGAGCCACCTGTGATGTGGCAATCGCTGGCACAGGGAAAACAATGCCACATTCCAGCACTGCCCTCGTGGGCTGCGAGTTTGCTTGTTCCCTGCTTGGATGTGATCTCTCTCTAGTAGGAGACTAAACTCCTCACCACGTGCAGAAATCTCATACCCTCACCTGCTGCCAGCTGCCATGCCCTGATTCTCTCTCTCTTGCTGCATCCCAGGTTTCTTATCGTCAGTATCTCATGGTCAGGAGTTGTTACTTTTTTGCTCAGGTATTTAAAATGAAGTCAACCTGCAACTTAATACTTTTTAAGATCAAGTGTTATTTTTAAGTTCTTGTTTCTCTTGCTATCCAGCCTGATTTTTGCAGCTCCTCATTTTGTTATATATGTGTGTACACACACACAGGCAGATACCCATGTGTGGGTTCTTGCACACACAGAGTCAAGCCCAACCAGTTACTTTTCATCTCCCAGATTTTGTTTTTAAAGAACATGAAGCAGAATCAGCTGCCCCCAGCTGTGCACTGCCATAAGCTCACTGTAGTTGCTTTTATCCCCTCTCCAGTTCTCCAGTTGAAAGCAATGTGAACAGTGAGGTTTGCTGAAGAAGAGGCTGCAGAATTTCTGAGCATGGAGTTGGAGGCAGCCTAGTCAGATGGCAGATTTCTTGTTCAGAAATCTGCTTAAAGTAGGTCGTTAGCTGCAGGTCCAAGTAATACCCAGAGGCCAGGCTGGTAAAAAGCAGTTGTCTTTTTTCATTAGAATACCTGATGTATAGTTAGCACAGCCACTTTCTTATCAGCTGCAATTGCTTTCCTGCCATTACAAATGCAGATAGTGTTTATTTGTGTATCCCTTCTGCCTGTTTCCCACCCTTCCTGATCAAGGTTTTCATGCAAGGCTGTTGTTGTATGGCTCTCTAATCCCAACCAACAAAGCTGGTTTGCACCTTGATCAATTCTCTGATTGATCTAATTGTGGTGGTGCAGAGGAGGGAACAAAACCAACCCTGTTACACTAATGCAGATTTATGATGGATTAAAGTGGATTTTTGGCTTTGATTTGTGCTGCTTCTGAAGGGAGCATTACAAATGTCCCACCTAAAATGGGTTTTGAGGAGTTAAGGTTTCAAGAAAAGGATGGAAATACAGACCGTTTCAGAAAGACTTCTTTTAGTAGCTAACTGAAGTATGTTCACAAATGCTGAAGTAATGATGTAGGTTTGAAGTGCAGATGCTGGTTCTGTCTATACTTGGAGTTAGTTTTGAATCATAATTTTGAGGAGTCCAAATCTCTCCTTATTTCTTAAAAATTTCTGGCTTTCTTACAGAACAAAATTGAAACAAAGAGCCCTTCACCCTTACCTCCAGAAAAGATAAACAAACAAAGCAAAAACCCCCACCCCCAGACAGGTGAAAACCCTGTAGACAAATGTGGTGGCATTCGCAATATCCAGGTGCACAGAGACTTCGGACAGAGACAAATACTGGATGTGCCAGCAGCGATTAAAAATTAATCTGATGGATTTGTTACTTATTTGATTAAGAAAACCTTTTGGTGAACTCTGTCCCTGAGTCCGTGGCAGTGGGTTCTTGAGGCTTACTTGCAGAAAAATGCCATGCAGCATCAGGAGCCAAGGTCATTGCTCAGGATGGCCTGTCAGGGGTCATCAGTGAAAGAAAGCACTTTCTGAGCACTAATTTCTAAGCTAGATCCCTGCAGTGTTTGGAAATAGATGACTGTAGTAACCATTGTTGTTATGTGAGCTTGTTTATCTGCTTGTTTTTAAAAAAAAAAAAAAAAATTAGAAAAAATGTCTGAACAAACCCAAAGCATCTAAAGCTTTGCAAGTGAGTGTTTTTGTACAAACCAGAATGGAAAAATCCACAAATGACAGAAGCAGAGGAAGGCCAGTGTGCACAGTATGCTCAAGTTAAAACAAAGTAAAAAAAAAAAAAAAAGAAGACCAAATCTTTAGCTCCTGGGATCTCTCAGTACAGTAGGTGTTGCTGGGAAGGAAGGAAAACACGTGCAGCTCCTCTCACCAGCCGGTGTTCATGTGTTTGTTCTCATGCAGACCTTTAACGAGCAGAGCTGTCTGAACATGAACCATCCCACTGTCTGCGTGGGCCTTGGCCAAGGTTTTTTTCCTCCTCTTCCTACCCTTTCACCGCTGGTTTTGCATGAAGCCTCTGTCGCCTCCATGTCTTCTCTCAGCTCTGCTGATACCACGGGTGCTTTTGAAGCACAGTGGGATCACCTGAAATAAAAATAACCGATGTGAGGAGTGAGATTAGGGGTTTCCATTGGATGGTGGGGAAGGACAGGTCCCGGGGTGGGCTGCAGGGACTAACAGGGATGCAGAGGAGGGAGTGGGGAGGGGTGCTCCACTTTCACTGCCTTCACCAGCAAGGGTGCCTTGTGGTGCAGAATGAGGTACCTGGCAAGCAATTTAAAGGCAAAATAGGCAAGTTAAATGGCTGTATCTTCCACCCACTGTGAAGTTCCCACTGGTGTTTAAAGAAACTGCATGACTAAACACACTGTGCAGTGTGGAAAATTTACCCTGAAGGAACTAAGAGAAGCCACAAAAAGCTGTCTGCAGAATCTCACTTTTGTTGCAGCCTGCAAGATAACAATTCCTCAGTGTAGAATTTGGTATGATCGAAGCCCTGCTCTACAGGTGAATTTGCTATTAATTGGTACAAAAATCAGTACTTCACAGTAGGTAGGGGCAGGTCCACAAGGTGACGTTCTTGCTAGGCTCAGGGAGGGTTACTCTATGTACCTTAGCTGTTTCTTAGTTTGTAGGGTGACTGAGACTTTTTCTATCTCATGCTTTAGATTCACACCACATCGCTGATGGCTCTGAATGCAGGAGGGTCACTGCACTGCCTGTATTCCATCGTTATTCCTTAACTTGCACAGTAGAAAACACGGCATTGTTGAGCCAGAGAGGAAGGTGTATGGCTTTAATTATACCTGGATTTCTTGAGGTGTATACAAGCCTCTGCTCCACGTTAATCAAAGGACAGCAGCGCTTCTGCGAGTTGGATCCGTTCAGACTTGCAGAGTTTGGTTCATTTGTTACCCTGACACCACAGGCTTGTGGGATGTTGGGGCTGTGCTTTTGTTCTCCGGTGGAGCCCTAAGTGCCCCAAACTCATGCAGCACCTCCTGGGGCGGTCGATTCAGCTCTTCCCGGGGTTAAGCTGGATTGCAAACCTGGGTTTCTTGGCTCCTTGCTGCTTTCTTGAACTCCAGTGTGTGGGTCCTGGAGGAGTCCAGCAATCCCCCTCTGAGACTGTAACCCTACAAACACAAGATTCCTCCAGATGCCTTTGCTTTTTCCTTTTCCCCTCTTTTTTCTCTCTCTTTTTTTTTTTTTGGTGTTTTGTTTTGCTTTGTTTTCTCAAGTCATTCCCACATTACCCTACAGATTTAAAATACAGATGGACAGCAGGTTGGATATACCTATATACCTATGTGCTAGGGTACAGAACTTCTCCATCTCCTGAGAATGCCTCTGCTGAGCTCTTTGTCCATGGGAGAAGTTCTTCCTGAAGCTGTGTGGGTTGCTTTGTTTGTTTTATGGCATAGGGAGATTCCTAGCATGGCCGTGTAACCTGCCTGTTCTCCAGGAGGCTGAAGCTGGCAGGAGTTTGCTCCCTTTCCAGTAATGGACACATGTTACAACTAGTTTTGTGGTATCTTAAGAGAGAAACTTCTGAAAGTGTAAAGTCAAAGCCTATTTAAAAAAAAAAAAAAAAAAAAAAAGCTTTTTTTAATTATGCTTGTTGTTTTGAGGGAGAACTTTCTCAAAGGAGAAGCTGTGAAGATCAAAAGGGGAATGAGTCATTGAAAAACCTGAGTATTTATTAGATAAAAAGAATGTATAAGTCAGGGGGAGGGGGAACCTTACCTAACATGTAGGTAAAAATCAGGGGGCTGACTGGTCCAAAAAGACTTGACTTTTCTTGAAATCTCCACTTATCAAAATAAACATTTTTGCCCAGTGGGAAATAATGTAAGACAAAGGAAATTCCTTGCCTATCTGTTTACTCAACGATTGGTATGCCCTTGAGAGCAAATGAATGCATATTTGTTTGACACTCCAAATTAAAGTGGAGGTGTGTCCTTTTTATAAACTTGCTGTCACTTGTTTTGTTCACTTCAGCTGCGTTCACTGCGTCACTGCACCAACTTGCTGTATCTCCTACTTGCCAAAAAGAATTCCCTATGTGGGTTTTTTGGTGTGTGTGTGTTTTCAACTGGGTCTTTTTAACACCTGGTGGCTCTGCTGTTGGGCTTGGTCCTTGTTGGCACAGTCAGTGTAACAGTGATACCTGAAAGGGCAATTCTGTAGTGCTCATTGGAGAGCTCAGGGTGTTCAAACACAGCACACAACGTGAGGTTATGTAGGGAAAGGGGGTGGCAGGACCAATAATTACATTAAAGTAGTTTGCACTAGCTAAATTTGACTGGGCTTAAATTACAATAAATGGTCTTGACTGTTTGTTGTGTTTGCTATGTAATGGGCTGACATGCTGCTGCTTGCAAAAACTGCTTGCCTTTATTTTATTTTATTTTCTTCTTTTAGCTTAACCATAAAGAAGAACCTACCACTCTGCTTCCAGAGAGGTTTACTTGGCTTAATGTTTCTGAACAGCGGCTCTCTGTATTTGTTGGGTCATCCTGTTGCATCTGTAGTTCTTTGCAGAAAATCTTTTGTGAACACCTTGGAAGTCTAATGGTATCTTGCACTTTCTTCCCCTCTTCCTCCTCCTTTTTTTTGCAGATTTCTGACTTTGGACTTGCAAAGTGCAATGGCTTGTCCCATTCCCATGACATCAGCATGGATGGCTTGTGTGGCACAATTGCCTACCTTCCTCCAGAGCGCATCAAAGAGAAAAACAGGTGTTTTGACACCAAACATGATGTGTACAGGTCAGTTAATACTGAAAACATTTAAAAGCACTGTTAGTAGTACTGGAACATTAGCCCTCTTTTTCTAGTCATAAAACTTCATTATGAATGAACCCCTAAATCTGGTTAGAGCCCCATGTTGCAAAGTGTCGCATTTGCTTTGCTTTTTGCAAAGCCTTTTCAGGATTGAGGCCTTTTAAAAATCAAAACTACAGCTGATCCTGGGTCTTGAAATTATTTATTAGCAACTGCCCACCTTTAATTTCCCTTCTAAAGGTACATCCTGACCTACTTTTTGACTCTGTGACAAAATTCTTAGTTATCATCGGTGGATTTCATCACTAGGTCTTTGACTCTTCTTTCATGGCAAGATGATTAGGAAAAGGAAATCAGAGCTGTAGATTAAAAAGATATGTCTTATTCTAAATGGAATGTGTATCTTTAAAGTCAACTTGCAAGGTAGAAGTATTAAATTAAATCCACCATAATGCTTTGCTGACCTCTGATTTTGTCAGTGTTGATGTGGAGTAGTTGGTAAATGCTACCAAGAACTTGGCAGCCTCCAGCAAGGCCCTGTGTTTGCTGCCTCAGGTTCCTCCCTGCAAAAACAAGACTTTGAAATAATTGTTCCTGGCTGCACATGGCTGTGTGTGTTCAGCTGATTCAGATGCAGAAGTGGTGTGACAAAGAAAATAACTTAGGAAAATAAATTACACTTCTGTGATTGGGTTGGGTTATTTTTTTTGCTTTGTTTAAAAAATTTTTTAAAACCCCCAAAATTTTCTAGAAATAATTATTTTGCTTTTTTGTTTTTTTTGTAGTTTTTCCATTGTGGTTTGGGGAGTTCTTACACAAAAGAAGCCTTTTGCAGGTAAGTTGTGGGTTGTCTTGGACTTTTTTTCCCTTTTTCCCATTGATGAGCACTCTTCCTGCCCCACCAGCCCTAGATTATGTACATGACCTCCAAAGTCCTGCACACTTCTTGTAGTAAACCGTTTTAAACTCTCCAGTTCTGAACACAAATATATTTAAGTCCTCCTGTGTCCTGCTCATAAAAACAGAGCCCGTATTGCTGCAGGAGTCCTTGGCTGTAGCTCTTTGCTACTGCTGGATTTGCTGCACAGCTCTGTGTTAGTGTGTGGCAAAGCCAACTTGGCAGGCAACTGTGCTGTTTTCAGAAACAGCTTCTCTGTAGAGAGGTTCTGTAGTTTATTTGTAGATTGTGGGTACAGATTTGTTCCTTAAAAAAAAAAAAAGAAGTTGTCTGTGAGGATAAGCCTTGTTCCACCCCGCTGTAAAAGCACCACTCAACAGGCAGCTATTTATTCTTTATGACTTTTCCTGTGTCTGTGACTAGTCTATGTATAGCAGACATGTCTGAACAAGTTCCAATCTACTATTAATTTTTCTCCCAGTGAGAGATTCCATTCAGCCCAATGGTTGATTCCCAATCAGGAGCCACATTACTGCACTTCTTGCTTTGTGTTCTTCCTTCCACCTTTATGAAAAGTTCAGGTCCCTGGTCTAAATAAAACCCAAGGTTCAATTTTCTCACAGCAGATTTGGAAATCCTAAGAGAAGTACCAAAGAACTGTTTGAGTTTTTTTCCTCTGGTTCTGTATCTTTCATGAGTGGAAAAAGAACACAGTCACTCATGGACAATTTCTTTTAACTGATATGTGGGGACAGGTGTTACTGCATTGAAAAATGTATTGTGGGAGAAGACAACCAACTCTTTCCCCCCCCCGATTGATAAGAAATCTGGAAAAAAATGCATGAAAACAAAATTTCAGCACTGTTAATGCTCTTAGACAAAAGAAAAATTATTCTTTTTTGCTGGGAGATCTTCATTTGTGTGCTTTTACTTTACAGAGGAAAACAACATTTTACATATTATGGTAAAAGTAGTTAAAGGCCACCGCCCAGAGCTACCTGCTGTTTCCAAATCCAGACCTCATTCATGTAATAACTTGATCAAACTGATGCAAAAATGTTGGCAAGATGATCCTGGTGAACGGCCAACATTTCAAGGTAAGATTTCCTCGTAACTTGGCTACCCGTTTATTCTTCCATGAGTCACATTATTGCTCAGGACTCTGCTAATCCTTGGGGTAAATGCTGTGAACCTCTGTGACAGAATAAATAGAACACATTGTGTGACAGGGACAATGATACAGGCCACTTACTCATTTGTGGAGGAAGGGATTATCTGAGGACATCTCTGACCATGATGGTGTTATGTAAACAGGTCAGGAACCAGCCAGTCCCTCTGTTTAGCCAGAAATTGTGTTCATTTCTGATCGTGTGTTTTGGGGCATAGGGCAGGCTGGAGCTGGTGTGGTTTTCACCATACCAAAGCACTGAAGCTGGGTCTTGAAATTTACTGTTGTATGTTGAGAAACTGAATTCTTTTCTTGTAACGAAACAATTTGTACCATCATCTTTCTGCCAGTAAAGGGCAGCTCTGGTGAAAGGCTTGAACTCGTCCAAAGCACCTGTTACGAATTCAAATGTGCAGGAGCTTTCACAAGGTAGCTTCATTTAGCATTAATGGGAGAGATTTGCCTCTTCCCTCTCTTCCTGCTCAAGATGCTCAAGGGACCCCATATTTTAATAAACATCTGCCAGCAGGACAGTGGTTCTCATTTCACAGTCCTGCAGTGTAGCCACCATGCAACACCAGTCTGGTCTGAATGTAAAAATGAATTGTTTGGGCAGCCCTATGCACATTTTGCTGAGCTGCACACTTGTGCCCACTGATGAGGTGTTAGATGGAGTAGTCTTTCTCCCACACTATCTCAAGGCTGTTAAGTTCTATTACTAGAAAAAGGCAGCAGGACATCTCAAAGTCTCCTGGAAGAAAACCCTAAAACCTTCTCTTACTTTCTTCAAAGAAATCACTTCAGAAACAGAGGCCCTTTGTGAAAAACCAGAAGATGAAACAAAAGAGATGATAAATCAGGACCTGGACAACAAGAATTCCCCAGAGCAGCAGCCTGAGGTATTTTTTCTTTCACTTCTTGTTCAAATGTGCTGGGTTTTGTGAGGAACAGTGTCCTCTGTGACCTGTAACGTCCCAAGCAACCTTCTCTATGCTGCTTTTGAGCACTGCCTTGCCTGATAGAAGTGGGTCTTGGTGAGGAGCTGGAATGCCAGAGTGACAGCAGGTGCATGGGACCAGCTCAGGAAAACATCTGTGCAGGACCAAATGCAAGTGGATTTTATTCTGCTGAGAGAGAGCAAGACAGTTAGGAAATAAAGGCTGGAATGGTGTGGGTGTGACTGATCTTAAAAACCACTATAGACAGAAGAGCCACATAGCTTTAATGGCTGTGTGAGTACTGATGGAAGCTGCCCTCCTGCTGCTGAAAAAATCCAGTGACCTTATTCATAACTTTCATTTAATACACATAGTCTTTAAAGGCTACCTGCAAATTAACAAATTTTTGTGTTTTGTGTAGGGCCTCACGCTCAGTTTTCTTTGCTGACCTTTCTAAAATGCTTGTGTGGTTCTCTTGAAGGGGATTTGTGCACTATCCCAGAAGAAGCAGGAGCCTGGTCTACCATCGGTTAAGGATTACAGTCTCTCAGAGTTGTTGTCCCAGCTGGATTCAGGCATTTCACAGACTATGGAAGGCCCTGAGGATCTCAGCCGCAGCTCTTCTGAGTCCAAACTTGCCTCCAGTGACAAGCGGCTTTCAGGAGTTTCATCTGTAGATTCAGCTTTTTCATCCAGAGGCTCCCTTTCCCTCTCCTTTGAAAGAGAGAGTTCAGGTAATGGTCAAGTTTTTCTTTGTAGTTGTTTGTTCTTGGGGCATGGGAGTCAATGGGTTGGAGAGTAGTCATGCAAAGAATAACATTCTGGAAATTACTGTTAGCCTTGCTTTCTCTTGCTGTCAGCACTACAAATTTGTTTACTAGAGGTAGTTATTTAAAAGAAAAAAATAAATATAAAAAAATTATATGGTTCCCAAATATGATCTAATGAGAAATAATAAATCTTATTTACTTTTGTAAATGAGTGACCTGAACTCCCATCAAAGCAGTTGCACAGTCAGTCATGTAGAGGTTGGTTTGAAGGGAGGTCACCTAGTCCAGCGTCCCACTTGAAGTGGGATTAAAGCCAATGCCCAGTCAGGTCAGCTGAGTTTGTGGCTTTTTCACTTATACCAAGCCTAAATCTGAGTACCTTTTGTTTCCTGAGAAGACTCAACCCACCTTCTCAGTAGCCCCTGTGAACTCTTCACTCCAGTGCTGCAAGTCCCAGACATCTATTTTCCAGTTGGTTGAACAATTGCTTAGTGCAGGGAGTGCATCCTTCAGTTTTCTTGTCACAAGAAATGGAGTTAGTGGGCTTCCAAATCTGACCTGAAATCGTTCTGGGACTGTTGTTGGATGGGAGGGTGGATTGGTTTGCAGTCAACTCACTGCTGAAGTCAACACATCTGTTAGCCATGGGCAGGTGAGGTTTGATGGATGTCAGAAATGTGATGGTGTCTTTTCCATAGAATTATAGACCAGTTTGGATTGGAATGGACTTTAAAGGTCATCTAGGCCAGCCCCCCTGCAATGAGGAGAGACACCTTCAACTAGATCAAGTTGAATGTTTCCAGGGATGGGGCACCTTCAATCTCTGGGCAACCTGTTCCAGTGTTTTACCACTCTCATTGTAAAAATTTTCTTCCTTATATCCATTTAGATATTGGAACTACAGACATACAGAAGAGGAAGCTGACAGAGGCAATTTTATCTGGAGATACCAGCAAGCTGATGAAGATCCTCCAGCCTCAAGATGTTGATATTGTTTTAGATGGGAACTCCAGCCTTTTGCACTTGGCTGTTGAAGCTGGTCAAGAAGAATGTGTCAAATGGCTCCTCCTGTACAATGCTAACCCTAACCTCACCAACAAGAAAGGATCCACCCCTCTTCACATAGCCATTGAGAAGAAAGTTAAAAGCATTGTAGAGCTGATAATGGCGAGGAAAATCAATGTTAATGCCAAAGATGAGGATCAGTGGACTGCCCTCCACTTTGCTGCCCAAAATGGGGATGATTTCAGCACCAAAATGCTGCTTGATAAGAACGCCTCCTTGAACGAGGTCGATTTTGAAGGCAGAGCCCCCATCCACATAGCCTGCCAGTACGGCCAAGAGAACATCGTGCGCATCCTGCTGAGGAGAGGCGTCAACGTGAACATCAAGGGGAAGGACGACTGGGTGCCACTGCACTACGCTGCCTGGCAGGGCCACCTCCCCATTGTCAAGCTCCTGGCCAAGCAGCGGGGAGCAGATGTGAACGTGCAGACCGTGGACGGAAGGACCTCGCTGCACTTGGCTGCCCAGCGAGGGCACTACCGTGTTGCCCGCCTCCTCATAGACCTGGAGTCGGATGTCAACGTGCAGAACGCCCTCCTGCAGACTGCCCTGCACATAGCTGCTGAAACTGGCCACACCAGCACCTCCAGGCTGCTCCTGAAGCACGGGGCAGACATCGAGGCAGCGACGGCAGAAGGGTACACGGCTCTGCACTTGGCATCACGCAGCGGCCACTTGGCCACGACCAAGCTGCTGATGGATGAAAGGGCCAGTGTTCTAGCCAGAGGCCCATTGAACAGGACAGCGTTACATCTTGCTGCAGAAAATGGGCACTCTGAGGTAGTAGAAGAACTTGTCAGTGCAGAAAATATCGACCTGTCTGACAGCGAAGGGTTCACAGCTCTTCATCTGGCTGCACGAGGAGGACACGCGAAAACAGTGGAGGTCCTGCTGAAGCATGGGGCACACACTGACATGCCAAGGCCCATGTGCCAGACCCTGCTGCCCCCTGCTCAGCAGGGCAGCAATAGCTCACTTAGTGTGTTGTTGAGTGACACTTAAGCCAAAAGGTACAGGATGTGCTGCCTTTGTACCTGGTGTGAGGAGGCTGCTGGAGCTTGGCTCCTCAGGACCTTCTCCAGCTGTGCAGTGACACACTAACCAGCAGTGTCAGGGATGGACTGAGGTGCAGCCAGCAGAAGCTGCTTGTGTTTGAATGTGTGACTAGACTGCACATGGACTAAGGCCAGAGTGGGAGTCTGCCATGCCGTGGTCTGTATCATTCATTCTGCACGTGCCTGCCCTGTCTGGATCTGGACATTCCCCTCCTGAGAATGTTGTGAGAGAAGGATGCAACTTGGGGGATCCCACAGCTTTTTTTTTTTTTTAATGTGCCAAACTAATTTAAGAACTAACATGATGCTTTTTTATTTTTCTGAAAACAAAAACAAACAAAAAAAAAGATGGCATAGACTCCTGGTTTATTGCAATGATCTATATTTTGGGCTGAAAGCCTCCAGTGTTGAATAAACAAAACACCGAAACTGCTTGAAATTAATGCAAGAGATGAGGAAAGGGCTATTTAAGATACAGCTACTTTTTTTAATGGAGACACTGATTACAGATTTCCATGTACTCAAAATATATGAGGCAGGCTGAATAACAACACAGGATTCCAAAAATAATAAGCAGAAGGAAAAGCTTAAACTGGTGTCTTCATATACAATACCACCTTGTATGTATTCTGAGATCAGTAAGCTGGACTAGGTGTTCAGTGGTTTGTCTTAAACGAACAAGTCAAAAGCTAAAATTCATACTGGACTGGAACTGGATGGTTTATTCCAACGCTGTCATACCAATTTACAAAACGATGTTTGGAAGGGCTGATGACCAGACTGATATACTGTGTATATAGGATTTCTACCTGTTGTATGCTTTTTTCTACTGAAGAAAATAGATTGCTTAGAGTGGGTATGTTTTAATACACCTTTTAATTTCACTCTTTTCAAAGTACAAATGTGATCTGTTATTAATAAAAGATTGTGTTCTATATCTGTCTGTATTTTGGAGTTATTTAAAGCAACTGGAAACCCATTGACCAGCAGTGGCACTCAACTGTCCTGTGTTTAATGATCCTAGAATCAGCATGGCCTGGGTTGGAAGGGACCTTAAAGATCATCCAGTTCCAACCCCCTGCCATGGGCTGAGACACCTTCCACTAGCCCAGGTTGCTCAGAGCTCCATCTTGAATTTTAACAGTTCACTGACTGCCTATGAAATGGTATTAAAAGGTAGATAGTGAAGCCACGCTCGTGCCAGTAACATGGAGGCTGCAAAGCAATACTCGTGTTAGCAGAGCATGGCAGCCCCAGCAAGCTCCTGAAGCCGCTGACAGTGAAACTTCTCATCAGACAAGCAAAACTGTAATTTTCCTATTGCTTCCTTCAGCTTCTTTTGAGACCAATAAGGTGGTCATGTCTCATTAAGCTATGCTTAATCAGTCTCTCATTATAGCAAATTCAACCACAGACCACTTGGTCTCTTAGCACTGTGCCCAAACACTTGGCCTGGCCTTGCACACACCATTCCTGTCTGTTTTAGAGTATGCTGAACAGTGAGATTTGAGATACTTTAATTCCAGTATTTGAACTGCAAAAGAGCTGTAAGACCAAGGAACAGCAGTCTTGCCCCTCCTAATAAAGATGGTTCACACCAGCAAGGCAAGGGGAAAGTACACTTATAAAATGCTTTTAAAAGAGCCCAAGCACTGCTGTGCCAGTGCATTCCTTCAGTGCCTAATAATAATAGCACATTAGTGTCTAATTAAACATGAGGCCACACTCGTGGGTCTTTATTTCCATGCTGTCTTTCACAATAACAGGCACCAGCTATGCATTATGCAGAAGGCAACACAGCTGGTGGTAGACAAAAAACACAACGAAGGGATTACAGTGACATGCTACCACTATTGGAGTGGGTATTTGTCCCTGTGAACCAGCCTTCCTTGGGCGCAGGAGGGTTGAATGGGAGTGTTAAATTAGCACTAAGGCAGCAATTAGGAATTATTATTTTGTAAAGGTCTCCCCTGGGTGACTTTTCTGGTTGACTTTTCTAGTCATATGTGCATCTTTAACTTAGCTTAAATTCTAACTGTGCTGTTGCCCTAAAGCTTACAGATATTTCTTTCTCTCTTTCCAATCTTGAGTGTGTACTTTAAACTCCCTGCAAGCTCAAGAGGTGAGTTTGAGAGGTGCTATGATGGCACAGAGGGCTCCGTGAAGTTGAGCCTTGCTCTGGGTCCCCTGCCCTGCCTGACTGCTCCCATGCAGCAGACAGGGCTGAAAGATGAGCATCAGCACCTCTTGCTCACCTCCAAAATCAGGCAGAGGTTGCTTGCAGGGCTCCTGTGTACACCGTGCCACTCTGCTTCCTTGCGGCTTCTGACCATGACCCCAGGTGGCTTGAATGTCAGAAAATAAGACACAGTGAAGTGGTGCTAGTGACCATAAGCGGCACCTTTTCATCTCTAGACACAATTTTTCAGCCTGGCCTCTGCCCACACACCTGTGGTAGCATAGGCTGGGTTTTTGCCAGCACCCACTGGTGCCAGCTACTCGTGCAGGAGCCCCAGCAACAAGGAAGGTGCCTCACACCATCCCCATTCCTCACTGCTCCATCCCAGCCTCTGCCTCCGGGGTTATAGCACAGCCCCTGATGCATTACCTGTCTTTGCAACAGTTTGTTCCCAGCGCCAGGCAGCTTTATTTACCTGCTGCTTAGCACGAGGCGCTCAGTGCCGTGTTTCTACAGGCCTTGAGAGGACTCAACAAGCCTGTGGTTCAAACACGCTGCTCGGCCAAGGGGAGGGAATTGCTGGGTGATTGCAAAGAGGCCCGGAGGCAAACCTCAACCCTTTGGTTCCTGCCTCATCTCTTGCACCACCTTGGCTCTGCTCATCAGGCTGCAAGAAAAACAAGGCATGTGGGAGCCGCTCTGCAAGGTCTCCCTTAGTGGAGAGGTTGGGAGCGGGGGGTATTTCCTGTCCTCCACGTTGCTTTAACTCCATCTGGGTGGCATAAGGTGCAGACTGGCTCATGGGTGTCCCCAAAAATTGCAGGCAAAGCCTTCGGGTGCCCCAGCAGTCATGGGGTGCAAACCTGTGTTAGGTCCCTGGCTGCACCTGGGCTTGAGTGCTGGTCAGATCCCTTTGTCCCTCTGCCTTGGGGAGGGGGTGCCCAGCTTTCTTTCTTCCTCAGTGTTCATTTTGGTGTGTTTCTTTGAAGGAGAACCACACAAGCAAGGAAGACAGAGCAATGGGCTTCTTACATAAAAGACCTGGGGCCAGGGGTTAGAGGGAAGGTGTCAGATGCACACAGCCTGTCCTGTTCTTTGGCCAAAACCACCCACACTTCCAGTCAGGTCCCTGCAAGAAGCCTTTGACCACTTTTGTAGCACCAGTTTGGTACTTTGGAAGGATGGATCATGCACTGCCTCCCTTCTCCCTGCTCCTGGGATCTACGGCTGTGGCAAAACACCGAGCACAGGTGCTCCTATAGAATCACTGAAACATTTTAAGTTGGAAAAGACCTCCAAGATCCATTAACCCAGCTCTGCCAAGTCCACCACTATTGCCCAGCTGAGCCAGGGAGAGATGCACACCCCAAAGCGAGCGCTGATTAAGCAGGGCAGGGTAAGCACAGGAAGCCCTTTCACAGGGGAGGCGGCGCAGGCAGATCCCAACACGTTTGGCTGCTGTGGCTGCTCATCCCGAGCTGCTGGCACAGAGTTGTGGTGGAGACAGGGGTGGGGACGCTGTGCCCTGGGGAGGTTGGCACGACACCCAGCTGGGCTGGGAAACCCTCGCTGCTGCACCAGGAAAGTCCTGAGCTTATAGGAAACTACTCGGCAGGCACATGAGCAAAAAAGGGGGTTAAAATCCATGCTGTCACCGACTTACTTACCTGGTGTTTTTGAAATGCTGCAAGAGAAGCTTTCAGTCTTTGCTCTGCAATGATGTAGAGCAAAGACCATTTAAAAGCTAATAAAGAGCAACTAGTGATCTATGCAGAAACATCTTGTCTAAGAGACTTGAGTAGAAACATGCAGAAGTATAAGGCACATACTAGAGCGTGGCAATGACAAGGGGAAAGACGCTCTGCACTCTCCCCTGGAAGGGCAGGCAGGAGCCTGTTTGCTCTGCCCCAGAGGCACAGAGTAACCCTTGACCGTGATAGGAGTAAGGGCCATGGGCCAACAAAGAATATGCACAAGGAGAGAAATTTGTCTGATGAGTCCCCCCCGCCCCATTCTCCACTACCTGATCGGATCAGAGGAAATAAACCCTGGCAGAGCCAATTTTCACATGAGTTCATGCCCTGACCCTGCCTCAACAGGAACTGGGTCCAATACATTTCCCTTTTATCTATTTAAATAGGATTGCTTTTCCTAGTCCACTAACAGGCAAAACATGCCAAGTCCTGTGCTGAATTACTGATGTCTGTCATGTGTTTTAAAACCCCCAGTGAGGCTGGCTTTGCCCCAGCACCACCTTGCTCTTTGCAAAGATGCTTAGCTAGGAGCATTGTAGGAGATTAAGCAGCCCACAATTATAACTGACATTGGGAACTTCTATCACAGTTTCTACATCCAAAAGCACACGTGCAGTGAGGTTTAGGCATTTACAAAATCAAAGTCTAGACATTTGTAGTGAATATAAAGGCTGGCTTCAGCCTAACCTGAGTCCCTCTGCTAGTCTCGGCTGCTCACAAAAATCTGCAACATCTTCCTTTAAAAAACAACCAAACCATTTTAAACCTGATCAGCAGATTAGTCCATACCAATCTGAAGAAGACGCCAGATGCTCCCAAATTAACTTAGCCTGACCATCAACTTCCCAAAGTGGAATAGCCTTTATTCCCCAGCATTTTCCCACTTGGTCCCAATTCCTGAGCACAGAAACACCTCTCTGCTCAGTGCAGCTGGGGTACAACTTGACTAGTACTGTCAGGATGGATGGGAGGCACCAGGCTTTCTCCCTCTGTTGAAGCTCCTTGCTTTTCCACACAAGGATGTGTGAGCCTACACTCCAACTGAGCTCCCTTATGGGGAGCAGAAAGGAAGAGGAGGATGAAGAGGAAGCTGCACTGGTATAGTGATAACCATGGCCTGGGGGAACAGAGCAGAAAAGGACCAAACCAAAAGAATCAACCAAAGATGAGAAGTCAGGGCTTTCAGTCTCCACTCTAAATCCAGATTTAGATGCTGGTTTATTAAGAAAAGGTAGTACTGCTCCATTGCTCACCAGGTCAAACCACTCCTAGGACTATCCCTGTTCTCCCTCACCAAATGTGACTTCTGACACATCTGTCAGTGCACCAATTCCCAGGGAAGAAGTTTTAGTGCAGCAAACCAGGCCAACTAGTGCAGATGCAGACAAGCTCTCTGGCCACAGCTGCAACTCACAGTGTGCACCTCCATCCCTTGCACCAGGACAATGTTTTCTCTGTTGCAAAGGTCCCAGCTCTGAGATGTTTCCAAAAGCAAAAGCCTTTGCAGGGCTGGAAACTCTGGGGCTCACTTCCCATCCTTCTCTCTGTCAGCTTCAGGGAAAGAGGTGCAGAACTGCTCCCACATCCCCTTCCCAGGGCCACAACAGCACCAAGGACGCAGCCCCAGTCACGCTTTCAGTGCAGCACCTTCTCCCTTTTCTTCTCAAAGGCCTGCCAGGACTAGGCAGCTCTGCAGCAGCCCTTTTCCCTGGGTGGCACTTGCTTGGCATGTGCCGGCACGCACCGCGCACAGGTGGCTCCAGCTTCGCTGCCTTTCCATCATGAGAGAATCCTGCCCAGACGGGGCTGGCTAAAGTTTGCCAGCGAGGTTTACTGGCAGGGAGATGGCGTTGCAGATGCCATTGGACTTTATCCATTGGTTTCTCCTCATTAGCAACCAAAACAGCTGCCCGAGCCAGGGTGAAGCCTGGCAGTGGTAATTACCTGTGCTGGCAGTGCACCCAGCAAAGCAAAATGGCTGGGGCGTCATCGTGGCTCATAACCAACCCATGACACTGAGGAGGCCTCAGCCTCCCCTAATCCTCCCCTCCCCTCCCCTCCCTTACCTCTCAATTAGTTTTCTCCTTCCTGGAGGAGTTAAAAGAAAAAAATAAACTAAAAGGCCAAAAACTGTGGAGGAACATAACGGCTTCTCCCTGCTGGCAGAGGCGTGTACCTGGAAGGGGTTCCCTGTTTCCCCCCCACTGGGGTGTGTGCTGGCAGCTAAAGGCAGGGATAAAGCAGGGCTGGCTCGGAGTCAGGCAGGGGGTGCAGCTCCCTGGCAGCAGCACAGCCGGGCTCACCCTTGGAAAGGGACTGTTCTGTTCCATAATATTTTGGGGACAGTGGGGCTGGGGTAGTCCCCTGGCAAAGTCTCTCTAGCCTGGAGCAGCCCAAGACAAGGTGCTCCATGGGAGGCTGTCTTTGTCTTAACAATAGCAACCTGTTTCTAAGGGATTTTATGCATCTGACTCCCATTAAAACCAGAGGGACGCAGACCTAAGGGACTTGGCCAGCACTGTGCTTGACGCCTGCAGGCATCTGGAACCGCTCCTTCAGATGCCACCTCCTCTGCTCCCTCGTGTCCTGCACTGCAGCACCCTGCTGCCTCTCTCCAGCTGACAGCCCTGTGCATGTTCTAAAGCATCCAGAAAAAGGTTTAAATTCAGGTTGTTTCCACATAAAATTCCCCAAACTGTGCTCTGAGCTGTGTCACAAGGCCCTCTGTGCGTGCCACTAGTTTGTCCCTGATGTGAACTGCCAGGCAGAGCTCTCCCTGTGTCACAGGATAGCACGAGCATCACAACAAGGCAGTGGGGCTTCCCAGAGGAGGATACAACCCATGACCAGCCCTAGCTGTGCTGTGTCCCTGCTGCTGTTAGCCAGCCATTGCCAGGGACATGGGACAGGGTGAGGCTGGGTGAGGCAGGAGACCAGAGGCAATAGGGACAGGATCTCAGGCTGGTTCAGCTTTTTAATGTGGCTCTTTCCTCACTGCCAGCACAGGGGTGGTTGGGTGCCTGTGCATGTGCTCCTACCTACACAGGCACACACTCCTGCCAACCTGCACACGTGGGTTTACAGGCACACACACGTGTTCATTCCCTGCCCACACACGTGGGCACGCACCTGTGCACATGGGTTCATGTATGCAGTGTTCATTTCTTGTTTCTGCAGTGAAAATTAGCCCCTTTTCAGGGCAGGGAGCTCTCAGATCACTACACCCACTGAAATCCCCCCAGCCCAAGCCACTCACAGGCAAGGCCCTCACTCTTGGCTTTCAGAAACAGACTGAAAAAACAAGAAAGAAGGTGGCAGGAGTGCACTGCTGCTTGTGCAAGGCTTTGCTGACCTGATCCCAGCCACAGCTCAGTCCCACAGCAGTTTGCAGCTCTCCCCTTCAGCTACTCCATTCTGAGCTCTCTGTGGTCGGTCAAAGTATGTGGATAGCTAAAAGCTGCCTCAGGGTGTGTCCCTCAAGGCTGCCAAAGGTTCCAGTTAGACACATCACAACACTGCCACAACCTGGTAATCCACTCCCGTGGGATATTGTTGCTGTCAGAAAGAAATCAAATCCCACCTGCAAAAGAAAGAGGAAGAAACATCCATTTGCTCAGCGACAAACACTGGCATGGTTGTTCCCAACAGTCTGGATCAGACAAGTGCTCCCCAAATTCAGTGTTTTGCCTCAGAGTTCCCTGTGTTAAAAGCCCAAGGAGGAATCAGAACATAATCCTGCACTAAGAAGTTAGGAAATACAAGGATTATAGGGAAAACACCTTCCACATCCCAGGCACTTATCACAGTGTTCACATTACCTATAATAAATATTTCAGTGTTTCCAGAAACCTACACTGTTCTTTTCAGTTACCATTTTTTAAAATACTTACATAGCATGTACATATCTTTTATATATATCCACACACATACATATATATGTGTGTATATATAGATATACACACACAAATCCCCTGGAAAGTATTTATTTGATCAGCCTAGAGACATACTGCCTTTGGATTCTGCTTCTACCTTCTGTTGTGGCAGAGTAAGTCATCTTTGTCTTGTCTCTAGCAGTCACGAGACATGGGATACAAAGTCTTCCTGATTCCTCTGCAGCGCTCCTTGTTGACAACAGCTCCAATCTCATCCCACCCTAACAACCCAAATCCAAACCCAGCTGCAAGGACTTAGGTCCAAACTGGTAAACGAGGCTGCTGCTCCTGCATCACCAAAAACTGAAGGGGACACAAATAACTTACTTACTTTTGACCTTATCTCTTTGTATTGGTTTATAGTGGTTTATTTATGACAGAGTGGAAGGAGCTCTGAGCAACCTGGTCCAGTGGAAGGTGTCCCTGCCATGGGTTGGAACTGGAATGATCTTAAATGTCCATTCCAACCCAAACCAGTCTATGATTCTATGATTCCTCCTCTTGTCCTCCAGCTGCCTTCTTCAACACTTTTAATAACTGTTGCTCCACCAAAGGGCAGTCTTTGGCCTTTGGAAAAGGTATTTACCAAGTATTTCTTACATCCATTGCAGACATACCCAGGCACATACACAGTAAGTGGTCAGTTGCAGTGCTAAAGTGCTTTTTATCAAGCCTATTCCTGCCCTTCTGCTGTTTTCCCAGGTTTGCTCTAGGCCCTAAATACATTCCAGATTAACAAAAATCACCAGAGACCAAGATGCAAGGGGCAAAAACTTGCAGCCAAGCAGATCACAGCCTCCAGCAAACTTAGGTTTATATATCTCAGTTAAAATGTCCTTCCTGATGCCTGGTGGGTGCCAGGGGCTCCATGCCAAGCCCTGGCCACTCCTCACCAGCCAGGCAGCGAGCAGCAGCTGCACCCCATTGACGTGCCAGAGGATTACGGCTTCCTCGAAGGTCTTGAGAGGCTTCAATTATCTTCCTCAATCAGATATTGAAGCTCCTGTGCCAGCAGTGAGTGATGGGAGCAGACCCAGCCAGGGAGAAGATGAGCTCCTGGGCAAAGCACTGAGTTGCCTTCAGGGAGAGAGAGCCACAGGTCCTCAGCTCCCCAGAAAGTCTAATTTCTGGAGAGGCACAGGCCAGCTCTTAAGCTGGTGCAAGAGGATGGGATATGGGTGAGCCAGAAGGGAAAAGTCATTGCTGCTGCTGGAGAAAACTACCAGAATCCCAGAGCCAGTTTTTGGGTTTGGCTCTCCCCTCAGTGCTTTTAACTCCTTAATGCCCTTCCTGAACAACCAATCCAATCCTCCTATTGTGTCCAAAAGGCATTTGGCTGACAGCAGTGAAGTGGAGATGTCAGTACAAACACACCTGTTGCCAGCAGAGCTTGGCTGCAGATCCAAGTTGTGACTCGATTAATACGTAACAAGGATATAAATATTATATTGTGACATACATAAGATCACCAGGTTTCCACAGAATATGTTATTGTGGAGGAGCCAAGAAATAATCCTTTAACCACGGATTAAATTTAGTTCTCTATGACATCCTATCCTTCAATCAAGCCATTAAAAGAACCCAGGACAGGAAGCTATTCTTGTTCCTCACCAGAAATGCCCACATCCAGCTAAGATTTTTTTTCTAACGTGCACACAAATGAGAGTTATGAGGCTCTCCAAGGAATGGCTGCTCCCAGCTGGTGCCTACTTTGTGCCTTGGTTATGTTAAATGCTGAGCCTTTAATGAAAATGAAAAAGGTCATTAAGCTGCAGACACATCTGTCCTGTCTTTCTTAGATTCAGTCCTGGCTGCAAACAGCACCCGCCAGACCTTCAAGGCAGCTCCTGGATGTCCTCATTTGGTGTCTCTGAAAGCAGCAGTTGCTTGGGATGCTGTCCTGGATGTACCTCCCAGGCACACAGATGTACCTACAATCACCACACATGCCAAGGGCCCAGCCTGCCCTTCTTCTCCTTAGGTGTGCCAGCTGCCACCAAATGGGTGCTTAAGCCTGTCTTCATCCCTGCTCCTCTTCTAGATCCTACCCTTTGAGTCATGGTGAATTAATGCATCCAGAGCTGAAAGGTGAATTCACAGTAAACTCACAGAGCAGGGGGGGAGGGAGGGAAGTGAACACAAGGGAGGGGTCAGGTGTTTCAGACCCCTCCAGTGCAGATTTTCTCTCCCCTCTTTATCCTGCAGGGCTGCACCATGATCTCCAGAGGCTGGAGGCAGCAGGTGTCTGCTTCCCTGCAGAAGCTGGTCCGATGTTTTGGGGGAGTACAGCTGCCAACATCCTCTGGAACTCAACCTACCTGTTGCCCAGCCCAGTCATTACAGGTTTTTCCCCCCTTCTCTCCCTCACCTACAATGGAGGTCCCCAGAGATCCTTCTTTCATTTCTTCCTGCCTTAGCTGGGCCAAGTTATTTCCTGTTCTCTCCACCAGCAGCAAAATGGGGCGAGACATGGGAAACTTAGGGAATCAATGAAAAGAAAGCCAACTCCTGAAACAGAATTGTGGAGGAAGCACATCAGTAAGAGAGCCAGAAATGAAAAGCACATTGTGGAATTATGCAGCATCCCTATAAGAAAATCAGTTATACAACTACCTGTGAGGGCACCTAATTGCATTATTCATAAGGTATTAATTACACAACTCTTTAATTTTTCTTTTTTGAGCCCTTGCCATTACAGTTCAACACCTGCAACAGGTAACCCAGCAGCCTTCACTCTCCCCCCAACATGGTCTATTCAGTTTTCTCCTCCTGCCTAATTATGACAATTATTTTCTTATCCTCCTTTTTTATTTCCCTTTACTCACATTGTTTGAGCCAGACATTACATCTTTAATGTTCTTGTGCCAAAGTTGTTCTCTGCAGACTCCACCCCAGATGGCACGATGGTATCACCTGGTGTCAGGTAACAGCTGAAATCAGCTCTCCACCTCTCAGGTATTTTTCTGTCAGCTCCTAACAAAATGGAGTTTGTGGGTTTGTTTTGTTTTCCCCTGACTGTCACATCTCTCCATGGCTCCTTTTTGCCATCTTTTCCCCTTCAGCACATGCTGGATGAACACAAGTGTGTGCTCTCAGAGGCTGTTTCAGAAGTGACAGGGATCTTAAGGAAGGGCTCAGCTGACTGCCTGAGCACAACATTCCAGCCCCTCAGAGCTGAAATCCATGGCACAGAGGAGTGTCTAAGCATCGCTGAGGATTGTGCTTACAACCCTCCCACAGCAGGACCAGGCAGCCCCTGCAGGGTGGGCTCCCCTCTGGCACATCCCACACCAGGAGGTTGTGCTCAGACCACAGCAGGTACCTTGCTTAACAATTTATTATTGAGAGTGCTCACAAAGAACAAAAAGAGCACATTTGTGACTAATGACCAAGTCAGACACTAATAAAACAGGGGAATAGGGCTAGTCAGCAACACTTACAGTTGTTTAGGTTTGTATTAAATATAAATTTTCATAGCCACACCCAATTCCAGGTGTCCCATAGGCTGCAAGTGTGCCAATGCTCTCCCAGCAATCTTTAGAGGCAAAATGAGGAAAACTCAGTGTATTTATTCATGCTGCCTTTCTCAGTTAGAGGCAGTTGAGTACCCTGCACTGACCAGAAAGGGAGAACAGACAGCCCAGATGAGCCCCGGGGAACTGGGCTGGCCAAAGGCAGGAGAGCCAAATCCCACCCAGAGTGCCTATGCTTGGTTGTTAATACAGCCCCAGGAAAGGCAAACAATGAGAAGCTCCTAGGACATGCCTCAGGCTATCACTGGAGCTATGAGAAGCTTTTGGTCTAGAAGCTGGAGCACTGGGCTCATTAGTGCGTCTTGAGGGAGAAAAAGGAGTTTGGGAACAGCAGAGCCACGTATCTCGTCTGATGGGTCCTCCTAGGGTGAGTACTACTTGTGAGAGACTGCAGGCAAAGCTCATTGTTTAATAGTTTGGGCTGAGCTGACCAGACTGCTGGGCTAACAGTAGTCTTAGGGTTATGCTTATGGACACAAGTCCAGAAGGAACCAAAAAGTTGAGTCTACCACTCTATTTAAAGCAAGGACTAAAGACCTAGAGTAAGTCTCTAAGGGTCATTGGGTCATCAACCCCTGAGCTAATGGTGCTTCACTGAAGGGGTCTCCTGTGTTAGGGTTGGGGCTTAGGGCTGCCCTGACAGAAGAGGGAGTCAAGTATCTGAAGGGCTTCAGATAACTCTGAAATTGGCTGAGACTTCTGGGTGTAGGGAAGCTCAGCACTGGAGGGATAGGTCAGATAATCATTTGGGTGTAAACATGATTCCCCTGCAGTTCATAGTGAAGACCCTGGTAACACAGGTGTGGTACTACAGCCTGTGGGCCCCTGAAGGATTCCACATCAGAGCAGGTGGATGCCAAAGGGAGGCTGTGACCCCACAGGAAGCCCACACTGGAGCAGGCTTCTAGCAGGGACCTGTGGACCCATGGAGAAAGGAGCTCACACTGGAGCAGGTTTGCTGTCAGGACTTGTGGCTCTGTGGAAGGAACCCATTCTGGAGCAGTTTGTGAAGAACTGCAGCTGGTGGGAAAAACTCATGTCAGAGAAACTCATGGAGAACTGTCTGCCATAGCTGAGACCCTCATGGTGAAGCAGGGGGAGGACTTCTCCCCCCGAGGAGGAAGGAGCAGCAGAGACAAGTGATGAACTGACTGCAGCCCCCATTCCCTGTTCCCCTGCACTGCTCTATAGTTGAGCCCAGAAAGAAGGAAGGAGTGGGGATAAGGTGTTTTTGAGATTTGGTTTTATTTACTCACTATACAACTCTGATTTGATTGGCAATAAATTAAGCCAATTCAAGCCAATTTTCCTAAATTGAGTCTGTTCTGCCCATGACAGTAATCAATCAGTGATCTCTCCCTGTCCTTATCTCCACCAATGAGCCTTTTCTTATATTTTTTTTGCCCTGTCCAGCTGATGAGGGGAGTGACAGATGGGCCTTGGTGGGCAAGTCCTCCAACCAAGGTCAACCCACCACATTGGTACAGGTGAGTCTAAGTAAATTCAATCTGGGTCAAACACAGCCTAAAGATAGAGGACGAGGCAGGGTGCCAGCAGGGATTTCCAGCATGTACTTTGGACTATTCTGCTAAGGCCAGAGTCAAGGTTAAGAATCACAGGATTAAAAGAAATAATGTGAGGAATATTGCCCAGAAGATAAATGCAGGCCAATGGTCATCATAGGAACAAGTAGCTTCCAGCCTTCCCAGTAACACTCAACCATTTCCACTGGTCCTAAACAAAGATATTCCATTCAGCATTCCTGGCATCAGGCTCACAATCAGTTTCCAGCCAAGTTTGTCACTCTTCATAATGAAGACAACCTCTGCTTTTCTGAGACCTGAAACCCATCTTGCCCCTTGTCTTAAGCCTAGTCCACAACCCCATCTGCTTTAACACTGTAGTTTCCTGTACCTGAGGTGCAAACCATAATACCTGTTCAATGAGTTGAATCTGGCCCAGAACAATCAGCACTGGATCACAGCAGGAGGCACTGGCTCATTTTGGCCTTACAGAAAAATCTCACCCCTCTTCTGAGCAAATCAAAGCCAATTTGCCTCCACATGATGCAGCCCTTATCTCAGCCAGACAGGCCCTGCAGATGCTTATGTTATATCAAACTCTTCAGCTTTTGCTGTTAGCGCTCTAGTCCAGTTGAGCTGAACCTAAGTAAATTATTGCCCCAGGTGATGCTAACTCTTCAATTCTACAGGACTACAAGGACCAAGCAGACATTACAGCCCCATGTGAGCTGTGCTGAGCTCTAATAATAGGGTGGTATCCTTGCATAGACCCTGAGTTGGTACAAAGTGAGTGAGGACACTCACCTGCAGAGCTGCCATCCTACTTTTAAGTGTGTAGCCAGACACAGCAGAACAGGACACAAAGCCCAAGAGATTTTCAGCCCATGCTAAACCAACCCCTAACCATCATGCCTTCTGGTGTGTTTTTTCAAAATGCACCTGAAAAAATCAAGGATTGATGTTTTTCCCTCAGTTTTGCTTGTTTAGCCTTGCAGGCACATGAAAGCCAGGGGAGGGTCACAAAATTGGTAAGGGGACTGGAGCACCTCCCCTATGAAGACAGGCTGAGAAAGCTGGGGCTATTCAGCCTGGAGAAGAGAAGGTTGTGTGGAGACCCCAGAGCAACCTCCCAGTATCTGAAGGATCCTCCAGGGATGTGGGACTGTTCATCAGGGACTGTAGTGACAGGACAAGGGAGAATGGCTTCACACTGAAAGAGCGTAAATTTAGGTTAGGTTATTAGGAAGAAATTCTTTACTGTAGGGGTGGTGGGATACTGGAACAGGTTGCCCAGAGAAGCAGTGTCTGCCCCCAACCCTGGCAGTGTTCAAGGCCAGGTTGGATAAGTCCTTGAGCAAACTAGTCTAGTGGGAGGTGTTGTCCATGCTTGTAGCAGAAGGAGCTGGCACTATGTGATCTTTAAGGTCCCTTCCAACCCTTAACATTACATGATCCTACAAATGCATTGATGCTTGCAGCTCTGCAGACTTTTATCTTTTCACCTGGTCCCTCAGACACAGGAACCTCAAACACCCTCCCACATGGCACCAGTACTAATCAAAGCCCAAAGGCAGTGGAAACACCCCAGAAGGCTTAGGGCAGGGCCAGGGCTTCATTCTGCAGGAGCTGAGGAGTTTCCTGTTTTACCATGAGGTAAATCCAAGGGCCCGGGATGAGAACCTGCACAGCATCCTCAAGGGATTAATTGTTTTTTCGTAAGGATGAGCTCCTTTACTAAGATGAGGGCCAGGATTAGGAACAGCAAGGTTTGTGGAGTCCAAGTGATTTCAAAAGTTCACAAGCAGGAGGAGGGCTGACTTTGAAATGAGCAAATTACTTTGGGACTATTTTGGGCTGAAGGAGGGATTCCTACATTTGTGTCTATGGGCCCACACTTAAAGCTTGGGTTGGAAGAGCCTGTTTTCCTGCTGTAATTGGCCCAGTGGGAAGCCAGGATAGGAGCTGGTATCGCTGTTGGGGTTATTTAGCCCTTCTTCCCATCACAGTGAGCACTGTCTGGCCAAACTCACCATCAACTCCACCCATGGGCTCCTTTTCCAGGCCACCTTGACTACCCTTCCCAGTGCCACCAAACCTCAGCAGCTCCAGCATCTGCTGTCTCTTAATCACCCTTTGGCAACCAGCAGCCTCTCACCACAGCTGCCAGCAGCCCTCTGCTGCATATCAAAGGACGAGGACAGGGCAGGATTAGGGATCAAGACAATGCTTGGGAGATCTCAGTCGGCTTCTGAATCATTCAGCGCTTGGAGGCTTGGATTAGAGATGGTGCCACTGGAAGCCAATAGCTCCTGTTTATTTTTTTTCTGGGGCAGGGAGAATTTGCTGGGATGCTGCTCCATGGCACAGTAGTTTTTAAATACAGGGTTGGCACTTTAGCCCAAAGTCTATGCCAAGTGATAAATCCTACAGATTTACATAAACAGTGGTGTCAGTCTGGATGGCTTCTGTGTAACTCTGGGGCATGTGTGGATCTCCTGGCTATACAATAGCAGGAGCAAATAACTTAATAGGTCTGTTGTGAGTAAAGACTGCTTCAAAGGCTGGAGCTGAGGTCTTGATTAAGAAAACCAAGGGGTGAAGAGCTAAGCTGATTTACGCATTTTGCAACACCTCCCAAGGTACAATGAGGGCTGCTGGTAATAGCAGCAAGCGTCTCCTGGTTTGTCTTGGGGCACAAATTGTTCTCCAGACAAACACAGGCAAGCCTGGGACTGGGCTTAATATTAGGGAAGGAGACAACTGAAGAGCTCTTTATTGTTGTTTTCTCTTTAGCTTAGAGCATTACAGGGACTGCTGCCCTGGTAGGAGATTGCCAAAATATTCAGCACTTGCTGCCTGACTGGTGCCTTGGGTTGATCAGGGTGCTGGAGTCAGTGCTCAGACAGTGGCTCCTTTTTGCTCAGGCCCAGGAGGCCCATGGGGATCAGTGCAGGTTCACACCAGAGCCATCTGCCCTCACCAGCATCACCTTTGCTCCTCAGTCCTAGCACATGAAACCATCTGGGTACAAGCCCCCTTGCTCCCATAGTAGCACATATCCAGGGGTTTTTTTGTCCCTTGCTCCTGCTCCCTTTTTATCCCATGGTGTTCTGCTGCCCAGACATGTCCTGACACCCATTAGAGAAGATATACAGGAACACATACAAATCAGTAGGGGAATTGCCTGGGAGCTGTAACTTCTACACACGACACATACTGCTATTCCTCCACTGCCCCAACAGCAAACATTGGCTTAGATGATCTCTCTGAATTTTTCCATTTCCAATCAACTCACTTTATAAATGTACATTTTTAAAAGTTGCTAATTGGAGCTTTGTCTTCTTTTTTAAGGTCATTGTTACCTACTAGATTTGTAGAACCTCTGTTGACTCTGGATAATTGCCTTTCTGCTTCAGGTTGGCATTATTGAAAAGGCTATTGAACATGAAGCAATATGAACTATGATTTATAAAATTTACATTCTATTACAATTATCTTTCACGTGAGAGGTACCTCTACCTCATTTTTGTGCCTCTGTCCACCTTCATGTGCAAATCTAAAGTTCATGAATTTTTATAGATCTTGGAAATGCTCACTGGAATGAGAACAGGCTCTTTTCATTGGCCACAAACACAATATGATGGCACTAACATTTTTTTCCACCCTGCTCATTTTTATTTCTTTTTTTTTATCCTGGCTTCTTATTTAATAATAAACCAGGCTGTGAACACACTGACTCATCTCTTGTTTTCTCAAAATAGTGAGAAGTTTTATTTATTTTTTTTAATCAGTAACTACCTGAGAGAAAGGAATGCCTCATAAGATAAAGGCATTTAATTAGTTTGTTTGCTGTTAAGAAAAATGTGTAGGTGGATGTGGGCGAAATGCCAAGCCAAAGTGGTCTGGCTTTGCTGACAGTTCAGCAAAAGAATAAAGATTAGACGTCATGGAAAAAATTACTCCCTGAACAGGAAAAGCTGGACATGGCACATATTTTTCCTCACGATCCAGCTTTGTAACAGTAAAAGGAACCACGAGCATTAGCTAACAGAATATACTTAGGGTGTAAGAGGGCTGCAAGACAAAAAAAGTGCAGTTGAATTGAATTTGGGAATTATGTGCAATTTCTCTCAAATATCTCATTTTTCATTATTACTATTATTATAGCCACAGTGAACACTCCCCTGTACCCCCAGACTGCTCAAAGGCCAACATGTCAGCACTGCTCGGGGGCACCCTGAACTTTTGGCTACACTGCTCACGTTTCAGAGCAGACCCAGCCACCAGGATACTCTCATTTCTACCCCAGGGTGCACTACAAAGCAGAACACCTTTGGTACCCAGGCCAGCAAACAAACAGCACTGTATCAAGCAGCTCAGTCTTGGTTTTAATGCTTTTCACATTCCTGTGGACTCGAAACACTCAAGATACAACGTGCTGGAATCCCAAAACACAAACAATCCCAGAGAGACCATGAAGGAGCTCAAGTCTGTTTAGAGTTTGGCCATTTTTGCTGAAGGCCAAGTTTTCCACTTGACATCCTCTGCACTCTGTACACAGATGGATTCTTCTGGTCCACTGCTGCCCCACGCTGAGTTTGTGCCCGTCTGTACTGAGCTCCTCTCCAGGGATTGCAGGGCATTTCAGACAACGCTTTCCAGCTGGCTGCTACCTCAGAAAAGTCTACCAGCCTGCTTCGGGTACAGTATCTTAATGCCAGTAATCCTTCACCCTTTAGACTTTTGTCCCAGATAACAACCAAACAGCTCCTTACCTTTCCTGAAATCTACGATTCTTATCATAGTGACCTGGCTTATTATGATCACCCAATTAACTCCCACCTTTGGATTGTTCAATCAGTTTCTATTAATCAGGACAGATTTTTAAATAGCCAGTCCATTATTAGCTGCCTCTTGTTTCTGAGATGAGTTGTCCCTACCATGTTGGAGGAACTTGGCCAACTGCTTCTCCTGGTGACCTTCTGTTGACCTTGAGAGAGTGAGATGTCTGTTTACTACATGGTCCCACCCCTCAGACAGCCATGGTAGGGATTTTTTTTTTTTTAAAGTTTGCATCCATCTGTCTTGGTTTGAGCTGGCATCCCTTTCCATACTGTAGAAGTCTCTTACCTTGGTTTTTCCTTTTGTAATTGAAGGGGTTGTGTTCATGAAGTGTAAGGAACTTGGTGAGACAGTCTTCTCACAGCCACCCAATCCAGGTGAGTGTGAAGGACACATTTGTACAGATGTCTCCAGGAAAGACTGAATCCAAAGGGAGGCACCTAGTTTTGAAGACCAGGTCCAACATTTCCGGCAGCTATTAGTGATGGCACAGGGACCTGCTGGACAGAAGAGGATGGAAATATGAACAGAGAACAGGAATTTACATCAGGTCAGAGACCACCATAAGAGGATTGGAAGTAAAGCCAAAAAATTAGCGGGTGGATGGTCTGCTCCCCAACCAGCAGGGAGGAACCTGACTGCCACCCTTTGTTCTCTCACAGGATCTTCCCTTGCACACAGTTATCCCATTACAACTTCCATTTCCCCTGCACCCCAGCAAGAATTCCAATTTGCGCTCTTGCACAACTCCGATTTCCTTGGGAGACGGGATGGGAACCCTTCCTAAAGAGACAGCACCTGGCTCAGCACTTCTGGCTGCTGAGGCAATAACACCAAAGGCAATGTCCACACCACAGGCTAAAAGGGTGGGACTGCTCCTGGGAAGCCACAGCTTGGGCACTGGTGGCAGCTCGTGTCCCCCAGCACGGCTCCAGCAATCTTCCACGCTCCCAGGCAGGGTTTGCAACTGGTTATTTCACCCTGTGTTGCCATTGCATCAGGACTGGTGTCAGGCACTTTAAACCTCAGCTGGTTACTTTTTCTTTCAGAGGAGTCAGGAGAAGGGAGAAAAGAATAAGTTTAGTTCTGAATTTTCTCCTCCCAGAGAAATTAGAAATTAAATCCTGGGTAAGGTAATCTGTTTTACCCAACCTGGCTCCCCAGAAGGAAGGTAAGGGCAAGAAGTTCTCCCTGCTACATCCACAGGGCTTGGCTGGCTTCTGACACAACCATCATTTTGTAACCTGTTGCCTGTACACACACCAGTGTGGACCTCTCTCCTTTCCTGCCAGAACCCTCCCCAGACTGGTGAGCTTCTCCCTCTACCACAAGCACAGCTGATGTTTTCCACCAGGGAATGTGCCTGTGCATACACAGCTCCCATTGCACAGGGCTAGAGCTGAACTGTTTCCTTGCTTGGTTGATTTTGAAAGCTGACTCTGGAGCACAGAGCTTTGAAACCTTCCCTCTGATGGCAACTTCCCTGGCATAGCACAGTGCCCTGCAAAGTCCCACCTCTGTTCCTCACCCCTTCTACTGATGTTTGTCCAGTCATCATTTCCACTCTTTTGTCCCAAAGGATGCTCCTGGACTCCTGCTTTCCTACTCATAGAATCATAGAATGGTTTGGGTTGGAAGGGACCTTAAATATCAGCTCATTCTATCCCTACTGCCATAGTCAAGGAACCTTCCACTAGACTAGGATGCTTCAAGCTCCATCCAGTCCAGCGTGGCCTTGAACAGTTCCATGGATGGAGTATCCACAGCTTCTCTGGGCAACCTGTATCAGTGCCTTACCACCCCCAGAGTAAAGACATTCTTCCTAATATCTAATCTAAACCTACACTCCCTCAGCTTAAAGCTATTCCTCCTTGTCCTGTCACTCCATGCCCCTGTGAAAAGTCCCTCTCCAGTGCACTTATAGCCCATTTAGTCTCTAAGGTCACCCTGGAGCCTTCTCTTCTTCAGGTTGAACAACTCTCTCAGCCTGTCTTCATGGGAGAGGTGCTCCAGCCCTGTGATGAGCTGAGTGGTGATAGTCTGGTGATAAGGAAACACAGACTGGTGTGTGCTGCTGCAAGAGACATTGGTACCTGGGAACACTGTGTGGCCCCAGGTAAGGAAAAGGTTTCTCATCCCACTTTATCAGAACAAAAGCTTTTCCACTCCACTTTACTTTCTGTACTTTCCATGCTCAGACCAGCTTAATCTTCCCTGCACCCACATACAGCATTTAGGCATGTTATTAAGCCTTTACAGACTGCAGCAGACACACACCACATTATGTGAAAAATACAGGAATTAATGTAATTGTTTTTAAACAGGGCACAGTCTCCAGCATCAATGAAGTACTTAAAGAACAGGTATGCATGGGAGATAATGGTAGGAGTATAAAAGTGTAACTGGGAAAAAGAACATGAATTTCTGGTTAAGGAAAAACAAAGTATTAAGAGAGAACACTGAAAAAATCTTCATACATGAAATGCCTCCAAAATAATTAATGAAACTGTTGTTGTGGAAATTAATATAGATAGCTTTGAGGACTAAAAAAAAACCCCTAGCATACCTTATTTTTATTCCTTTGAATAGCATATTTGGATACATATGACAAGTCATACACTTATCTTGAAAAACCTTAAGTAGATAAATTGGCTGATCAGATGTTGGAAAAGAGTCAAAAATTGGGAACAAACATTAAAGAGAAAATGTTTCTCTTTGCCAACACACAGTAGGACGTACTTAAAATGTCAATTAAAAATGGAGCAGGAACAAGGACTTCATTTACGTGAATACATATCAGACTTCATTTACATGAAACCCTTATCAATATGAATATAAATTCTGAGAAAATTACAAGTTTTGCCCTTAAAATAACGATCCCAAATCCACTGTAAAAACGTCACCCCAGCTCCTCACATCTTCCTGAATACATCTGCTATTCCTCCCCAGTGATAATGTGGAGGAGAATGGTGAATTTTCTGGCTATGAGAGATGTGGGAAGTGTGTCAAAGGTATAAGGAAGCTCAATAGGAGGTTCAGTGCTGATGAAAAGAAGAGTGAGAGAGGTGACAAGACTGGAAAACAGATCCCTTAAGAGAGGAAACCTGACAAAGTAAGAACAAAAGAGTACTGAGGAATGGGAAGCAAACTTAACAGGCTGTGAGCAACAATGAACATTTCCAATGCTTGACTCTTACAGGAGGAAGTTCAGGCTCAGCTTTCACTCGTGTCTGTCTCCCAAGGTGCAAAATGACTGAGCTAAGAATAACCAGCACATTTCCCGTCCAGTTCACCAGGGAACAGCATCATTTAGTTATCACCAGAGCTGTTATTTGGACTCCGAGTAATAAGTTTGTCATGTGAGTAGGTCAAAGGCACTATTTGAAACACAAGTATTGATCCCAAGATATCCTCTCCATAGAATTTTACAGTGAAATATTGACATATAGAAAAGAAGGTGAACCTGGGACATTTTTCATTCTTTAACTTGCACACAGTTGTTCTCATCCCTTACATCACTTTCTCACTGTCACTGAAACATAGTGGGGGTTTTTACCTCAAACAACAGACTTCTCCTGACTGTTCACGTGCATCTGCTGACTGGCAGATGAGAAAAACCTTATTTTCATCAACTGTCAGCCAAAGAGCTGACAGAGCAGGATGACTTGGCTCCTCTACACACTGACAGCCTGGATTTAGAGGAAGGAAAAGAAAAGGGAAGGAAAAGAAAAGGGAAGGAAAAGAAAAGGGAAGGAAAAGAAAAGGGAAGGAAAAGAAAAGGGAAGGAAAAGAA
>JAWWEV010000001.1:115560094-115598068 GCA_035583235.1 Hafferia zeledoni
AGAAAACAGAAAAGAAAAGAGAAAAGATAAAATAAAAGAGAAAAGAAAAGAGAAAAGAAAACAGAAAAGAAAAGAGAAAAGAGAAAAGAAAAGAGAAAAGAAAAGAGAGAAAAGAAAAGAGAGAAAAGAAAAGAGAGAAAAGAAAAGAGAAAAGAAAGGACAATCATGAAAACAGAGCATGATGGCACTTGGAGAAGGTGATTTATTTCCGAGTTGTGGAGAATAAGTCTAGCTTGAACACCAAGCCCTCTGAAGGAAGGGTCAGCTTTGAGGGACTTCATTTCACAGAGCCAGGTATGGGGAAAGGAAGAGAATTACAGGGAGAGTCCTGAGCCATGACTGAATCACACCAGAAATCCACAATACCAACAGCAGGACAAAACCCCCCTTAATTCTGACAGCAAGAGTCCAGAGTTTTCTCCCCGCCTTTGGGGCTGGGTGGGAGTGGTACTGGTGGGCAGCCCTGATGTCTCTGTGCACACACAAACACACACACTGGATTGTCATCGAATGTGCGTGAGCATTTCTCACCAAGGGCAGATTATCAGCAAGACAGTTCTGAGAAAATGATAAAGGCCAATGTAATTACACCTACTTGTCTCATCGCTGGGTAAATATCGTGGGACTCACACTGAGTGCTGAGTCCTTAAGAATTCACCTGAAGCCACCCTGCACGTCTCAGGTGAAACACTGGTCACTCATATGCTAAATAAAGCTTATCAAAACATCTGAGGGAAGTTTTCTACTAAAAGCAAAAACAAAAAGTCAGTTTAAACAGAATTAACTGTTTTGCAGAAATGGTTTGATGTGCTTTCAAGAAAGGAAGAGACAAAACAATTTTTCAAATTAAAAAGTAGAATGAGAATATTGCTTTGATACTGTGATTTTTTTCTTTAAACTATGACCTCTCTATTAAAATCTGTTTTCTGTTTAAGACAGTAGAGTATAAGATGTCCATATTATGAAAATGAAAGGTTTCTGGAGATTTTTCATTAGGAATAATTGAGTTCTGTTTGCAAAAAACGTGGGCTTTTTATTCCCACACAGCATTTTAATGTCAACACTGGCCTTCAGAACAGAAGTACTAATTCCTCAGCAGCTCCACCACTAAAAACATGCTTCCCCTAATTAAGTTTCATGGTAACTCCTGCAATAAAGGCAAGAGCCAGATAAAGATACTTTTCCTCAAGGAGTGAAGGAAAGCTCTGTACCCCATACTTGCTTGTAAAAGATTTCAAGTTAATACATCCTTCCACAATGGCATGTTCTTTAGACTGGGCAAAACCAACCAAAAAAGCACATGGAAAAGTAATGTAGCACATACCAAGGCCAAGTAATTCCTCACTTTCCCACAGAGAAAATTGGCCATTGGGCATTTTCATCTCTGCATCACCAAGTCATTACATTCCAACCACTCACAGGATAAACTTCAGCTAATTAGATCACAGTCTCCCAGGTTTTAATCCTTGAATGTAATTTAAAGTTTACACCATAACACCAAAAGCTCCCTGGCACTGACAGCTTAATTTGCTGTCACTGATCCCTCCACTGCCACTTTAATCAGATAGGCTGCAGTGCCAGAGACCCACTGAATTACACCCGTGGTGTAATCTTGGGTGCGTAATACTGAGTTTTATATTAATAAAGGCTGATATCACCATGATGCACTCCTGAGGCAGATAGGAGATGCTGAAATGAGTGGAGTAATGAGGAGCCCCACCCTTTCCATATATACTTGTTAATAGCTGGTTTCCCTTAATAAGACTCTTCTAAAGGACAGGTCTTTTCCTTCCCAGCAGCCATACTTAATACCCACATCAGCATAAAGGGAGATGTTTCCCTCCAAAGCATTGCTGTTGTGCAATGTGAAAAGGTACATCTCCATCTTCTCTAGTGGAAGGTGTCCCTGCCCATGGCAGGGGGTTGGAACTAGATGATCTTAATGTCCCTTCCAATCCAAACTGTTCTGTGATTCCATTATTCATCAAGCCATGGGCATATAAAGATAAAACCACTCTTAAGCACAAGAAAATGAGGGCAAAGTGGGAGCTGTCCTGTCTGTGAATGAGCCCTCGTGGACAAGATATTACATTCTCACACATCCCCACACCCTTTTCCAAAGGGTCTCTTTGGGAGGGGTGGCAGAAAATGGCCCATGCCCATCCTGCACCCCTGTGGGTTCACAGCATGTTGGTGCAATTCTCCCATCATTACTGATTTCAGGAACTGGGCTGGGACACAGAGCAGCAGCTGGGCTGTAGATGCTCCCACCCTCAGCGTTTTCCCCACTGCACATACCCCAGCCTCCAACAGAGCCAGAGCATAGAAAGGGACAAACAGCCACAGATACACTTCCCAGAGCTCATTCCTCGCTGTCCTTAGTCAGATGCCCATTATACACAGGCAACAGAAGAACCAAGGCCAAAATGTGCACACTTTATACTTTTATCATTAATTTCCTGGTAAGTGGCCTAAAAGTCCACCTTGCAGCCTCTTTTTGTTGTAAATAAAACCCTTTTACTTTTGCCCTTGCTATTTGCACAGAGCATGACATTTTCTCTCAAGCCCTCCCATAACTTCCTTTCCTTCTTGCTGTGCTGGCTTGCTTAGGCTAATTGGGGAGGCACCATCAGCCAAGTGAAGTAAGTTCTGAACACAGCTGTGTGTCATATCTCTCTGTCCCTCTAAGATAATGCTGGGTGGAGCCCAGGGAGGAAAGGAGAGCAGAGGGGAGCTGGCCTGGGGCAGGAGGGAAAAAATTAGAAGGGAACTTAAAATCTCTGAAACAGAGGGATGGGAACAGAGTGTGGCACAGTTAGTGCCTAGCAGTGCTCCTTGCACTGACATTAAGGACTACCCAAGCTACTGAAAGTACTGCAGCCAGACCAGAGTCCCACCCTCAAAAAAAAGCCACCCATCCTCTCCTCCCATCTGTAGCTCAAAACCTTTGGTCTGGATCCTGAAAGCTGATCCAGCATAAGGGAACCAGACCAACCCATGGACCTCTAGAGAGACTAGCAAGGCTCAGGAGAGGCCCTGGAAGTGGCCTTTGAGGGGAAACACTGATCCAGAGAGAGGCATATGAAGGGTCTGATACATCCAGGATTTGGATGAAAAATATCACAGCTCTACCACTACTGATCTTAAGGTAGTACAGGAGGAGCCCCAGGTGCCTACAAGCCCCAAACATGTACAAGTGGAGTAAAACTGCATTTGTCTCAGGAAACTGTGAGGCTCTGGGTGCTGAGACAGCACAGGGGCTGTCAGCAGGCACCCAGGAATTGGTCCTCCTCCCTCACCACCCTGGGGAAAAGCCCAGCAGGGCTTTTGGGGAAGACTGAGTGAAGGGCATCACCCCAGCTGCCTCCAGTTAGCCTGCCCACTGGTATGGAAGGGCAGGGGAAGATGAATTGAAGGGATAATGAGGATCAATTGACTGATCACTCCCACAGGCAGCAACCTCCACACAGCATTGCCTAATCGCTATGGCAATTCTGGCAGGGATGGGGGGGCAGGAGGACAACGTTGAGAAGCCCAAAAGGCTGTTTTCTCTCAGAGAGGATGGGTGATGTCCAGATGTCGTGCCAAGCCTTGCCTTGACTCAGCAAGGCTGTGAGTGCGAGACACGCACCCAGACAAGGTCAGAAAGTATCTGGTGCTCGTCACAAGGAAGGCACTATGGCAACTGGAGAAGAACACAGGAGGGCCAGAGCCTGGGGTGATTACTCTGACCTTACTCAGAGGGAATTTTGCCTGAACAACAACTGAGTTATGACTTTGCATGTTGGCACACACATGACACACCATTGCATTTTGTATGGGAGTTGTCTACATTTCTAATTAGTTTGCACTTGTCCTGGTTGTATTTTGACAAAACAGCACTAGGGAAGCTTATTTTCTTCTACCCCCTCCTGTATTTAATGGCACCTATGATGGCCCTAGGAGGCACCTGGGGGTTCCTGGCTCCCTGCTGCAGCTACGAGGTGCACAAGTGCAAACTCACTGCCTGCTCCAGGGATGGTGGCAGGGAATGTCCAACTCTGCTTTGGACTACAGTATGGACAGCAACATTTCTACCAGGCACAGGCACTGTTGTTCATGATTGGACTTTATCCACCATCTCCTGTCCCATAAGGTGCTGTGACTCCTCCAGCAAAGTGCAAAGATATAACCCTGTGCTGTCTTTGCTGAAGGCTGTGGGGGCAGCTGGGGCTTGTGGGGCAAGGAAAACACTTGACCACCACCTGCTCACCCTGATTACTGCTCTGCCCACAAGCAGACATTCACCACCTGGGGCACAGGTCACAAAGCACCTCTCTGGTCAACTCTCAGGACAACCCTCCCCAGCACTGCCCACGGATTGACAGACACCTTGTCCTCTTTGTGGTTTAGTGCTTCCCCACCACCACCACCACCACCACCAGTGTTTGGAAAGCAATGTCAAAGCAGCAGTATCTGCAATCAGGCTCTGCTCCAAGACTCCAAAGCTGCCTGACCTCCTCCCCACCACAGGCAGCCGCACTCCCTGGCACAGGCCTGACCTGCGATGACTCCCCAGCCCAATTTCCTGGTCAAAGTTCTCCAGCTCCTCTGAGCACACACTTAAGTTGTTATATAACACCCTGTAAGAGCTGTAAATTGTTTCAGCATCATCAAAACATCGTTTCTGAAGACGAAAAATAAAACCCTGTGACCCGTTTTGGTGACCTCTGTAATTGCAGAATTCATTCCAGTTGAGGCAGAAAGGAGAACATTGCACATTTTACAACATAGCTGCTATTTCTTTGGAAAGGCAGAAAGAGATGCCCCTTGCAGACACTTCCAATTTTATTTCTAAACCCAAAGGAAGACATGTGTGTGTGTTTGTGTGTGTAATTATGCAGCAATGTGCTTTCAGATGGGGATTTAATAGCAAGATACAGAAAAGAAAAACACCATGCGTGTCAAAGTAAATATTGTCCTTATGAAACATAGTGATAACAACAGCTCAAACCAGAGACCAGAGTGCAATGCATACTCCAAAGAGCCTACCAAGTCACATCTCTGTGCAATGTGGGGGTTCACATCCCTCCCACAGCCTCACTTAAAGCTGAAGGCATCTCAAAGAGCAGCCGAGCCCAAGGTGCTGTTCAGTCTTAGACCTTCACCTGTCGTGACAAGTGTGTTGCTATAGGAGATATACTGCAAACATTTGGCACCTTTAAAATCTATTTTGATCTTCAGATAAGATCAGTTTACTAAAACAAGCACAGAGATTGCAAAGGTCTCGTTACCGGCTTAAAGGAGAACAGTTCCAGAGAAGTTTTTCAGGGCATGGGTCAAGCACGCAATGCCAAGTTTAATAGCTGCAATTTAGGATTCTGCTACCTGTTAAACTGTTTGTAACCCAGGCCTTTGCACTGCAGGGCCAGCCACCAGCAAGGCTGTAAAACAGACCAGGTGTTGGCACCTCAGCCTTGCCAGGGCTGAGCTCACAGACTAGTTCAGACCCTGTTACGGGCAATCACTTGGCATCAGAGCAGCCAAAGCACAGGTGCACAATCTCTGCCATTAAAGGCAGATTTCTGCTGCCAAAAGTCAGTTTGCCCTTAAACCACCATGGACATTTCTGCTCCAAATGCATTTTTTAATCTCGTTTTACTACTGTTTTACAATTAGTACTGTGTGCAAACAAATAAATGGAAACATAAGAACCAAAAGCAGACTGGCATAGAACACCTGAGAGTTTCCTTTCCAAAACATGAATAAATCCAGATTTCAAAACTGACCAAATAAGTTGAACATAAGATTCCTGCTCCTTTTGAACAGTGGCCACATTTCCTACCCAGCTCCAGTTCAAGATGGCTACAATCCCTCCAGACTCACCAGACCTATTTTTTTTGCATCACCATTGGTCTTACAGAACTTGCTTTATAATCTGGCATTTTACTGAATAAGTATGGGGATGTATATAACTTTCCTTAACTGTCAAGGAAGTTCACACTGAATCTATTTCTGAAGTTACCACACAGGATAACTCAGCCACATTGCAACAGGATATAGAAATCCCTGCACACATAAACTCTTAAGAAAAAACCTCATTACACACTTGAATTTTGTAATTGTGTGGCTGCTCTACAGGCTGCACACAGGAGGCAACAAGTGTATGTGCAGAGTTACACAAAAAAAGTCTCTGCCACTTTCATAACAAAAGACATACAAGCTTTGAGTTTCCTCACCAAAATATTTCTGGGTGAAAAATTACTCTGACCTCAGAATTTAAATGTTTTATTTTACACAGTTTCAGGTTTTCCTGGACAGCTTCACACCACCTTTCTAAAACCAGTCACACAGTACAGAAATGGAGGTACACCATGTATTTATTGCTTCCTGATGAGCTGAATTCCTTAGAAAGTTAGATTTTTGTGGTGAATTTTCTACTTAGCCAAGCATACAGTATTAACTAAATGGAGATGTTTTTCAACATGGAAGCTTCATCCTAAAAGAATAAAAGATATGACATGCCCTAGTTTCACTTGCAGCTGGACACCTGAAAATTCAATAGGACCAAATGACAAGCTCTAATCTGAATAATTTATGGACCAAATTTTTTGAAGAGTTTTATAGTTGCCATAAAAAAAAAAAACAACAAACAAACAAACAAAAAACCCAAACCACAAACTGCTCAAGAGACAGGAATTTCAGGTTTCATTCACCTCTAAATATCTCCTTACCTTTTCATATCTGTAGAGACACAGAATAGTCACCTGTCCTAAGCATTGACCTCTGTACATTTTTCAAGACATTCCTATGCTGACAATAAACTTGTGCTTATATGAAAGGTTCCCTTTGTTCCACACTTTTATGTCATCTATTATTGTTGTTAATCAAACACTATGATTAAAAAAAAAAAAAAAAAAGAACAACAAACCCCAACCAAAAGTCTCTCCTCCCATCAAAAAATCCCAAGTATTTAAAGTGTGCATGAGTACTTCAGGAAGTAGGAAGACAATGTGTCAACAGACAAGTTACCATCCCAAAGCATTAATGTTAAGGGCAGAGAAACAGATGTGGCAATAATAGTCTTTTGAGGGCAATTAATTCTTGAAATTAAGATGAGACACTTGCCAGTCGATGGATCTGCTCAGTGCAACTTGTCTCCTTCTCCTGAAAAAATTTCAGCAAGAAGAAAAAGAAAAATGTAGTAGAATGTAATGAAAGGATCTCCCCTAAAACTACACCCCTAAAAAGTATTTCCTTCCTTTACTAGTTGAAAATTGCCCTCCTACAGATTTCTTGGGCTTCATTTATATATGTATATATATATGTATATATATATATATATATATATATATTTGTCTTTGTAGATTAGCACCGAAGAAAATAATTTCTTCGGCAAGAGGTTTAGGAAACAATGGGGAGGAGGAGTGGCTTGTTTGGAAACATAATGACACAGCCGGACACACTCAGTGTCAACAGAGATTTCAATGCACTTGCACAAGAAGATATTATGGGAGAGGTCTGCGCGGTAACTGGGTGAAATACTTCTTGTATCAATAATGTATCATCATTACAATGTAAATCTGTCTGTACCAGGTTCTGCCTTATGGCATCGGGACAGACACTCATTATCAAGCCATTCTCTGTAGCAAGAAACAAGAGGTCATTTCTTTCAGCATCCCATTAGTGACCTGTCTACAAATATCTGAACTCTCAGCTCCAGCACTCAGCTGGCACAACAGCCTTGGAGAGGATGACTTCACTTAGGAAGACAAGGCTGTGTCTATTAATTAGATTCCTGTGTTGAAAGATACAATTTTTAAATCTACTCTGTACTGTATTTCATGCAAGTTACTAAAGTTTCTCCCTGACAGACTTTAATATACGTGTGTACAATTCCTTCCTCCCCCCTCCCAAAATGGTTTTGAAATAATTGTCTTGTTCCCCCACCAACAAATCTGGTATTTGGAAAATAATTTATTTAATGAAAGCATTTCAAATCTTAGTCTGTTATCAAAGTAAAAAAAACCTCAAGAAGAAAACACAGACTGAAACACAGACCATTTCCAATTTTTTCAAGTTAAAAATTTTAATTGTCAGTATTTGAGGAGATCATTTCTATCATCCTATTAGATCAATAAATTAATAAGATTTCAATTGACCTTCACTTCTTTACTTTTCTTCTTTGCTCTGCATCTCTCACAAGTCTCTCTCTCCTCCCCATAAACAAGACAAGAGCTTGTCATAGACTTTTTCTGAGCACAGACTGGAGGTTTGTCACCAGCTCCACCAGGACAAAGACTGGCATCTCCTCCTAGATCTTGCTGTGCAGTCCACAGTCATGCCCCAGCTCCATCCTCACCAACAGCAACGTGACTGTTCCCCCTGTCCTGCCCCTTGCACTCCATTCTCTGCTCCAAGGTAGGAGTTCATATCAAGTGGAAGCTCCTGCTCTCCTTCCTTCCTCCTCCTCCCTCCACCCACTCCATGGCAGGTAGCCAGGCAGAGGACACACTGACTTTTGGGGTGTGCAAGGACAGGGCAACCAGGGTTTGGCCTGTGAGCAGTCACTTCTTCTTGCATAATGCACACCTGGTCTACTCTCCACTCTTTCTTTGTGCAAGAAGCCTGATGATCACACACAGCTTCTTCTACTGTTATTTAGGCATCATGTTTGCCTTTGTGGAACCTTCTGACTCTGGTGGGAGGTGACTCAAGTGCACCATTCACTTAAATAAATTAGTTTAATGTTATATTAGAAATAACCTCAAACCAAATGTAATTCTGAGCTTCTTGCTCATGCTTTCCACTTGGTATAAATAAAACCCTAACTGGACTTTTTTTTTGTTCTAGAATCCACCTGGTATGCAAGCAACCCCAAACTTCATGTAAACATAGAGCCTTTCCATGGATATTAAAACTCAGCAGGCCATCTAAATATCAATCTCAGTCCTTCTCCTCACCGTATGTCCAGCCTGCTCCTCACAACAGCAAAAGCAAAACTTCACAAAACTCAGGACATGCCTCTGCAGAGACAGTGGAGCATGTGGTTTGTAAACCTCGTTCTCTCTGGGTAGAAATCCAGATGCTAAGTGTGAGTTAGAAGGTTGTTTTGCTTTTCACTGTTTTTAGCGGACAAGACTCCAGCCCTTGTTTGTCCCAGGGGACTCTTGCCACAAAGAGAACCAAGTACAGACAGTCACACACTCCCAAGCTTGCAGAGGTCTCCAAACAATGACTCGGCAATTAGACCTCTCTTGGCCATCTCACAACGCCCTCAGCACGGCAGAGTAACAGCGATGACAGTTCAATGTCAACATTAGTTCTTCAGCAGTTGATCTTTTCTGTAGGTTAAGCAAAGACTGCAGTGGGTGTGAGGATCATGAAGAGGTAAGAAACTCTGCAGGGAGGGAAATGCAACAAAAGGGAAAGCAAAGACACGAAAATGGAAATGAGAGGGCTGGGGCATGGAGGGAGAGAGAAGGAGGTAACAAAGTCAGACAAGTCAGAAATAGCAGCCACCTAATGGGCAAGCTAGTGAAGAAGCCATTAAAAATCCCACTAATTAAAGAGTAGAGAAAAATTATATCCCTGCTCCCTCTATGCAAGCTGCTTCTTGATAACAAGGATTTTTCTGCCAGGTGAGACTAAACAAAGACCTGTCCTTAGAGCTAGTTATTCCTACAAAGGAGCTACAAATAAATCTGCTGTACATGAGGCCAGAGAGGAGTCCCTGGGCTGGGATTCTCCTGAATCACTAGCACTGGAACTGATGCAGAGCAGCCACAACACAGCTTGTCTTCCTATAAAGGTCTCTTCTTCCCAAATAGTGTCTTGGACACAGAACATCTTTTGTGGGTAGCTGAGGTGCCAACCTCATCTGTCAATGCCTCCCAACAGGAGTCATGGCTGAGCCTTCTGCTCCAACCTGATGTTTGCTGGGACTTTCAAAACATCCAGATATGTGATAAATGATTTATCTTCCCCTAGCACAGGTCGGCTCCCCTCCCACCTCACAGTACCTCAAGGGCATAATTAAAGCCCTCCTGGATAACAGGAACACTCCCTGAAGTGCTAATCACAATGGAAAGATTGTTGGAGCATTTAGAAATCTAAAGCTTATCTTCTGTGCCATACAAAGGGGGATCTGCTTCTGCAGACATCCTAATCTTCAGGATTCTTCTGTTCATTCCCAGTCCCACACTGGGAGTAAGAAAAGGCTGATTAGAAGTTGGGTGAATCAATAAGTGCTGAATGGCCTAGAGAAGGAGCAACATTCATCTTGGCAGTAATAAAACTGGGAAAGCTGTGGGTGGATGACTCAAAGGAACAAAGGGCTGCTTAACAGTGTTGAGCCAGGGTAAAAAGGCCAGGAAGAAAAGCACTCATAAAACTTTATGACTAAGATCAGAATGAGATGAGAAATACACTGGAAGGAGTGTTGGATCAGGAAACATGCCACTCAAACCTATGGTGAGTCACGTCTGCTCCTGCCTTTTAGGACAGGAGGTCTGCCCTGATGAAAGGCTGAAGCTCCCCTCTCCCAATCCCTCATGAAATGGTGGTGGATTCATGTGACTACCCAAGGGAGGTCCAACCTCACATTTCAGTGCAAGATAAGCACGAAGGCGCCAGAGCTGCTGGGAATTCCAGGGTTGTATTAAGAACATTAGGATAAGGGGAAAGAATTACCCAGAGGAGGATACAGGGCAACAGATGTGCCCTGAAGGACTTGAAACACAGAGAAAGAGCAGCAGCTTCAGCCCTCGGGAAGAGACCGAGCGTTCAACCAAGCCGGAAATGGGACAACCTCAGGCCAACATTGCAGCACTTTGTCGGGGCCTGCATTTGTTCTGCCCTTGCTTTATTTGCCCCGTGGCCACATGGAGAAGTTTCTTCTCCCAAGTTATCAATTTGCAAGTCTCATGAGCATTTAACTTGCTTAATAATCTGGTTTTTGCTAATGCACAGTTTTAGCCGCAGTCTCTGTTCATTAAAGACAATTTTCTTCTAGAAATACAGAATGGTTTAAATATTTTGGAACAGCAACATGTGAGGTCCCATGGAGAGCTACTGTTCAGACTTATTAAAAAAATTACTAAAACATTCAAATAAGATTGTTTTTATTATGTTTCAGAATCAATATTCAATACTAAAAACAAATACAGCATTGGGATAGACACCTAAAGGTGCGTGGGTTTTGTGCCTTAATTGCCTTCCAATAGTTTTGCCTTCCCCATCAACCCCCTTAAAATCTATAATCCCACCACCTTTGGCACTGATGTGTAATAGACCATAAACAACACTGAGCAGAGATTTGTAATTACAAGCTTTGTCATGAGGTCACTGTGCCCCTCACAGAGCTTCAGTCAGATTTTGATTACTTTTAAAGATTATTTATGAAACTCATTAGGAACACTAGCACAAAACTCTTGGAATTACACAGAAAACCAGTGGGATTTTTAGTTGATTGGGGGGTGGTGGTGGTGTGTTGTTTGTTTGTTTAATTATTTTTAAGGCCAAATTTGGGTTACAAACACTCTGAACTACAGTCCTTGACAGGATGCTCATTTTCTGCCTGAAAGACTTACAAACATCTTCGCTTTCTGCAGAGATTTTGAACTTCTGCTGTTCATACAGCCCAAAAGGCAACAAACACGATGAAATGGGGTTCACTGAAGTGAAGCAGAGATGCACTTGGAGTGCTCTCCACATTCCCCACCACCTCCAGCCAAAGCAAAGAGAGAGATCTGAGACCGTAGCAGAAAAGCAGTGCTTGGGGTATTCCTAACCCTACAGAAATGTACCAAAAGACTCAGGAAAAAAAAGCCTTCTGATAGCCAGGTGACCTCCACTGACTCAAGAGGTTTCCAAGTTAAAGTAAATTTTGGTTGTATGCACACACACTTGGGTATTTTCAGATTATTACTGACAAACATTGAAATTTTTGATTTTTCAGGTTAATTGATTATAACAAACCTACTTATGTCAAAAGAGCATGAGGTTCTTTGCAGCTATTCCTTCACATGGTATTTAAGATGGAAGGATCCAGAACATCCACCCAATGAAGAACAGCTGAGGGTACTGGAGTTGTTCAGTTTGGAGAAAAGGAGGTTCAGGGGAGACCTTATCTCTTCTCCCAGGCAATCAGCCACAGGACAAAAGGAAATAGCCTCGAGTTGTGCCAGGGGAGGTTCAGGTTGGCTATTATGAAAAATTTCCTCACTGAAAGAACAGTCAAGTATTGGAATGGAAGTGTTCAAAAAACAAATGCACTTCACAATATAGTTTAGTGGCTATGGTGGTACTCAGTCAAATGTTGAACTCAATGTTGGAGGTGTTTTCCGACCTTGACTCTATCATTCTATTCTAAGTACACAGCACATCTACAGTGTGTGTCAAGAACATGGTGAAAAGAACACATTTTCTTACATTTAAGGGTCTCAATGTCGCATGGGAGCACTGATGGGTGTTTTGCTGCTGACATAGGGATGCTCTCAGGATCAGAACCAACTTTCAGTGCTGCTTTGAGAGCATGTGAAGGAGGAGCAGGAAGCCCAAAGCTTTCCAAACCGCAACAGGCTGCTCCGGCTTTGTTTCCCACACCTCAGACTGCAACTCACCTCTTAGAAACTGTAACAGACGGGGGACACCTAGTGGGGTTTTGCTTAAATACCAACACCACAAAACCTCTTCCTTCAGGAAATGATTTGTTAAAAAACACTGTATCACTCAGATTTTTATTTTTTAAAATTCAGTTGCTGATGCTACAGGCAAAATCCCCAGATTATTTTCCCAAATATTTTCTAAACCTGGTCATGTCACCAAACACAGTTTTGGTTTCTTTCCCTTTCCACATTATTTGCCTAAACTGGTGTTTCTCAAAGTCAGAGGTCAACAGCTCTCTGCCAAATTTTGAAAGTGTTTCATATCCTAGACCCACCAGAGGAGTCAATTGGCATTAGCAAGGTCACCAGCATTATTATTTAGAAGGCTCCATGGCCAGCACCACTCCAAACTACAGGACAGCAACTGATAATCTAAATTGGGTGCAGGCAGAACTTTTCATTTTTGCCCATTTGTAATAACTAGAATATTATTCTGTCCTCACTAAAACAAATACTTGCCTAAAATCTTATTGTTGACTCACTAATATATCAAGCAGAAATATGTTTCTATTTTATTAAGCAGGAGTAACAAGATGAAGACATTGTAGGATGTAACCTGAGTCTTGATAGATTTAATTTTAATTTTTTTTTGTGGACTAAAGTACTTCTATCTTCTGTATTTCTCTAAGATGAACACTTTTGTTTTGAATTACTGCATCTGCATGGGAAGTTTGTTTAAAAGGCAGAGTTAAATCCTATGTGTCACTTTGTGATTCTCAGTCCATCTTCTGCTTTAGTCCTGGAACTGACCTTTTATTAGACCAGAGCTCTGGAAAAGCTATTTCCTGTTGTCAGTTCTTAGAGAGTATTGATCTGAAGTACTATCTGAAACTATAAGACAGGAGCAGGTAAAGTAACAACTTTATCTACTTCATTGCAGATTTAGCTAAAAAAGAAATATAAAGAAATCCCCAGACAGCCCCTTTCCAGTACCTGAAGTACTGAGTGTACTGAATGTGCTGAGTTTGTTCCTTCATGTCTCCAGGTAGATCTTGCAATGATTGATAACTCAGCCTGTGCTCCAGCCTGCCCCTTAATTGCCTTAAATACCTGTTTCATCATATTCTCTCCACTGGCTCCTAAGTTTGAGAGGCAGACAAAGCCAGGCAATGATGTTTGATGGCTTCAAAGTAAGATAGAGTCAAACAGAGACAGCAGAACCTCTTCCCACCCCTCCCAATCAAAGCTAAACATATTTCTAAAACATACTTTGAGAGGGGATGGACTGGGAAGCGCCATTTATCCTCCTCTCTCTGATGGTAACACAAAGCCAACAATGCCCCAAAAGAGCAGCACAAGCCCGAAAAAGGTCAGAGAATGTGGTGGGGGAAGATGAACGGAGAAGCAGCCCTAATATAGTCTAACTACAGAGATAATTTTGGGTATTTTCCCAGTATGAAAAAGTACATGAAATTGGTGATTGAACCACTGCACAGTCTCTCTCTGGGTGAACTCACCCAAATGTGCAGGACAGTTCACTGGTACAAGACACTACTCTTAGGTTTTTATTGTGGGAAATCAAATTGCCTTCGTTTCACATTTAGTCCCTGAGCACAGAGAGGGTACAAAAGCACACACACTGATCACAGCAGTAAGAGGAAGAGACTGAGGTGATGGCATGAGCCACCACCCTGGCTGGCACACTGAAGCCCAATGGCTAAAAATCAAAATCACGTCCCTGGCTACCAGGCAAGCTGGAGATAAGGACTCTGCTCTTTGGGGAGTTGAAGGATGACGCACTTTCCACTCCCTTGGGCACTAGGTCAGCCTTTCTGAAAGAGATTTCCCTTCTGCCCAGGCTGTTTGGTGCTCTTACTGAATGAGCTTCCATTATCAGATAGGAGCTGGGTACAGGCTCCATTGTTTCCCCAATTCTTCATTTCTTGCAGAGATTTGGGTTACAATGAGTGTGCAGTTCATGGTAGGACACCCTCTGGCCACAGATCCACAATGACAGGCTATGAAATCCAGAGCTTTGACACAAAAAGCAGAGGTAAGATGAGCTGCCAGAGCACAAATGAATACCTCTCCACACTGTTGAACACAGTGAACCCTGGGCACTGTGTTGTTCCTCTGACTAGACATGCCTGTTCATGACAAACTTCTGTGCTGAGAGAAGAGTCACAGCAGTGAGTTATCACCAGTTTTCTTCCCAGCACCCCGGGACACTCAGCTGTGTGACAGGAAAGCTCACCCATAATTACACTACAATGCAAACCCAGAGATCTGCTGGGTTATCTCCTTTTCAGATTTAGCTTTGTCAATAGCTCTGTAAGACTTTGTTCAGTGTTCAAAAAACACCTGTCAGACAAACTTGGACTATCTTTCTCTTTGAAGGCCAGGACTTCTCTACCACTTGGTGTCAAGCATAAGGGTCCTTCAGGGAAAGGGAGCAAGCCTTGCTTATTTCCTTGTTCTGAGCAAATAATGAATCATCATTTAAACAATATTGCCTGATAAACAGACAGTCACAGTCTCTGCCTTTGCCCTGAGCCTTGTGGATCCTCCCCAAGCATCTCCTTGGCACAGGGCAGAGACCCTGCAGGCAATGCCCTGGCCCTTAAAAGTTCTGTGTACTTCAAATGCTTATCACAATAAAGGAAGATTATCAATAGATGAGGACCTGGGGAGGATTAGCCTAGAAAAGACTATGAATACAGGACAGACCTGATGATTGAAGAGTTGAGTCTTGCTGTGCTTGCAGTGGGTACAGGTGACTTATAATCTCCCTTCTGCATCCTCTGGGCACTGTAGCTGCCCTTCTGTAATCCCATGGGTTCCATCATCAGGAAAGTCTCCCAACAGGCTGTTTTCTTCTCCTTTGCAATGCTTCCATACCTGGCTTCAAAATTTAAAGGTGTTGCCAGTTCTTATGATTTTATCACAACTGTCTCACATTGCTGTTCTTTTAATTAAAACCTGAACTCCCAAAGGCAAGCTACTATGGAGGAATCTCAGGTTTTATTTAACAATAATAAGATTAAAATATTTTCAGATGTCAGAAATGCTAAGAAAGAGCTTGGAAGTGAAAAAAATAGGTATTCTAAAGATTAACAATGTAGAATGAGAAAATCAAACTTTCTAAAAATGAGAACAAAACTGTCCATATTACAAACTTTTTTTTCCCCAAATAAAATAATTTTCCCCTACTTGGAGGGAATAAAAAGGGATGAAGCTTGAGTCAGTGTTGACTGTCTGGGATTACTAATACTGAATTTTATAAATAAAATCTGATTAGTCTAAAGAGGTCAAACCATCTCACACACCATGAGGAAGGAGGATTCTAAAACGTGTTTATTGTTCTAATCCCTGTTATGAGTGACTCAGATTAATTGAAAATTAATTCTGTTTTGGTTTTGCTATTGTTTATATAGCACTGAGAGAACATCAGACACTTCACAAATGCTGGAGGCTGACTTAAGTAACTGAAAGATGAATACATGACCTTTATATGAGGGATGAAAGCTGAGCATTCTTTATGTTCTCTGACTGGTCCCAGGCTGTCACTTTTTAACCGAACAGCATTATAGAAACAAAAAGCATGCTTTGTGCAGCACTGGCAGGCAGATTAAGGGCCACAAAAGCTTTCCTGTTCCTACAGGACAGCTGATGTCTGCTTAAATACCATCAACTCCTTGCATGTGTCTTTGCTCTGTTACAGCCACATAAGCTCACACAGATGTATCACTCAGATTACCTGATGGACTCTTTGAAAGAGTTTATTTATTGCACCCCTGTAAGAGCACTATGAACCTTCAGGGGAGGACACTGTGGGCACTGCTGTGAGGGTTGGATGGAGTGGAGGGGCTGGAATGTCCAGGGCTCCAGTTGGCAGCGTGGTATTTATTGAGGGTGGTGTGTTTTCAATATTCTCTGCCAGTCAAGCCCTCATATGAAAGCCGGACTTTTAATGACAAAGGATGGGGAGCATGTGACAGCCACATTCCCATGATACATGTTGCAAATTTCTTGTCTCCCCCAATCTGTGTAATCTAAAGTGAAAAACTGAAAAACAAATCCTTAAATTTAAGAGATTAAACCCCTACCGGGCTGAGCTGGCCCCAAACTGGAGGCCAGAACTTTCCAGAATGGGGTGGCAGGGCTGACTGAGGAGCAGCTGAGAGTTCACAGAGTGGTATCTGAGGGTACCCCCACCCCAAATCTTAAAAATTTACCTCTTCAAGTTAACAAGGAGACTCCTCGCCTCTGCCCTACACTGACAATTCAAAGAAGTTACTCCTTGGAAACAGAGATTGGTGGTACATGCACTGAGGGTCACAGCCAGCCATGCTCCAGAGCAGACCTGCAGGAATCCCTTGAGGTTCCCTGACACAGCTCCACTTCTGTAAGCCAAGTAACACCAAAACTGTGTCAGAGTTTGAACCTCAAGAACACTGCACAGTGCACTGCTCTCTGGTATTTCCCTTCAATCTACTGATGATACACCAGTTTTTGCACCAATGCCTCTCAAATCACATTAACTAATGCTCCACACTGGGTCCATGTCCATCTGCTTTCCTCCTTCCTGCAGCCACCAACAGGCAGGCAAAATCATCAGCCAGTTCACTCAAACCCAGTAATTTCCTTTTACTAAAGTAGAACTCAACCTTTTCATCCACCCCTTAGTTTGAAAGGAAGGTGCCCACAGGCAGGTTCATGGGGAAAAGACAAAAAGCAGAGCCAAGCAAACAAAAAGAAGAATAACTCTGAGCTGCTTTTATTCTCACCTGCTGTCTCAGACTAGTCCTCCCAGGTGAGGCCTCTCCTGACAGAGGGAAGTTGCAGTAATTGCATCTCTTAGCCCAAAAGGTACATTGCCTTTTAGTGAAACAGCTACATTCACAACCAAAAACAGCAAAAGAAAAACTCCCTGAAACCTTCTCACTCCCCACCTTATATAGATTCTGTGAGCACTGAAAAGGAGACACAAAGCACCTGGGAAGTCTTTAGCAATCACAGCTGCAGGAAACCTTCCCGCATGATTGAGCTGCAAAGTCTGACTCTGCAGGAAAAAAGTGGTTTCAGCTGTGTTTTAAGGCAAGTCACAAGCTCAAACAGGGGTTGTTGCTGCCTGGCAATTTTGTTTTCCTGTAGTGAACAGGATGGGACTTTTGCAGTAGGGGAACAAGTCAAAACATCTTTCAGAGTTGTCCAAATTAGCACATGGCAATGCAGCATGTCCCCTCCACACCCACCACTCCAGTGCACCATCTCTCTTGGTACAACAATTATTGGGACTCAGCTGGCATAAAAGGAGAAAGGAGCAGCTGGAAAATTTCTGTGGTAAATGACTGACATCAGGTGGCATCGCAGCCTCCCTGCTGCTTCCAGGAGGGTTATGGCTTCTTCTTGATGAGCTGAAACATTGCCTAGAGAGACAGTGAGAGGTGATGATCCCAGAACAGCAAACTGTAACTACCCAAGCACTTGGAACAGATTGTCCAGAGAAGTTGTGGATGATCCATCCCTGGAAGTGTTCAAGGCCAGGTTGGATGGGGCTCTGAGCAGCTGGGTCCAGTGGAAGGTGTCCCTGCCCATGGCAGGGTGTTGGAACTGGATGGGCTTTAAGGTCCCTTCCAACCCAAACCATTCTGTTTCCAGGTTTCTGTCACAAAGATCCTTCAAATGTCACTTACAGAAACTTGGGGTATTTTGAATTGCTAAAGACTGGGGTTGGTTCTGCACAATAAATTATTTGGTCTGTAGCCTTTCAGTGCTGATAGGGCAAATAACTCCCTTGTTTGAGAAGTTAAAGCCCTGCTATGGCTTAAAGCAATGGTTTAAGTCCCCTGTTTCAGACCGACTCCAGATGGAGCCATTTCACTCTCTTGTTCTATTCTTTCTCCTTCTCTGCTTTGCCCCACAGACTCCCTTTATGTGTAAACATCCATTTCCAGATTCTCTCTCCTTTAAGCATTTCCCTTTCAATTCACCTGTTGGTTCTTCATACAACCTCCTCATACACAACTTTGCTCCCCTTGAAAATGCATCTTGTCTTTCAGACAAAATTTGTTTTCTTGCCCCTCTATTTGCCTCTGCCATCTCTGTTGTTTCAAGCCCCTCAGTCTCCAATTTCCACCCTCTCCTACTCACTCTGCAAAGCTTGTGGAATTGGAATACATGGGGGACGGGTTATCTGAGCCTGAGCTGAAGGGTAGTCCATAGTTTAAGACATCAGGTTACTATTTCAGTCAGACGAGGGCAGTGTTACAAAACATGTTGGTTCCCAGTGCCACACTTTGATGCTCCTCCTACCAGTACAGCTACTGGGTTGCGTTTTGAAATGACCTAGGCTGGAAATAAATAACCTCAGGGGGGAAAAAAAAAAAAAAAAAAAAAGGAAAGAGAAAGGAAAAGGAAGAAGAGATAGAGATATTTATGCCAAATAATCTCAGAGATTCTGTTTACAGCAGGGCCACACTGATGTATCTGCAAAGGCAGCAAATGCTGTGGCCAGAAAGTGAACAGACAAGGACAGGAAGAATTGCTGAAGTTCTCTGCCAAGGGCAACAGGTTCCTGCAGCCCAAGATTTGTGCATTTGTTTCATCCTGAAATCTGAAATTGGATTGATCTGGCCCCCCCTGCACATTAGAGTTTCCTTGAGTACATCACCTCATTTGACTTTCTATTCCCTTTCCCTATTTCTTCCAAATTGGCTGCCACAAGTCTTTGGACCTAACATAGAGCAGTAATTTCTTTCTTTGAATAGGCAAGAGACAAACGTGACAATTCCTGTCTCATTACAGACGTAGATGCCAAGCTCTAACACAATGTAAAGGTAACAATTATTTAATGAACTTCCTGGGGAGGAGACAGAATAGGTCAGTGGAAAGTTCCCTGATCAAATCTAACTGAAAGCAATCTTTGCCAAGGTAGAAGTAAAGTCATGTGCATATTCAGGAGCATTTGCTTTTGAAAAAGCCCATTTATGACTTAGAGTTCATTTCCAGTGCAGTGCTGAAAAGCAGCTATGAAATTCCCAATGGTGGTAATATAAACATTGCAGCTAATTGCTGCAACACTCTTCTTCCCCAGGCTGAGGATCTTTAATTCTGCCAATCTAATTCTCAAGTGGCTTTTTCTACAGATAAGGAACTAAAAAATACTAAGAACTGATCTAGAGGTGCCTACAAAGCACTTCACAACCCCCTACAGTGCAATTAACCGTAAGACAGGAAAATTTTATTAACTTTGTTGTACAGAATGTAAAGAGACATGCCCAGGCTCACAGAATAACTCCGTGACAGAGTGGGGAGCAGAGCTGCAGAAGAGATGATCTGCTCTCTGTTGCAGTCACACACATTGGAAGGGCAGAGCACGGCTTTGCATCATCTGCTGGGAGCACTGAGCATCAGTGTGGCTTGGCCCATGGTGTTCCTTGCACTAAGAGTTATTAAATGAGCTGATATGTCATTATTAGCTGATTTAATAAATAGCTGGGCCTCTTAGATAAAGCCCTTACTCCTCCCCTTCCTCCCTTTTGCCTCTGTGCCAAGCCCTGTACTTCCAAACTCAGTTCCAAGCCAGGGAAGCAACCAGTGCTTGAGCTTTTAGCAGTTGATTTATCAGTTTCTCTTAATGTCAGACTTCATTACAGTGTGCTTTTTCTTCCTCAACAGCAGCTACCACAGTTATCCCTCCGGAATTCGAATACTTAACATATAAAATGTACATGTTTAATACTAACACAAGTAAGGAATTAAATAGCAATGTAGTTGTTAATCAGAGGATTTTTTACTTAATTGTTTACCTGCAGGCAGAAAGTTGTATCTGTAAATTACATAAAGGCAATTGATTTACAATATTTCATCCATGAGGTATCATATTGAGATAATTTCTCAATTATTTGTCATGCAGTGGCCTGGCTCCAAAGGCTGCTCAGCACCTGGGCAGTTGCTAAGAAACAACTCCATAGCTCAGAGGAGTGTAGCTCTCACCATTGTTCTGCTCTCATTCACCTGCACAGTGACATCATTTGGGATTTATAAACATTAGGCAGTTTGTGTGCTTTCAAAAGAACGATTATTGATTGAGTGCTGTTTGGTCTGTAGGTTATGTCCAGGGGATGTACATCAAAGGCATAAAAATGAACTTGGTTTGGATGAAAAGTCCTAAAGGGATGCAGAAACAACACCACCTTCCAACTTCCAGGCATGTGCAGAACTCGCAGAATTTACATTTTCCCTTGACTTCAATTGCTTTAAGCTAAACAATACTACAGGATTTCCTTGGAAGTCCTGGGAGGGAGGTTTTGCTCCAGACCTTTCCACCACTCCTCAGACTTTCTTTAAATGTGCTCAGTCTGTTCTGTTGAATACAAAACTTCAGCCTGATCAACTACTGAGCAGGGAGGAAAGAGTCCTTCCCCCATTTGCAGGCAATGCTCTCATTTCTACTTCCATAACACTTCCATAAACACTTCTATCATGTTCTTTTTTTCCCCACATTGCTGACTGATGCTCTGCTTTTGCACTCCTGTAGACCTAGAAGTCTTTTTACAGAATTTGCCACTGTTTTGACAGTGAACTGCTGAAAACTGCTCTCGGGGCACAGTTGTCCAAGCAAGTTCTTACTCCCACTCTGCAGCAGTAGATTTATCAAGATTAAAATACTTTACTGCCTTTCTTACAGAAATGAAATCAAATAAATGGCTATCAGTAACGCAGACATGAAATTGTCACAATAAAGCAATGTTGTGTCTCTGCCTGTTACCATAAGGCAGGACATTACCCTTAAAAAAGAAGAAAATAAGAGAAATGTAACTTCCAAAACTGATTTCAAAAGCTTTAATCGGGTTAGAACAGAATACTAAAAGAGCAAGTTGGTTGCAAATGCAGATGTCTTAAGCTGTTTTTGTTGGCTAAAACTTCACTACAAAATGTGCAGTATTGGGAGGGCAATTCAGCTTATCCTAATGATGAAGTTTAGCTCACATGAAGTCACCTACACTCCAGGATCCTAAATTTAGGCATCTGTATCTGAAGTCATGTCCTAGCCCTGTCATTCTGTCTGTCTCTGTCCATCTTCTCTCCACAAAGCCTGCACTCCAGTTAAAGAACGAAGTGAGATTTATCATGCAGATGCTAGATTTGCTCAGTTGAAAGGTGAGATTCTCCTTCCTAAAATCCAATCCTGTTCCCTGAGAATGCCAGACAAACTAAGCCAGCTCTCAGCCAGAAAAATCCCAAAACCAGCAAGAGAAACACCACGACCTGATGTTTGTTTTTTAATTTATACACATACCATCCCCATTCCTCTGGCTGAAGGCTTTTCCTTTTGTTCAGATCTGCAGCAATCTCCAATGCAGATGCAAAGGGCAGCAGTGTGAAGGAAGGGGAGGAGGTGGAGAAATGCAAATCCCCAGTTAACCCTCTCCTCTGATCACTGTTCCTGGCAATGGCAGGAGGGGGAGGGAAGAGGCTGGGGAGGGTGAAGCAGGAAGCAGGATTTATCACCTCAGCCAGAGTCCATTAACCATTAGCTAAAGGGAGAATCCAGGCTGTAGGAGGTCTCCGGAGTCGAAAATAGAGGGAAAACACGATTATGTCTCCACAGGGCATGGAGATGGTTCCACACACAGCTGGGCAGAACTGAGAGAAAGAATGGCATTTTGAAAATTTTATCGCTTTTCTCTCCCACTAGTCTTTCTATGTTATTATATATTTATAGTTAATATTTGCAGCTATTTTTATAGCTAGCCTGCAGTTTAAGATAACATGTTTTACTTATGCTTCAGAGATTATAAACTATGCTATTTGTTCTCCCAGTTGTGACCAGAAGATTGAGCAACACAGAAGGAAAGAAAGAAAAATGGAGCAGCTCCAAACAGGCTGATGCCAACAGTCCAAATGCATGTGATAAATTATAGCAAGGTATCTCTCAGCTTTTTTACCCTTTCTCCCACACACTGATTTAGATTAAAAAGAGGGGCAAAGCAACACTGGATGAATATCCCATCTTCTTGAGGGAGCATTGCCTGTACATTTCTGGGTGAGAGGTGTTGACAGAAGCCCTGTAGATCAACAGCTGCTCGTTGGCAGACTGGCCACGTTGGAGTGATGCAAACACCACAGGAGGTCTATGCAACATGCACGTTGTTAAGCCCAGTGAAGCCAAATTTCCTCAGTCCTTGTATTTTTTTTTTTTTACTAAAATAATATGAGGCCAAGTGTTGCAGAACCAAAGTACTCAAATCCAAAATTTTAACACCCCTGAAGGCTCTTCAGGCCTCCATCAGCTGCCATTTATCCCTCTGTACCTCCTAGCTGTGTGGCCTGGAGCCCTCCTCAGTCATGACAAACTGCAGAGGGGCTCAGGGGCTGTCCCTTGCCAGTCCATGTTCCCAGTATGTGCTCCCTAAGCCAGGCTGCACTTTTGCAGATAATTAGATCCAGCAAACAGGTGTCCCCAGTCAGTGAGAGGGGCTACAGGTTGGGAAGTGCTGGCTGGGACACAGATAGGGATGAAGACTTCAGTACAGCTCCCATCTGGTTTGTGGCCATAACCTCAATGCTGGTTTTCCCTATACCAGGATGGTGATTAGTCCACAGGTATGAAGAGTGCTCATTCTCTTATCAGTGACCTTCCTTAGGGACATCTTTATCTTTATGCCCAGTGTTTCCTTCCTTCAGACTCATGCAGAGTCCAGAAGACTCCAGTTGTGCTTATCTTCCATCCTGGTTTTTTTTTTTTTTTTCTATTAAAATGAAGACATGTAATGAGAAGAGAACGCTTAGGCCATACCTTACACCAAATATAGCAGTACTTCAGCACACCCCCACTCCTAGAGATGTCTCCAAAGAGACAATCCCATGTTTTCCACTTACATTTGTACAGTCCATTTGCATTTACATTACCTCCTAGTAACGATTTCCATGAGCTCTTTGTTTGAAATGTACATTAAATTTGTTCCGTGTAACTTGAACTCCTGAGAGTCCCCAAACCCAGCACGTGATGGACACAGTTGACTGACTTCTTGGCAGAGAGGAACAGAGTTGTGTGACTACTAATTATAAGATTATAAAATAATAGCACTTTAGTAGGAAAACAGCCCAATGGAAATGTTACTGTTCAAACTTTTGATTTATTCGTATGAAAGGGCACCTTCAACTCAGTTTTATGTTTAACTGTTAATATCCTTTATCATGTTATGGTAATTCCTCCAGACATACAGGAAAAATACATTCCCTTCCTTATGACTAATGGTGAAATTATGTGCTCTAACAGCAACCTACAAATAAAAACACTGTATTGCATCTGTAAGATAATATGCAAAATTATTTTATTATAATTGGGTTTTTGTTCATCTTTGTACCAAAACCAGGCTGCTAGTGCATTGTCTTCTTCATCAAGTTAATCTGAACAGAAAACTGATCAGAAACAAAAGCTCTGGAGAGACCACATGCTAGATTCTGCATGTCTTTTAGGATCTGCTTGGATCCTAAAAGAATAATAGATAAAGGAAACATGGAGAAATAGATTTGCTGTTCTTCCTGAAACTCACGTTAGGTTTTCCACCTGTTACATTCCATAGGTATGTCCTTGCACCTTGCATGTAACTCCTGTCCAGGCCTTTGGCACTCTCAGAATTGTTTCAAATTTGTGCTCACTTGGCTACATTAAAGACAAAAAGTGAGACAATATTTGGACACACCAGAATAGAGGAGGAATCATTAGGATCACAGAATAATTGAGGTTGGAGAAAGACCTAGAGGGGAAGCCATACAAGGAGCAGCTGAGGTCACTTGGTCTGTTCAGCTGGAGGAGAACTGAGGGCAGACCTCATTGCAGGTTCAACTTCCTTGTGAGAGGAAGAGGAGGGACAGGCACTGATCTCTTCTCTGTGGGGACCAGTGACAGGACCTGAGGGAATGGCATGAAGCTGAGTCAGGGGAGGTTTAGGCTGGATATCAGGGAAGGGTTCCTCACCCAGAGGGTGGTTGGCCACTGAACAGGCTCCCCAGGGCAGTGGTCACAGCACAAGCCTGACAGAACTCTAAGAAATGTCTGGACAATGCTCTCAGGCACATGGTGGGATTCTTGGGGCCAGGAGTTGGACTTGATGAACCTGGTGGGGTCCTTCCAACTCAGGATGTCCTATGATTCTGTGAAAAGCAGGTCACTGAGTAGTACCCATTGCTCATGGGAGGGTCAGTCAGCTCTGGCTGCTCAGGGTTTGTGCAAGTGAGCTTTCAGTTTCTCCAGGGACGGGGATCCCACAACTTCCCTGGGCCTCAGCCTGCTCAGACTCATGCTGATATTTGTTTTTCCTGGTATTTAATCAGAGATTCCAGTGTTTCAACCTGTGCCCATTGCCTCTTGTCCTGTCACCCTGCACTTCTGAGAAGAGCCTGCCTCCCTCCTCTGCAACCTCCCATGAGTCAGGTCCAAGCAGTGATAAATTCCCTTCACCTGTTTCTTCTCCAGCCTGAACAATCCTTGCTCCATCTGCCTCTCCTTTTATGTGCTGTGCTCCAGCTCCTGACCACTTTGGTGGTCCTGTGATGGACTTGCTCCTGAAAATCTGTATCTTTCTTGTGCTGGGAGCCCCAAACTGGGCACAGCACTCAATATGTGGCCTCACTAGTGCTGAGCAGAGGGGAAGGATCATCTCCTGGGCTTGTTGCCTACACACTTGCCACAATCCTTCTGAACTGCAGCCCCACATATCGATTGCTTCCTCAGGGAGAATTTGCATTGCTCCCTGACCCATTGCCTTGGTCATTAATGAAGGCATAAATCACTCCTGGTCCGAGTATTGATCCCTGAGGCTGTTGGTAACTGGTCACCAGTTGGACTTTGGACCACTGATGGCTTACAAACAACCCTCTGAGCTCAGCAGTCCAGCCACCTTTCTATCCACCTTATCATGCACTTACCCAGTCCATACCTCACTAGTTCTCACTAGTTTGGCAAGGAAGATGTTGAAGAAAACGCTGTCAAAGGTCTTTCTGGAGTATAGGAATATGATGCCCACTTCTCTCCTTTCATACACAGAACTTGCCATTCCATCATAGAAAGTGTCCAGGCTGGAAGGGCACAAAATTAGCCCTTGGTAAATCCATGCTGGCTGTTCCAAATCGACTTCTTGTCCTTCCTGTGTGTGGAAATGGCTTTGCTGTATGACATCCTCAGGAACTGAGCTGGGGCTGACCAGTCCCTGGTCAGATCCTCCTTGCTCTTCATTTGTGGTTTTTTTCAGTCATCGTGACTGGGACCAATGACAGAAAGTGGCCTTGAAGTGACAGGCCAGCTTCTCAAGCTCCCTAGATGTCTCCCACCTGGTCCCATGGACTTGCCAATGGCTAATTAGCCCAAGCAATCACTACCTTCCTACTCCAAGTACAGTTTCACTCCTACAGGCTCTGTTAGGAGGCTCTGGCACCTGAGCCCAGAGGGACCACCAGATCACTGATAAAGAAGGCAAAAATGGCATTTAGCACCTCAACCTTTTTTATTAGGCCTGAGGTCCCCAGCCACACTGAACAGCTGGCCAGCATCAACCTTAGCCTTCATTTGGCCCCAAAAGTACTTAAAAGAAGAGCTCCTGTTGTCCTTCACATCATTTTCTGGATTCACCTCTGCACATCCCAGGTAGCCTGTCCCTGCTTTCTTCTGCTGTGTACTCCTTTTTTTTTTTTTCTGATGTCTTTTTGAATTGAGATTACTATACTAAGAGTTAGAGCTTTAAACTATTTTACACAGGCATCCCACTGCAAATTCATATGATCAACAGACCCTTTTCATCCAGAGTTCCTTTAGAAATAAAGGTTTCTGATTTTTTCCCATTCAATTTCTCATAACCTGCCATGTTAATTAACTCTATTATTTTCAGCTTGTGTCTTCATTTTCAATGAACCTCCTAATACCACTTCTCCCCTGAATGTTAAGCTCTAACTAAATCCTTGCTTTTAATTTTTTACACCTGGGATTCATTTTACCTGATTTCCAATAATAGGAATTTACTAAATTTTACTGCATAAATCAGTATTAATAAATACATATGTTTTAAAAGCTTATGATGCTCTCCAATCTGATAAGTCTTTGCCAGCTGTGTTCTTACTATATAATTATTATTCAATGTAGTTACTAATGTAGCCTTTACATTTTGGTCTTTTAATCCTACTACGTTTCTGAACATATTATTGAATGTACATTTGGGGGGAAGCAGGAAATTAAAGTTAGACCTCCTCCTCCCATAATCTCACTTCAGTGTCCTCTCACACACCCATAAAATAAAGCAAAATCTCATTCCAATATTGCCTATAGTTATTATTCTGACACTTGTGATTCATATTTTATTGCATCTTTTATTGTTGGGTGAGTTTTCTCCTCCAACAGCACGCACATGCATTTGAAATGTAAATGTCTTAAGCTTATAAAAACCATTGTGTCATAATGTAAGGACTTGTGGCAAACAAAGGACCTAAAGCCATAGGAAGGGGAATATACTCTGTTGTTCATGCATACAGCTCCATTTTCAAAGAATCATAAATACTGTATACAACAACAAAAGTAAAACTCAGTAATGAATAAGAAAATTCACACCTCTTGCTGTCATTTTGATCTTTAATTTCTCTTGACTATCAGGAGTTAGGTGGAGGCAAACCCACATACTTTCATCCTTTCAATTTCTTTCTGGTATTAAATTTATTATGTATATTTTTTCACTTTTATGCAGAAAAGCTCTTTCATTAAATAGTATGGAATAGCTAGAATAGCAAAAATTTTTTAACTAAAGCCAAACTTTTTTTTTCTTCTGAAATTTGGATCTATATGTCTATTTATGTATCTGTCTTGGAGCTGAACATGTAAGTATTTTGTCCTCTCTACAGCAGTTTTTCATATTCAATAAAAGCAAATCAATTCACTGAACTTTTTTTTTAATAGCTTTTCAGTTTCTGCTCCCTTTGTGCTGGTTTTTAAAACATTTTTCACATTAGGTAAATCTTGGCATTGGTAAGTCAAAGAAAGAAGAAACAAAATTTAGTGAAAAAAATTGAGAAAATCCCATGCCGTTTATTTGAGTATTTAGGAATTAAGTATATTCTATTAAAAAGATTATGTTTCCCAATTATGTTATAGGATTTTGGATTACAGGGGCAAGATCTGACTTTCTGAAGTCCAGGTTCTGAGAACTGATAAGGATTTTGACTAGAAAAAAAAGGGGAAGTGGAAAAAGATAAACCAAATTAAAGTTCTTAACTTTGCAAATTGTCCTACCTTGTAGCACTTAAGACACTTTTCTGAGAATACTTAAATGTTGTAAATAGGCTGAATTTTTTGTTATGGCTTTATTTTAGCTGTCTCTGCTCCAGGTCATTAATCACAGAATCACAGCACTATCAAAGTTTGGAAGAGACCTTCTACATCACCCAGTCCCACCATCAGTCCAGTAGTACCATCATCACCCCTAAACCATCTCCCCAAGTGCCACATCCATCCCCATGGCCAGGCACAGGGGGGACAGGGTGTTTGACACTTGTGGAAGTGGTCACTGCTTGTGGGCTGTGACAGGAACTGGTGCTTGTGCAAGCAGGATGTGAATGAAGGACCCTGTTCTGAGTGTGCTGCTTGTGTAAATGGGATGTGAGTGTGCAGGGCATTGGAGCAGGTGCAGCACTTGTGTGAGGGGATGTGTGACAGGGCACTGCTGGAAGTGTTGGATGTAATGGAGGGGCTGGAATGTCCAGAGCTGCAGTTGGTGATGCCACCTGAGAGCCTCTGGGTAAGGACTGGGGGACAAATGAAGTGGAGGCTGCTCTTGGCCACCCAGCCAGGACGATGACACTAAGGAATTATTCTTTAGGGAACCAAGGGACATCTCCAAATCAACCACCCTTATCCTTGTGGGAGAATTCCCCTGGCTGGCTGTTAACTGGGAACACCACACAGCTGGTACAAACAGGTCCAGGAGATTCCTAAAACACCTGGGGGACAACTTCTTGCTTGGTACAAGGGTTCAGAGAGCCAACTCACAGAGGTACCCTCTGGGATTTGTTACGTGCTCCCAGAGAGGTTCTCATGGGTGAAGTGGCCATTGGGGGGACTGTCTTGGCCACAGTCATGGTGCAGCCACCGAGTTTCCCATCTCTGGTGCCTCACCTGCTCCCATCTTGCTCCTGAGATTGACCAGGCACAGGCAACCATGATTGGAAAACCAGCATCTTTTATTATGTGTTCATGCCTCTCCCTGTGCTGGAAGCCGTTTTCACCCAGTGAGAGCTGATTTCAGCACAGTTTCTGAAATCATTTATCCTTCTAAGGCTTGGCCATCACAGCCAGTCCGTGTTTCTCCCTCAGGGAGCTGTGCAGGCTCCAGGTCAGCTCCCATCTCCAGGCCTGGGCTGGTGCTGGCAGTGGGTGCTAATCCTCCGGCTGTCCCGCTGTGCAGAGGAGCAGGAACAGCCAACGCAGAGCCAGGAGCATCCGCCTGAAGCGGGAGGGACGTTTCCTGGGGACCTGGGTCTCTGCCCCTGCCTCTGTCCCCTGCCCTCCAGAGCCAGGAGAAGCTGCTGCCCATGTCAACCCCTGGGGAGCAGGGTTAGGGTTCTGCAGGAGCTGTGAGTACTTGGGGTTGACCCAGATGGTGTGGATGGTGATGTGTTCCCAGTTCTCTTCTGACAGTTCTTGGTCGATGTTGTTTCCCTCTTGGAACAACTCTGTGTCTCCACTGACTTCCCCTTCAGAGAACTCTGTGTCTCCTCTGACTTTCCCTTTGAAGAACTCTGGGTCTCCTCTGACTTCCCACTCTTGCTCAATGGAGCCCTCCTGTTGGCAAAGCACTTCATCACTGTCATCTTCTGCTTGAGACAGCTCTTCGTCTCTCTTGCCTTCCAACTGGGACAGCTCTTGGACTTTCATGTCTACCCATGACAGTTCTTGAACTGTCTCAGCTTCTGACTGGGACAACTCTTGGGTTCTTTGGTTTTCACACTGGGACTGCTCTTGGAGTTTTGCCTCTCCCCATTGCAACACTTCTTGGTACCTCTCAAAATCCCATTGGGACAGCTTTGGGACTCCTTCAGCTTCCCACTGGGACAGGACAGTGTCATGGTGGGAGTTGGAGTTCGCCCTCTCCTTGGACATCTCCATCGTCCTCTGCCGCAGAGTCCCTTGGAGGAGCTGCTGCCTCCTGAGTGAGGTGTTCTCCACAGAGTGGAACACGGCGCTGTCACAAAGGGTCAGCCTGGCACCCCAACAACCATGGAACTGTCTGGAACCAGCTGGAACCAGCTGGATCCGTCTGGAATAGGCCTTGCCTGGCAGGGGACAACCCCCAAACCTGTAGGTTCTGCTGTGCCCAGACCCCTGGGGGGCTTTCGACATGACATCTTGATCTCCACATGGGAGAGCCATGGGTTTGGAAGGTGGGCTACTCGGGGAATGAGGAATTGGATGCATCCATGCAGCCAGAGAGTTGTGGCCAGTGGCTCCATGTCCATGGATGCCATGGACAAGGGGTGTCCCTCAGGGCTCAGCTTTGAGACTGAGGCTCACGGATGTCTTTACCAATGACACCAACAGTGGGATTGAGCTCATTCTCAGCACCTTTTCAGGTGACATGAGGCTGAGCTGGACAGGTGACACTGTGGAAGGATGGGGCCATCCACAGGGACCTGGGCAAGTTTGAGAAGTGGGACCATGAGAACTTCATGAGGTTCAACAAGGCCAAGTGCAAGGTGCTGCACCTGGGTTGGAGCAATCCCAGAATCATTAAGGTTGGAAGAGACCTTTAAGATTGTCCAGTCCCACTGTCAACCCAGCACCACCATAATCACCCCTAAGCCATGTCCCCAAGTGCCACATCCACACTCCTCATGAACATTCTAACAGTGATTCACTGTGTCTTTAACAGGGATTTTGTTTTCAGCATCTGTGGAGTTTTGCATGTGTTCAAGATCTGAAAAGCCATGTCCACCAATCTTCTGTACAGCTCTTACCCCAAGCTCAGCATCACCTGGAGCATTGCAGTGCCACTGAGATCCCACCATGCCAGGAAGGTCTCCCAGTTCCAGTCAGAGGAATGTCAGGGACCTTTTCCATGCTGTGAAAAAATGCCTGAGGTTAGAAAGCAGAGGTCTCTCCAGGCTCACTTTGTTGCCCTCTGCATTCCCCATCCACCACAGATGCAGCTCTCACTGCAGGAAGGGGTGTCCAGGTGGAGCAGGACTCAGGGTAGCACCCCCAGCAAGGGGCCCTTGGCTCAGAGCCTCTTGTTTGCCCTCAGAAACTTCAGTCCTTAAAACCAACAGGCTGGACCACATTGCAGGTATTAACTGTACTTCACCTGTGTTGCAATCAAGGGCAAAAATGCACCTTTGAAATCCTAAACTTGTGCTTTTAAGCAAGATGTTCCACCAGATTAACTGCAAGAGGAAAGGGTCAGTTATAAGCTATGCACACTCGTCCTCACTGAGCTATGTAAGGTCAGCCTGTGCTGATAAGGATGAAGGGACACTGTATTCCTTTAAAAATGGGGTTCCCTATGAAGAAATAAACTGGATTTTGAAGGATCTGGCTTCTGCTATTTATTTTCAATGCATTAATTGCTGTCATTCCAGCACAGCCTATGAGAAACTGGGTGCTCACTGTATTTATATCACTGATCACATGAATAATCCCTAAGATTTAATATTAAAATATTTTTATATAATGACAAAAGTGGCCTTGGCAGAAATTCACAACACAATGCAAGCAAAGAGGGTTCTGAAACCCTCTTCTGTATTGATAACACACTCAGAGAGAAGGTTTGTCCTTTCTCTTGTCTTCATAGATGGGATTTTATTATGGAAGTAAATTTTTACAAGAGCCCAAATGGAGCAATGGCCTTGCAAATTTAAGATCAGGAAAACATGGCAGGAATAGAAAGAGCATCTAGGCAACTCCTGCCAGCACATCTCAACCTGTTAACAGGACCAAAGTTGACCTCTCCTAAGGGATGAATGGCACTAAAACCCCCAAGAAAATTACTTCTGTGAAGGCACCAGCAGTACATGTTGTTTTGGCATCTCACACCCCAGACAAAGCTGTCTGAGGAAAACCTATACAAAGGGTGTCCTGCACCCTTCACTTACATTTATCAGAGCAGGTAAGACAAAAGAGAACATGCTAGATTTAGACTTACTAACCCACGTAAAAAAAACCCCAACCCAACTAACCAAAACAAACAAACAAAACCAAACCAAAAAACCCTGCCAAAACCCAGGAAAAAACTATCATGGGACACAAAATAACTGGCTTTCTGTTGGTTTCCCACACAGCTTTACTGAAACAAGTCTTTCAAGTTGTCTTCTGGCAGACTGTTTGATGCATTACTCCATTAATTGTATTTCAGATGGGGGTTGTTTCTACATCCCATTTTCTCTGAGGTCAGTGCACTTACAGTATGAAAAGCCTGTTCCAACTGTCTGCCCCTTTGAGGCTCATAGAGCCAGGCTGACTCCCCAAGAGGATACCTGTCCATCAGTCAGTCTCTGGAAAATGTGGAAGACTTTTTGTAGTCAGCTCTTTATCTTCCATCTCTGAAACCATCCTGCAGGAGCTCTATTCCCTAATTTCACCCTTATATGTTGCTTTGAGGTCAGACGGTCTGGGACAAAGCCAAGCAGAGGACACATTTAATGCTGGAAGTCTTAGAGTCAGCAGGGCTCTTCCCTGATAAAAATATTTCTTTTAATTCAGCATCCCAGGACAAAGTCAGTCCCTTGAGCAGATCCTAATGGGGCAGTTCATAGAGACTGTGGGAATAGATGAACAGCCTCCAAGCTCTGAAGTGCAGGAATCTGCCCCAGTTCCACTCAGAGCCCTTGTCTCTGAAAGCTGCTTCAGGGTGGGATGTGGGGGAGTGGGTTGCCAGTGTTTGTCAGAGGTACAAACAGCCACGAGCTGAGATCTGAGCCAGGTCTTGAGGGATCTTTCCCTGTTCAGGTCAGCAACAGCATAAAGAATTATTCCTTAGAAAGGATGACAGCACCTTCCCAGTCCAGACATGACACCTTTAGACACAGCTCTGTGTGTTTAAAGGTCTATATAGGTCTGACTCTCACGCACTTCATTGCTATATTCAGCTGTCATTATGAATGTGATGTTTGCTCTGGATGGGCTCTCCATCCACTCCCTGAGAGAATAACAGATTCCTCCTTCCAAAGTTTCATTTTTGTTGCATATCAGGATTGTTTACTGAGAGACACAGATTTTTTTTCTTCAAGATCCTGAAAACAGTATTTTTTTTGTACTGGTGTCCTTCATGGGGTCTGTCACTGCAGCCATGGAAGGCAGCACATGAGATGGACTATCTGTAAATGCCCATGGACAAGAAGAGGACTTTACCTGCCTCTTTATCCTAAGGAACTGGGCTCTGAAGCAAGACAATTGCTTTGAGAAACACGAGGCTGCACTTGTCAGTTCCCTTCAGGAGAGCTGGGACAGTGGCTCACAGTGCACCTGAGCATCCAGAGCCTGTTTTGCCATGAATGTTGAACAGGCATCAGGAGCTACAGGCAGGACTCACAGTGCTGTCTGTAGGTGACCACACTGCTTAAATAAGTGGAGGAATTCTAAGAAAAGGAGTCAGGATGAGGTACACTGATCTCAGACTTGGCTGTGGGTCTCTACACATTGAATAGTACCTGTGAGGAGAAGAATGACAGACAATCTCTTAATTAAGGATCATAATGTACCTGACCTTTCCCAAGCATTTTAGTAACTTCTTCTGACAGGCCTGAGTGAATGTCAAACTGGCACATGGTATTGGTATTCCTGAAGAACATGGAAAACAAAGCCCAAGTATGAATGAGAATGCCAACTCCACACTTGTCCTCACACTGAAGTTCTTAATTTCTGGAAATACTTCTCAAAGAGCCTCAGGGGCTTTATAGTCTCTGTCTCATCTTAGCTCAGAGGTTTTCTGGGTACAGTAATAAAAACATTGGCAAAGGCTTCACACAAGTACAGTGAGTGTTCTTTCTGCACCAGGAAGGAGAACCAGCTCCTTCTTGATTTGACACAGATTTATAGTCCTGAATAGCTTGTCTAGTTACTTTTTCCAGGCAAGATTTCAATAGGACACGTAAGATACTTGGCAGAGCTCTTTTATGCTCACTGGTGGGAGGAATGGGTTAAAAAGCGGAAGAGTGGGGGAGGATTGTGAATTGCCCAAGTGACCTTGCAACTGGGAATAACCCTTGATAAGCCTGTGCAAACAGCAGGCCAGCGATCCTCTGGCATGGACTGACTTTAACAGAGTCAGTGCCTCTGTCTCCACTTGTGTGCCTCTGCCTGGGTGTTGCTTCAGGGATCCCCTGGCCAATGAGGTAATGGAAATAAATTTATTCTTTGTGTTCTAGTCCTGAATTTGTGGTTTTTCTGGCTGCCTGCCTGTGCTGACTCACACACTCACTGTTGAGCTGACATAAGCCTGCATAGACCACACGAGGGTAGGGAAAAGCTCTTGATTTCAGGCTTAAAGTCTGCCTGACTCTAAGCTGTCCCATTACACTTCTGTTGGATAAAGTAGGCTTTTCACAGATCTGCCATACCTACCCACCAGCCTTTGAACCCAAGACAGAAAATACCTGAATACGTTTGGTAGATAATTCTATTATAGATCTATTTTTCTTAATGACAAACATTCCTAGGATGGAGAGGGGTATTCTCATCGAAGCCTGTGGCATTTCCTATGATGATTAGCAGCAGTTAGTGCCATTACTATACATTGTGCTCCTTTAACTTCTTTCAGCCTACATTTTATAGTTCAGTCACAACACTCTGTGGGTGGCAGCCAGTCTCCCTGGGTGGCTCAGCCAGCAGGGGTTGTGTGTTCCATGCAAAAGCCAGAAGGGAAAATCCAGTTTCTGATCCATAACCCCACTAGACAATAGCCTCAACAGAAGGTAATTTGCAACTGCTCTGCTCTTAGGGGACAGAAATACCAACCTGAGAACAGTGTGTGCTGTGAGGACCACAGTGCTAACACATAACCAAAAGTGCATTTCAAGCACTCTCTGGAACAGTGTTCCTTCCCTCCAGTCACTTCTGTGGATACCCACATTTATGAGGCAGCTCCTGACGTGGACAGCCTGGAGAGTATAACCTCTAAAAGCTTCAGTGTTCTTGGGGACACTTGAGTAGAAAGAAAAAAAAGAGAGAAAACCTAAAAAGCATCACAGACAAAGCAACTTTCTTTTTTGTCCCTACAGACCCATGTCCTGCACAGTGGCTTCTCTGCTCTGAAGCCGTGCAGTTTCATGCTGTGCAACCAGTTTTCTCTGAAGGTGACCAAGACTCTTCTGCTTTGTGTATCACAGCAACCTTTTTCTGAAAGTCACACTAAAAGATTACCTTCTTGCAGGTTTTAAACCAACCTGTGCTCAAGCATGTGTCTAAGCTCCTGCTGCTAAGGAGGACTCAATCTTTCAGTCACCTCTGGGAGAGGTGCAGTTTTTCTCCTTATCCTTCTCTTATGTTCACTTTCTTTTTTTGCATGTGATGGGAGAGCAATCAGGACATCTCTCAGGTTCAAGAGTACTCTGAAAAAGATGTCAGTGTTATGGATATTACCCCGTAACAGGGGTGACAGACCACCTGCCTTTTACTTTGTGGTTTTAGCTTTGGGTGCATTATGAGCACAACAGGTTCTGCAACAATGGACACTCAGTTTCAGGGGTGTTTCACAGGACTGCTCACCTTCTGCACTGGGTCACTGGATGCCCCCAGGACAACAGGATATGAAAATTTCCTGGCTGAAAACAGAGAATTGCTGCTCCTGCAAGAGAGGGACTGTTTCAGGGGGTTAGCTCTGACCTTTGAAGAGTTTTCCTCTCTGAATTACCTAATCCCTCTGGATCACCATGTGCTTGTAGGAGACATTACGCTGTTACTATGTACTTGCACCATTAACCTATCGCTGGTTTAGTTTGTGCTACATTTTACAGCAGGATAGTCCATATGGGGCTTTCCCTGCCCAAAGAGGACCAGACTAAGCCCTCCATGTCATCCATCAGGGTATGAGTCACATCTTCCACTTATGTACCTCTGGACAGCCTACACCTGCATTTATCAGGATATTCTGCTCACGCTGGTGGAGAGATACACAATCCTAATTTACTGGGCTTCTTCTGCAAATCCTTCCTGGCTGTAGAGGCTGATTTGGGTGCTTATGCCCAGGGACTTGGCATTGCCCCTCTCTCACCAGACAAGCAGGCTAACCTTTCGGGCTGAAATAATTTCTGCTAGTCTAGTTTACTCCCCTCTTCCAGGAGGGAACATCTGAAAAAGCTCTTTAAGGATGATGGTTGGTCCTTCAGGGAGCCCTTTGCGGATGCCGGTGATGTGTCTCCGAGCAGAAACTCCGGCACTGGGCTCCCCTGTTCACATGCAAATCCGTGAAATCTCACCACGGACGAAACCTGCAGTTCTTGCCCCATTCAGAGCCTGACAAAGAGCCTGAGATCCCATCTAGGTAACATCAAGGCTGTAGCTTTTGTAGCTCCATCAGAAAGTGCGACAATTTTGGATTAATACAGACTAGCTGTATTCGAACCACCTATGATCTATTTATTCTGTGTTCATACGATGCAGAAGACCCAGCGGCCTCCTTTAAGTTCTTTTATAAGTCACTGAGTGTTTGAAGGTCAATCAGATTGTGCTGAATAAAACGACTCATTGGCATCTGGGCTAATCTGTCACCTTTAGCATATCTAAGACAAAAATTCCAAGTGTTCTCAGACAAGGCTCAAACAAGTGAAGTTTAAGCACTTTCCTGAATTGTTAACTCCAAACTTGTCCTTCTGGGTCATGTAATGGGATGCTAGAAGTCTGGCTATTTTATGAATTCTATGCCTTAAGGTCTTCTGACAGTTCCCAACACATCAGGGTAATTTCCTCTCTGAGTCCCAACTCTAATTTCTGCAAGGATACCCAAAAAATCCAAACTTCTGGGTGGAATCCCACAGTTCTTAATTTTAAAGAGTAGTCCAGTATTAAAAGATTCTGTATTGACTAGGCTTTTCTGACAAATCTGACTGGTATCAAGACACACGAACAAAAGCAGAGTAACTGTAATTAAGGGAGTTATTTTGTATTTATAGCCCTAGATTTTATCTAGTCACACAAGTGTTGCCAACGTCTCTGACATGCACCGTGGTGAGGTGCCCACCTTGGCTGTCCTGCTGCTCCTTGAGGGATTATCGGGCTATCCCACACTCTGGGAATTATTTTCCAAGGTCTCAACCTTCACGTGTTTACCTGCTGACCCTGCCAGCTCCTGCACTGGCACTCTCGTGATAAGCCAGTCTCGCCTGGGAATGAGCCTGGAGAGCTCAGGAGGGGGCAGGACACACAAGCACGGAGCTCTTGCATCACTCCTGAAGAAATCTGAGCTTATAACTCTCTTCCGCTTCAGCACAGCCAGTGGAAGAAGAGGTTAACTCCCTGCTTTCATACAGCTGTGTTCGAAGGTGTGGAAATCCTCTTTGTCAGGCTGGAGTAGTTCAATAGAACTAATTTCACTGATAACAGGGCAGAGGATTGTTTTGTCTTGAAGACGCAACAAGAGGAGAGAAAATAAAAGAAGGTAATGTTTTCACTTACTGTATAATTCACAGTTGCAGCACGTACATAGAAACAAATAGAAGTTCCAAAAACAAAGCCATTAATAAAGTGGCAAAATAAAGATTTTTTTTTTAAATCATAAAATATTTAGAATGTGCCTTCCCCAAAATCAGAGTAAGGGAGGACGGTCTTGAATTGGACTTTAAAAAATAAAACACAACATGGAAATACAACTCCCCCAAAACAATTACAACCCTGTTGGGTTAGATACTTACCATCTATTACATAGCAATGTAACAGGGGGAAAAAAAAGTAGCAATATTAATCCAGTCCAGATACAGGAGCATCTTTTTACTTCTCAAGGAAATGTTCTTGCACTATTCCATGAGTTCCTGGTCGCTGCAGTACCTGTATCTCTTGGTGCAGTTCCTTAGGGCGGTGAGGAGGACACACAGCAAACAGGAAAGTCAGATTTTCAATTACCTCAAATATTTACCAGTTCCTGCAGGCTGTATAACTTTCAGAAATAATATGGTCTACCTACAGCGTTTTTTTAATATGTTATTATTTCAGTTCTAGCATTCGTGTGTCTCTGATGATGCTTAAGGTGGAATAAAAACCTGACTACAGATACAACATGTTAATAAAATTAACTATAAGTTGGTGAATTTCTTTTATCCAACTTTCATCTATGCTATCCTGTAGCAATGCATTCTCCCTATATAGCTTGGAAAGAGTCGTGCCAGAAATGGATAGATGAAGAAGATACACCAG
>JAWWEV010000001.1:115605651-115650843 GCA_035583235.1 Hafferia zeledoni
TTTTTTTTTTTTTTTTTTTTTTTTCCTTCAGTGGAGCTCAGCTTTGGCAAAGAAAAAACTTCACTCATTGTATCACAGAATCATAGAACGTGCTGAGTTGGAAGGGACCCATCAGGATCACAGAGTCCAACCCTTAATCCCGCACAGGACCCTGAGAATCCCACCATGTGCCTCAGAGCTTTGTCCAAACGCTTCTTGAACTCAGGCAGGCTTGGTGTTGTGACGACCTCTTGGGGAGCCTGTTCCAGTGCCCAACCACTCTTGAGGTGAAGAACTTTTTCCGGATCTCCAACCTAACCCTTCCTCGACTCAGCTTCACGCCGTTTCCCCGAGTCCTGACAGTGGTCAGTAGTTCTGCTTCACAAGTCACCAACGCCACCATTGAGATCGCAGTAATTTTCCAGAGTGCCCCGTTATTAAATGGCCCTAAAAAAAGCCAAAGAAAACGGAAGTAATTTCCCTGGGCCGGTATCCTACGAGCCATCTTTTATCAGGCGCTGACCTGCCCTGTTCAGGGAAGAGCTGTGACTGCTTAGTTACCTGAGACGGAGGCCAACAGGGGCCGAGGAGCGAGTTAAAAAAAGGAAAAAGCCGGAGTCCCTTGGTTGGACCAGCAACCGGGATAGCATCGGAATCTCACACTGGGAGGGGGCACCGCCACCGCCTCCCCCTAGGGGTGTCCCTTTGCTTCCGTCCGTGGGAGGAGGAGGAGGAGGGCTGTGGGGAGGAAGAGAGGGAGCCCTGGGGGTCGGGAAGAGCATCCTGTGCCCCTCCGCGGGGCTGGTGGTCCCCGTGCGTGCGGCCGCGGCCGCGGGGCCATCGAGGCGAGCGGCGCCCAGCGCTCGCTGGTCCCCGCCCGCCGCGGGAGGAAGGGGCCGGGCGGCGCATCCACCTGCGGGCACCTGCCCTTTTCCCCGCACGGTGACTCCTCCCCGGCCGCAGCGGCTGCTCCCGGCTCCGTACGCCGCGTTCCATCCCGTCCCGTCCCGATCCTCTCCGGCGGGGACGGCCCCAGGTAAGCGCGGTCCCTTCGCCTCGCACGGCGCTGGTCCCGGAGAGCCGAGCGGGGCCACCTGGGGCCGGGCGGCTCCCGAGGGCCGGGGAAGGGAGAGGGGAGGAATCGCCATCGCGGCCGCTCCGAGTGGCGCCTGTTTGGGGCTTTTGAATTAAGGAATTTCGGCTTTTCTTTGCGGGATGCGGAGGGACCCCGGCGGCGGCTGGAAATCCCCGTCCCGTGGGTGTGGGAGGCGCTGGGTGATAAAAAAGCGAGGGGGACGTGGCTCGCCGCTCTCGCCGGTGTTCCCCGCTGCTTTCCCCGGTCTCCCCCTCTGTGCAGCCGCTTTCTCCACTGGGAGATGCAGCGCGATAAAGTTGCGCTTCCCCTCGGGCAGGTGTGTAAGGGAAGCCGGGAGCTAAGCTCGCCCGGAGGAGGTGGATGGGTGCTGTGAGTTCAGTGAATAACGCGGCCAAGCAGCACAGGGGGAAGGTGCGGAGGGCTCCGCGCACCTCTCCAGGTGGGGCTTGTCCGTGTCTTGCCGTGGTGATGAAGGGCAAGAGATGAGGCAACTTTCTCAAGGTCACCGAGCGAGCAGTCGGTCAGAGGGAGAGTAAACCAGAAGAACATTTTGTTCTGGGGCCTCTTCAGCATGTATTAATGCCGCCACTGGTTCGTTTACCTGCGAAAGGGATTTGGGAAAACCACTGAGTCTTTGCCCTAAGTATCCCTGTTTGCCCTGAGTGAAATGACTCTAATGTCTTTAGTGCTTTACATTTTGGAAGAGCGACTTTTGGCAGAGCCCTGTCACTGAAACTTCTGGGCCAAAGCTTCGCAAGTTGAAATCAACCCAACTCCACACATCCCCTAGAGTGGCTTTATGTTCATAGTTTACCTGGTCCTCGGATTTCAACCTCAAGTTCCCGAGGGTGGGGGTGTCAGGGAATTTAAGGGGCCCATCTCACATTGAGCCTTTGTCCCGAGTATCCTTGTTTGCCCTGAGTAAAGTGACACTAATGCCTGTAGTGCTTCAGAAGGAGCCAAAGGAAGCAGCTTGGATGATTTACAGGATTAGGTGAAGAAAGAGTTTTGCAGTGTTTTAGACTTTTTCAGTAATCAGTGAGGGAAATTATTGCAGCTGGGGCTGTGACCTAGAGGTATTAACATAAATATAAAGCCAAAAGACAGGTAGACTAAGGTAAAATTTGATGTCAAAGTAGCACTTAAAATATATTTTTTTCCTTTTTTTTTTTTCTTCTCCTTTTAGTCTTAAACTGTTGAAATTAAACTGGTTCATAGGACAGTCAGCCTAAAGCAGATCTGTCATGGCAGCTTAGCCTGAAAATGGTAGTAAGTCAAAACTATGTTCCTGGATGTTGATGGAAAAACAAAGTGACTCATTATAGAATCACAGAATATGCTGAGTTGGAAGGGACCCATCAGGATCATCGAGTCCAGCTCCTGGCCCTGCACAGGACATCCCAAGAATCCCACCATATACCTGAGAGTGTTGTCCAAATGCTTCTTGAGCTCTGTCAGGCTTGGGGCTGTGACTACTGCCCTGGGAATCGTGTTCCAGTGTCCAACCACCCTCTGGGTGAAAAACCCTTTCCTGATTCTAGGATGCTGGTCAAAATATTTCTTTTGGAGTTACCAGTCCAGAAGATAGGAGCTTTTCCTCCTGTGGTCATCCAGGCTTGGTCTGGACTGAGTAGTTCCAATGCCATGGTGGTAGGTCAGCAGTGTCCAAGATACTGCAGCAGGTACTTCTCCCACATCTTTGATGCCTGGATCCTGAAACCTGTTTCTGGCAACAGGAGCCTCCCCATGGAGTGAACTCAAACCTCCTGCCTGCAGATTTGCTTTTCATTCTTGTCTGCCACAGACCCATTAGAAGTGGTTTGCAGCTCCTCAGGATCTGTAGGTCACAGGTTGAAAATAGCTGACCTGGGCAGATATCTAAATAAGTCTGATTGTTAACATTGCTGGGCTTTTTTTTTTTTTTTTTTTTTGCTGAGTGGGTAACTAGTGCTACCATATTCATACAATATTCATTTGCAACTCGAATATGGTAAACAAGTAATCTTGAGAGGTTTTATGAAGATAATAAGCAAATATCCTTCTGCCAGAAACTTATTTGTTTCTGCTATGGAAAAAGGGCAGAGGCAGAACTGGGGATGTGTAGGGGAAGTAAGAATGCAAATGCCAAGCTGGCTTTTGCTGCATCCTCCAGCTCCTCCTGTGATCTGGTGGTGGGTGCTATGATTTGCATTTGTTGCCTGACCAATAGGTCCATCTCGTACCATGAGAGCACATCTGATTCTTCTGGGCTCTTGGTCGTTTCTGTTTCAGAAATGGCTGGGTTTGTTGGGTTTTCTGTCACTCATCATTCACTCAGCCAGGGAACAGCATTTGAGCCTCCTTCCCCACCCCACCATTCCTAGCGAAGGGACACGATGTACTTGTGGTAGGCTGAGTTTCATGGCAACGTCTGTTTTCAAAGAAGTCAAATAGATGATTATTTGTAGTACAAATATGGCAACCCTCTAGCTGCTTAAAAAGAAACTGCTACAGTCAGAAATTTTTAATGTCTTTTTTTTTTTTTGCATATGGAAGTAGAGTTAATCTTGGTTTCCCGGCCTCAGGAATACTGTTGTGGACTTCACTGAGCAGCTGCTGCTGATAGTGCTTATCAAGAGGCACTTTTTTGACACCTATTGATAAGTGCATTGTGCAGTATAATGATATTTCCAGAACTAATCTAGAATAGGTTCAAACCTATTTCTTGGGAGCTGTGAGAATGCTGAGGTTTTATTTGTGGTAACCTTTCATATAAATATTGACACAGTCTCCTGTAGTTCTCTGGAAGACATGTGATGCTACTGTGTAGGCACACTGAGTAGAGATCACCTCTGTGGAGAAGGTTTGCTGAAGGGCCAGGACGTTGGAAGAACATGATTTTGATGACTTTGGGATATTCAGTCAATTTGTCTTTGATACCTTCCACAAGATAATTTTTACCCTGTTGAGTAAATTACAGTCACTTTTTTTTAATCATCATAATAAAAATATTAAGTTCTACTTCCTGAAGAAGTGTTAAGGAAATCATATTAATGAGATGAAAACCCTTCATTAGTTCCTTTCCTTTTTCATTCATAACTGGATTTTTTTAACCTTTCAATACTTCATTTGCAAGTCATGATAATTTTTAGTATTAATTGTTAAATAGGAGTCTTGACTATCTTTATTTCCACTTGTCCAGGTTACAAAAGCAGGAATTGTTCTCCTCTGTGAAACAATAATGAAAATGCATCTGGAATTACCTTCTTGCTTGTTTTTTTCCCCTTTTATTTTTTTTTATTACCACTCTAATATTTCCTCCCAGCCATCATATCATGGTTATATTGTGTTTATGGTTATGCTACCGAAACTACTTGGTGGTCATAAAACAGTTAGGAATAAAAAAAAAAAATGAAAGCATATTTCCTTTCTAGCGTCATCAGCACCGTAATTTGTTGGCTTGCCCTGTTTTAAGGTTGAGCTTTGCACTGAAATTGTTCCTTTGTTATCTTAATGAGTTTTGCCAGTTTGTTCATTTGCACATACTGGAAAAAAAGGGAACTTTTTGGATGTGACACACTGTGTTAGTCAGGTTCATGTAGTGTGTTAGGCTACTTTTGTGCTTCCTCCTTTTAGAAGATGAGCTTGACTTCATTCATTGGGCTTTTGACTGTTCTGTCCTTTCCCATCTTTCTTGTTTGCATGTGGTTGCTTTTACGTAGGTCTAACTGAAGAACTAGTTTGATTTTTTTTTTTTTTGCTTCTTGTTTATTTTTAATTGTTGATAACTATCATGGAGCTTAGCAAACAACTAATGTTGTTTCTGTTTCAGGAAATAGCACAAAATATGTGTTGAAGCAATATGGAAATGAGCTGTTGCCAATTTAACTGTGGCTTCTTTGGCCAGGTGGAATTCACAGTGTTGAATTAGGATACCTGGAGGTCCTTATTGCATCCTATTGACTCAGGCATGGAAACAGCCTATAGTGATTTTCATATAAAAACTTGTGGAAACCAATTAACTGTTACAACATAGTGTGTACTAAGGAAGTACCATTATTATTTTGTTGCATGAAGAACCAGGGTAAAAGGCAGCAGGTCTGGTTTCATTGGCAAAATTGTGGTTAAACCTTTAGGGTTTCTTTGCCTTCATTCTTTCTGTTGTCTCTTTGGGATATTGGCTCCTGGCTAGTGAAGGACAGAGGCTGTAGGAAGGAGCCATGACGTGATGGTGCTGTAAGAAGGCAAAAGCGGTGTCTTTCCTTGGCCCAAAAGTCACCAAGTGAGGGGTTTAGGAGGATGTTGTGGTGACCACTTTCTGCTGAGCACCACAATTCTGTGCTTGGTGCTTTTCTTGTTCAGGGTTTCACTGTGGTAGGGAGGAGGACAAGCCTGTGGTGTCTAGAAAGTTTATATTGTATGAAGTAGTATGTTATCAAATGAAGGACAACTCTACTGCAGCTTTTACTGGTGTGCAGAAATTCGTAGAAAGACTAAAATAAAATTAATGTTTTTAAATTTTGTTTTGTTTTTTGTTTTGTCAACTTTTACTGGAAATTATGATGTGGGTTTTTTTTTAATCTTAATGATCCATGACACAACATTAATGTTAACACTCCTAAGGCATATGTGAGAAGCTCAGATACTTCAAGTAGTAGCTGCCAGCTGTGAGGCAGCCCATTTTCCTGTATTCATCAGTATACTGTGTCACTGATGGCTTTTTACTCTCCTTATCTCCTGTCATTAGAAACAGTAGATTTATTTCTGTACTTTCAGAGTTCCCAAAGAAAAACCACACTCAGTTTTGGACCTTCTGTGTTACTGGAGGTCCAAGTGCTGGTTTTGCTCCATCCATACTGCAGTAAGGTTTTGAAATTCAGGGACTTGACTGCATATGATGGGCAGGTCCCCTTCATTATTTGGGTTTATTTTTCCCAAAGCTAGAAGGTGATAGCAAGCTGAGCTGCAAACCTCTGGCACTCTGGGCCCTGTTTCTTACACCCTGAAGCCTCTTTTGGAGGGAACTCCTTCCCTATTTCTTTACCCGGGATCTCTAGAAGTTTGTTTCTTCAGATGTACCCAGTAAACTGCCATGATTGCCCAACAGACATCAGGAGGAATGACTGGCAGTGGATAGTTGGGCATTCCCACTTAACTCTTCTGCATCAGAGTGGGTTTATGATACCCTTATGTGGGTTCTGTTTAAATTTATCTGGTGTGTGAGGTGAGTTAAAGGCTGAAGTATTGGACTGAGATAAGACAGATTGGTCTCTTCTAGCTCTATGGTTGTTGAGATGGGGATTGTTTGACAGGTCAGTTTGTTTCTCCATGACCCACCTTCCTTATCTGAGAAGTTGTTGCAGTTCCCTTGATGTATTTGAAAAACATTTTGAAGTGTGAGAGTGATGTCTGCTTAAGAAAACTTACTGGATGCTACACATTGATTTTTGCCTTAAACATTTGCAAACTAACAGATTTGGTTTCATCTGGTTTTAATTTTTTTTTTTTCGTGGAATACCATGGAAATTTTTATTTACCCATGACTTCCCTGTATTTTGTGGTGTGATAACTGTTATTAATCAGAAGCTGGATGGGAAATAGATTAACAAGTACTAAATTGGGAGTGATGGTTTAAAGCTAGTTAAGTGAGAGAGATTTTTCCCCTTCAGTTCATTTAGGAAAACACCCAAACCAACCCCCAAAAAATCCCCCCAAAAGAGTGAGGAATACTCTTACCTGTCAATTTGCAAAGCCTTTCAAATGGTAATGTAAAAAATACTTGGTTTTTTTTCTGATCGTAGTACCTACTGACTCATCTCGGAATCACCACTGTATGCTATCAGTAAACTTCCTAATCCTTTTTTTCCTCTCCTTTTCAGAGAACAAGGAACAAAATATCCTCCTGCAACTTGTTAATTGCCCTCTAAGTCTGGGCAGAGCTGCTCTTCCTGACTCCTGTGAAGAGCTGGGTAACAATGGATGCGACATAAAGCCAAGCAGAATTCCTGAAGCCTTAGTCACCAGTCCGATGGACTTACTGTAAGTAGGAGTAAGACTTGTTTCTTACCTGTCTGCCCTGCAAATAAATTCAGTGGTGCATTATTTACATTTTTTTGTTATCACTAATAAGCAAATACCAGCATCAACCTTCCTAAACTGTCACAAAATATTGACACGCTCGAGGTGCCAGACTGCTGTAGAAATCTGCTTTAAAGACATTTGCAGTTCAGTTTTGGGCAAGATGACACCTTGGTAGAGGTGCTAAAAAATAACCTGTACTTAGGGCTGAATTATGCTGTAACTTAATGTAACTGCAGTGTGCCTGGGTGCAGGGTTCTCCTCTGCAAGCTGGAGAAAGGGATTTCTCAGTGCATGGCTGAGGCTTTTTTTCATGTGGAGTGACATGAGAGGATTCAGTAGATATTTATTAAAATGGTAGCTTGTGGAGGTCTATAACTGCCTGTTCTAGTACTGCACCAGCAAACATTTTGTGGTGTTTGTGTCTGTGCTAATCGGTGGTTTTACTCAACATTAATGTTTAACTTTAAAATAAACTATTGCATGCTTGAAACATCAGACACAGCTCTTCTCTTTTACTCTTTTTTCAAACCTTTGTGTTGATGTGGCATGTTGTTTCCCTGCTCTGCTTCTCCCTCCTTTCTGTGTGGTAGCTACAAGACACAACCAAGAAAACAATACCTAAGAGTGAAAAAAACGTGGCTTATTGGGCTGTGAGCCATCATCAAATGAGTTGAATTTGTGTGTCCTGGTGCTTTGCTCATGTTCTTGTTTCATAAACCTCAGAGCAAGTGTTACATGAGTAAGTGTTGAGAGAGGCAGGAGGACCTGAACTTGGTACTGACACCATGTGGGTTGTTGCCAGGATATTCTTTAACAGTGAGAGTGAGCACTGACTTAACCTCCTTGGTTGGTGTGGTGCTCGTGTTAATGAATAGTTGCCACTGTATAATCCTCAGGGTGGTATTGAGAGGCTGTTGAGATCTAATTTCACGCTGCACCTTAATTTGTACCCTCTCTTCAAATACTTCCGTTTACTTGTGTTTTGTTTTTTCCCCCTCTCCAGATTTGGCGTTTTTCCAAAGGAAAAACTAACAAGAAAGGTGGACAAAACTTTAGTTGTGATTGTTTTCTGTTCTTTGTGGTTTTGTGTAGGTTCGTGCTTTACTTCCAAACACTTGAATTGTGTCTGTACTGTTGACAAAGGAAAGATGACCTCTACTGTAGTAAGTAAACAAAATGTTCACAATACTCCTCTCTGACTTCTTTTTTTCTTTTAATGATGTTTTATTTCTTTATAAGTAACAGCCTATTGAGTAATGTACTGATTAACAAGTCTTTTAAAACATGGAATATTTGTTGTGTTTTCCTCAAAAAGGGAAAGAGACACTGTTAGGCAGGTGTAAGAGGCTTGAATTAGCTAACACTTCAAGTGCTCTGCAATGCTTTCAGGAAAGATTTATGCTTTTAAAGCTTATTTTGGTGGGATAGATTAGAATGATGTCTAACTAGTTCTTAAAGCTCTTCCCAGATAAATGTTCCATGACCTGTTGTAGGCCAGTGTGTTTCAGAAACAGCTTAGATATACCTGGTGTTGTCACAGGACAAAATGGGGCGGTAAGCATTTATCCTAGACCTGGACAAAGGCTGTTGTTACTTGTCAGCATTTCTTTCTGTGACAGTGCTGCCTAAAGCTGTCCTTGCTGTTTATTTCTACCCTGTCAGATGTTCCAGTGCAAGCGTTTGTGCAGCCAGCTTGGAGGGCTGGGCTCAAGGATCCCCCCTAGGTTGAGTTACTTTGGATCAGGAGACTGATCTTGTCATAGATTTTCCTCACTGTGTGTTATTTTTATTATGCAAAGAGCGAGGTATTAGGCATGTGCTGTAAATCTCTTCCTCCATGTAAACTGGAGTCACTAGTAAGTCTCTGTGTGTGGGGTGTGTTTCTGCACTGGCAGAGTTACTGAGTTAAGGTTCTGAATGTGAAAGGCTTTTGGAAGTTACTTTGTCCTAATCGCTGCCTTGCCTCTTGTTTTTCATTTTGTCCTGTTTCCTTCCCCTCAACATCATCGTTTAGGGTCCACCGCCATACTACGAGAACCATGGCTTTCAGGCAGAACACATCTATCCTGCCCAGCAGGCAGTGGGTGCTAATCCATATCCACAGTACTTCTCCACAAACGCTCCCTCAGTGCCAACCTATGTCCCAAGGGTTCACACCCAGCAGTCCACTAGGCCAGTAGCACGTTCGTCTGGGAGAACGTGTGCATCGAGTAAGTTTTGTTGGGATTTCTTCCAATTTCAGGCTTGAGATCTTCCAAAGTAAGATAAAGGTAAAGGGATCTTCCCTTCCAACTCATGCATTGAAGGAGCCACCTCCCTGTGGATAAAGAAGTGATAGGTGACTGGGATGCTGGTGTAACTGGACAGGAGAATGGGTGATTTGAAGGAAGGATGATGGAATGGAGAAAAGTTGTCTCATAAAAATGTCTGATTTTAATGACAGGGAAATAAAGTGCTGCTGGATGGAAATTGCCTTATTTGTGAGCCTAATTTCTCTTTTTCTCCTTGCTTTCATTGCAGGTTTAAGGAAAGCTGTAATTATATTATTATCTATTTTAATAGTAATTTGTTGTGCAATTGCTGCTTTCTTCATCTGGTATTTTGGTAAGTTTGTTGTTGTTGTTGTTATTTGTTTTGTTTTGAAAGAAAAGATGCATTAAACTTTTAAAGTTAGAAATATACATTCTCATCTTCCATTTAATGCCAAATTAAGGATAAGTGAGTCTTTGTCACTTATCTCCTCAGAGATGAACTAATGTTGCTTCCTAATGGCTCAATTTTGTTTGTGGGTTGATTTTTTTTCTTTCTTGTTAATGAACAATGCTGCTGTCTCTTTCCTTCCCCTTCATCAAGTAAATATGTTTCTGATGTTAAGCAATGACAACTGTTTGACTCTCCAGGAGTTGCTTAGTTTCAGGTGGCTCCTCTGGAAAGCTTCATTTTGTCTGGGAAGAGCTGGTGCAGGAGGGTTTGGGCTGTTAGTAAAGAGTAGTTCCACCTCTGACAAGGGTTTTTGCACTGAGGGAGAGCTGGCAAGTGACTGTGCATGGCCAACACATTCTGTGGTGTAATTCCTTGGAGACATCACCGTGGGGCATCACAAACAGAACTCTGTTCCAAATTTAAACTTCACTTAAATGAAGGATGGAGATTGAAATAAATTTGTATACCTTTAACTGCAAGAGTGTAAACAATCAAGATATGTTTTGTTTGGTAAAATGGGATCCCTCATGGAGCAGAGGTCATTTATATCCATTTATTTGTTTCTGTGAGGCTTTTGTTTTGCAAGTGTGTAGACATTGCACAAGCCCAGCCCATCTCACTACTGTGAGCCCTTCAATGGATGATACATTCACCCTGGAAGACATCCACAACTGGGGTGACTGAGCTCTTAAGCTGGGCTGGAACAATTCTGTTCAGCTTAGGTGGAGTTTGCCTTGCACTATCTTAATTTCCCTTTCAATGAAAGCCTCTTGTCATAGGAGATTAAAAACCAATTTGCTCAGTTTTTAGGAGCCTCTCTGTTCTGTGCAGACAAAGAAGAAGAGAGATCTAATTGAAGGTGTCACTAATCATTGCGTCAGGGTTATACTAGATGATGTTTAAAGGTCTCTTCCAACCTAAACTATTCTCTGATTCCAGGAGAGTTCATGTAGAACTACTAGGATGACACACTGTGTTCTTAGGTGTGTTTTTTTACTCACTTTGATTTATGCAGGGGGAGTGTAATCTTGTTTTAAATGACAGCAAAAGTATATAATTAGAGCACCCACTTTCTTCCTCCTTAAAGTGTTATGCTTTGTCAGTCTAAAGCTGACTCCTTTTTGACAACTTAATGATGCTTATTCAGAGGAGGCCAGTGGCCAAAATCCAGTCAGCTGATTCAGTGACTTAATCTAACAAGTGATGTAAAGGGCAGAGCAATACATACTGTTGTGTCAGCCTGGCTTTCCTCCCAGCTCTGACTGAAGAGCCCTTTCGCATGTGTTGCACTATCCAAGTGAAGTACTTGAGAACTGGCAATGGGCACCTGAGGCTCCGCTGACGTTCAGCCTCATGGCTGTGTTTCCCTCTGTCCCTGCAGTAGAGAATCATTGCCTGGGCTCCCTGATCGAGTGTGGATCTTCAGGAGTGTGCATGTCTCCCTCGCAGTGGTGTGATGGAGTGAGTGACTGCCCCAACGGGGAGGACGAAACCCGCTGTGGTGAGTCACAGCACCAGGGAGCTGGGGAAGTTTTGAGCAACCAGGACCATTTTAGCCTAAGTTGGAGCTCTAAAATGGTTTAGGATGCTTAAATGCTTTGAAGGGGGTATATCTAGATATTTACTTTGTTTCCACTCTTTGTTTGAAAAGCTGAAAGAAAGTGTTTGACTCAGGGGTTTGAGCCACCTTGACTTTGAATCAGTTTTAAAATACTACCTTTCAGCTTGAACTGGGTTTGTAGAAAACTGAATGTAACATTGTCTATTGTCTCTGGAATGAACAGCCATTGTTGACTTCTCAGCAAACTTCAGATGATAACATAAACTTAGTGATCTTCAGTCAGACTTGTCTTCTTCCATGTATTTTGCATTCCTTGTTCTCCCCATAATTCTTCAACTACTTCATAACTCCTTTGCGTAAGAAAGCGTGGTCTGATTGTTTCCAACTGAAAAGATGCCAAGGGAAGCAAGAGAATGCAAAGCTGATGGTAGAAGGTGAACATCATTGGTTTGTAGATTCCAAAGTTGCGGTATCTTGTTTCTGGCACCTGTGCCATGCTGGAAAACTGCAGCTGTGCTCTTATTATCGTTCAGCACATGCCTCATGCAGGGTTAGCATTTACTGGCATGTGCTCTAAAGCTGTTCCTCTCCATTTGATGGAATAATGGGTTCCTGGAGAAGCCTGTTCAAACTGTTCTTTTGCTTGAGCTATTTTGTATTAAATTCCTGTACAAATAAATACATAATGGGGCATGGAACGCCAGAGCTAATTGCTCCATGTTACATTCTTGCTCTTCAAACGCTTCTCTGAAGAAATTTGGTGTATTAAGATACAATATAATGTATATTAAAATATATTGTATTTTATTTATACACAGTATGTGATACATTAAGAAATATGTGATTGTTTAGGTAAAAGATAAGAAAAGATTGACTATTGTAATCCTTAATATGAAAGGTAATTTTGAGCATAAAAGCTGAAATGAGAAGAACATTTGCATTTTAAACCTCGTAGTTCTTTTAAAGTGCCTTACACAAAAAGAACTATTTCCATAGTTTCATTTCATTGCCATATTTCTGTCTCCTTAATATTTACTCAGAATTTGAGTAGAAGGCAGCATGAAATTAACATCAGTTCATCCATAGAAGTGAATGTTATGGGTAAGAAAACTTTAATACAGAGAAAGAGCAGTAATATAGTGTGTGATGTTCTTGGTTTCTTTTTTTTTTCCCCTTCTTCCTTTTCTGGCAGTTAGACTTTTTGGACCAAATTTTATCCTGGAAGTTTATTCACCTCTCAGCAAATCCTGGTATCCTGTTTGTCAAGATGACTGGAATGATGACTATGGGAAGATTGCATGTAAAGACATGGGTTACAATGTGTAAGTCCAAACTTTGTCAGCCTTTGCACGTACATGGAGAGGTTAAAATTACTCTCCATTTTTGCAGACATGTGTCTGAGACACAAAGCAGTTGGCAAATCTAGTTCTTGTGAGCACATGTGGGTCTGATTCTATCAATGAGGCTGTTGCAGAACCAAAAGAGATTGTTGCTCCAACAAGTAATGGGGTCTGGCACACATGGCGTAGCCACTTGCTGTGGGGGCACCTGTACTCAACACATTCACAACATACTTCCAGGGCTCTCTCAGATCATTGAAATGGCTCAATAACATCCAGTCTGACTTAACTTGTCATCACAAGTGTTACACAGAAAGCCTGGATCTTCAGAGGATACAACCCCAGCTCTGAGGAAGAAGAGGAGGCTTAGGGGTGACCTACTTGCAGCCTGAAGTTGCACCTGAAGAGAGCCTTCAAGAAACATGGAGAGGGACTTTTTGCAAGAGCAGGTAGTGACAGGACAAGAGGGAATAGCTTTAAACTGAAAGAGAGGAGGTTTAGGTAAATATGAGGAAAAAATTCTTCCCTGTGAGGGTGGGGAGGCCCTGGCACAGCTGCCCAGAGAAGTTGTGGATGCCCCAATCTTGGAAGTGTCCAAGGCCAGGCTGGATGGAGCGCTGAGCAACCTGGGCTGGTGGAAGGTGTCCCTGCCCATGTCAGTGGGTTTTGGAACTGGATGATTTTAGAAGTCCCTTCCAACCCAGGCCTTTCTATGGTTCTGTGATAAGATCACTGTAAACAATTGTGGCCCTGAGTGTTGCCCACATTCTCCCCATGTAATGCCAGAGCCTAAATTCCTCTGTGGTTGAAATCTTTGATACTGCCCCCCTTTGAAACAGTTGGAAAATACTGTCTTCTGTTGTGTGTGCAGCAGTGGAGTGAATTTTGGAGGCAGGCAGAACTTGTGTGTGCCCACCCTGCATTGTGGTGCTCTGAATGCAGGTGTCTGAACCAGCAGTGTCCCCAGGAGTTCCAACTCCAGCCCAGCAGCAAGAAGATCTCAGCTAGCAAACCTGGCAGAAGAGCAACACTTGCTGCCCTTCTTGTTGTCCCACTGAGACCTGGCTGTCACAATTTACTGTACCTGAACTTTGCTGTGCTATGTAAAAGTACATTAATTTCATATTTCCCTGTCACGAGGCTGAGCATTTCTACTGTGCATGCTGGATAAAAATGTTATTTTAATCCTAGTAACTGTTTGATGGGAAATGGAACTCAAGAGGTGTTTAAAGAATCTGAGTCTCTGGCACTGTACTGCACCATCAGGGCTCTGTGTTTACTTAAAAATAAATATTTTTAATGTTGTCATGTCAGAAGCTCCAGCTTGGCACAGGTTATTGTTACTTGTTTGAAAACTGAAACTACTGAGGTTTATAAGGGACTTTCTGTCTTGCAGGGATACATATTACTACAGTCGTGGAGTAGTACCTGAAGTCAGCTTTAAAAGCTACATGAAGCTGAACACAAGTGCTGGGAATATAGACTTGTACAAAAAGCTGTACAGCAGGTATCTTTGCCTAATGCAAACCTCTTTCCTTTTATGAAGGGTCTGTTTAGCTGTTGTAAGAGGTGTAGGTTCTGCTTGCAGCTTAATGCAAGCACATCTTTCAGCAGGGATTGCTAGAGGGAGAGAGACTTCGGTTTTAATCTGATTGCACCAACTGCTTTCCATTCTGTTTAAAAACACAGCTACCTTTTTTCCATCAATCCTCTCATCTTTTAAAAGAAAAGATGTCCCATCCTGTTCTCTCCTTGCTGTCTAGAAGGTTACTATGTCAAAAGTAGTTATCTAAGGCTCTTTGTCCATCAGCAGGAGTTTCTGTATGGTGACAGTAGCTAGAAGCTGTAACACATTCACAGCAGCTGGTACAGCTTTTATTTTCAGTCACAAGAACACACAGCATGCAGAAATTGATCTTCCACTGCGGAAAGGCTAATTTTTATTCTCATTAAACAACTCTGAGCTGTCTAGTTTCAAAACCTGTAGACTGCTGTGCCTGCAAGCTTCCTGCAGCTCCCTTGTTTAGATGCTTCTGCAACTACTTCATAAATCAGCTCAGCTTTTTCTCATGCTGTCCTGCATCTTGCTCCTCAATAGGCTTACAAACCTTTTGTAGTGGTGTCTTCAGTCTTCCACATGACAGTTTTGGTGAATGCAAGAAATGGGGAAGGCCAGATGGTTGCTGGTGGGGTAGCTGGAGAAAGTGAAGAAGAAGGAAACCCTCAGTGGGAGGATGAGGCTGAAGGCAGGGCACATAACTGGAAAGGGTAGAAAGCAGCTGGAGGGTGAACTTTTCTCACAATTTCCTTCACTGTGTGCCTAAGATCCTGTTTGTTTTTTTATTTCTCTTGCAGTGATTCCTGTTCATCAGGAAATGTGGTTTCTCTGCGCTGCATAGGTAAGTCACTGTGGTTTTCTCACTTCTGCTGGTTCATGCTTTGAAATGCTCTGCTCAATCCTTTTGAATCTGCATAAATACCTGCGCTCTTTGGATGGGCAAGTGATTTAACTCTGGTTCCCAAGATTCAAAAGGTTCAGTTTAAAGGGCAGGGTGGGAGAGGAGACAAGAAGAATGTTGGATCCCCAGTTGCTTTGGTCTTTGCTGCCACTGGTTCCTTTAAATGACTTGCCTGTGGTGAAGCTCCGTATCCCTCACCTGGAACCATAGTGGGGTGTTTGTGGAACCTTTGCTCTCCAACTTGTAGCCATCAGGCCGGCAGTGCCTTCTTGTTGGTGATGGCTGTCCTGAGGAGTCTCCTGGCTGTTGGCTGCTTTGTGGCACAGAATGTGCCGAGTTGGAAGGGATCCACAAGGATCATCGAGTCCATCCCTTAGACCTGCACAGGACCATCCCCAGGAGTCACACCATGTGCCTGAGAGTATCATCCAAACACTCCTTGAGCTCTGTCAGGCTTGGTGCTGTGCCCACTGCCCTGGGGAGCCTGTTCAGTGCCTGACCACCCTCTGGAGGAAGAACCTTTTTCTAATATCCAACTCAAACCTGCCCTGACACAACTTCAGGCCATTCCCTCAGATCCTGTCACTGATCCCCATGGAGCAGAGATCAGTGCCTGCCTCTCCCAAGGAAGTTGTTACTGCAATGAGGTCTCCCCTCAGTCTCCTCGTCTCCAGGCTGAACACACCAAGTGCTCCTCACACAATTCCCCTCCAGGCCCTTCCCCATCTTTGTTGCCCTCCTTTGGACACTCCCTAATGGTTTAATATTTTTCTTACACTGGGATCGCCAAAACTTGTGTCTCACCAGAGATGCTTGAAAGGTGTAATGAACCTCTGGTTTATAGTTTATGGTGAACCAAGGGCAGCAATGATATTTGCAATTTGATGGGAGTTTGCTCTATGGGAGACTTGGGATCTCAGTGCCAGGACAGGAGCCTGAGCTGTGGTGTATCCAACACCGGTAGAGCAGATGGAGAATCCATCTTCCAAGTCATTCTAACTAACACCTGTGTGTGTGACCTACTCCTCAGAGTGTGGGCAGTCCACCAAGAGTGTGAACATCATGAACAGGATCGTGGGTGGCAGCGGGGCCGTGCTGGGACAGTGGCCCTGGCAGGTCAGCCTGCATGTGGAGGGCACCCACGTCTGCGGGGGCTCCATCATCACCCGCCAGTGGATTGTGACGGCGGCACACTGCGTGGAAGGGTCAGTCCCACCCCTCTCTTCACTCTCCATTTCCCTTGCTTTGGGCTGAAAGGCACAAATTTCTCCAAGTCTCCCAATTTTCTGCTTTAAAACTTGCATACAGGTGCAAGGTACAGCTTTTTGTGTAGCAGTGTGGGCTTGAAGAATTAAGGCAAAATTTGTGCTGAAAGAGGCTGGCTGCAGATCATCTGTCTGCCTTATACAGGAAGAAAGCCTTATTTTATGTGTTAAAAGTGGAAATGAAATTGGATGGTGGTGTTGGACACTGAATTAAAGATGTAAATTCAAGGCACCAAAATTAACACCGGACAGTACAACATTTTCATGAAGATGTTGAATTAAACTGTGAAAGAAACCCAGAGAAAATGGAAAGAAAACAATTCCCAAGCCTCAAATATCGCACTGCTGTAGATACAATCAATTTAAGAATAACTGTACCATTTATTTCCTCATATCTTCATGCCACAGGGTAGTAAAGTCCAAGTCAGTATTAAATGTAGATTTATACCTAACCAAGGAGCACTTTACATGGCCATGAACAAGAAAAATAGCTGGTGCTTTGTACATTTTTAACCTGCAAAGGAGAGTTGAGGGTGCTGTGGTACCTTGTGTACAGTAACAGAATATGTTTAAAAGGTGGCTGCTTCTGTTGGAGGGAAAACCCACAGAGCAAAACATGTTGGTTGGCTGGATCACAGTCTGAGGCTAAGGCAAGGAAAAATATCTTTGTCCTTAACCTTGAGAAAGGAATGCAAGTGTTTGTTTATCTGTGGTGATCTTATCCCTGCTTTGTTGTGTGATTTGAGCTCTGTAGTATGCAAAAACTTGGGGAATGACAACCAAGCTGTAGCTGGCACAAACCTGGTTTTCAGTCTTGGTTTGGTTGTTTTTGGAGGTGGGATGACTTGCAGGTGCTGCTGCCTTGGCAGTTCTCATGGAGGGAGTTGTAACAATGTGGGAAATTTTCTATTGAGCATTTGTAAATTGTGCTGGAGCACTAGAAGCTACTTAAATTGCACTAAGCAATCATTCTTAATGTAAAATAAAACACCACCACCACCAAACCCAAGCTAAAAAAACCCCTGGTATTTTCAAGATAGTGAAATTTCCTCACTAGATCATGTTTTTACTAATTCTGGCTTCTGCTGCCCTGCGTGCTTTGGGTACAACATGTGAGTGATGGCACTGACATGTGAGACCTCAGAAATAACTGCTTGATCCCCTCAGCCATGGAAATCAATAGACTTCAGTGTTGCAGTCTCAGCCTTAATTTGTTGTGCTGAGTGACATCAGGGGATGGATAGTGATACTTAACCCATTTCGAAGATTTTTTGGATATATTTATGAAATTAGAGTCAAGCTTTCCTAAAGCTGGATGACTTGCAATTTGTTTATTTTATTCTTCAGAAATGGTAGTCAAATGCATGTGCATTCTTGGTCACACATATATTTGACTGCAATTCCTGAAGACAGTTTTTCAGATGGTTGTAATCTATGTCTTGTTACCACAGAAGCCAACTTTCTCATCTTTCTTTTTTCCTCAGACGATTTTCTGACCCACACAGCTGGAGGGTTTATGCTGGGATTCTGAATCAGGATGAGATGTTCTTTAGAAGTGGATACAGAGTGCACCAGATTATTTCCCATCCGGATTATGACACGGATTCTAAAGACAATGATGTTGCCCTTATGAAGTTGGAGTCACCACTGAGTTTCACTGGTATGTATTTTTCTCTTAATGCAAAAATCCAGTGGCAATGAACTTGCCATTTAAAACTTGTGAATTGCATCAGGAAATCACAGCAGGTATTTATGGGAAGAACACAAAATGTGAGTAGAGACAACTTAAGAGACAGCATAGGGGTGAGAAACTGAGGACACTGCCTCTGATTTCCTAAGTAGGATTTATTTAAATCTGTTACATGGACAGGGAGATTGGGCTCATCTCAATAATGTACTTTTTCCTCAGAGTGGTGCTTAAGTATTGCCACTGCTGTATGTGCAGTGGGGAGCAGCTGATTAATTCCTAAATCAAGTTAGGTCAAATGGTGGTCAAAAAAACCAATCCTAGGACTAAATGTGGTAAGAAGTTCCTTTCATAAATGTAGATGTAGGTTGTTTGTAAGCAAGGAGTACAAAATAAAGGACAGATGGCTATTTAACTTGAAGAAGTGCTTTTTGTGTACAGGCCCTTTGTATTTCAGTGCATCAGTTTCAATACTGGAAATACTCTGGAAAGGATTTTCTTCTGCTGAGAGCAGGGAGAGTGTCTATTTTACCAGGTCTTTGTGCTGCACACTTACTGTGTACATATAGGCACTGAATCCTGCTTGCATTGAAATTATTTTCAGCAGAATTTTGCAAAGAGAATGCAGAGCTGTCTGAAGTTTTTCTTCTCAGTCCTCTACTGACCAGAAAGTCTGGTGTTAATTGTTCTGGTGAGCCTGATGAATTGAACTAGAACCATTAACTGTGCTTGCTCCTCACTTTGAGATGAAGATTAGGCAGATTTGAGGTGAAGATTAGGTAAATTTGAGGGGAAGATTTGGTAGTCCTCAGGGAAAGGGCGGCTGGTAAACTTCCTGCTGCTGCCTGCATTGCACAGTGCTGCTCACCTGCAGGGAAGGTAAAGTACAGAGAGAATATGTGATCTGTGAGTGGTGCTGCTGCTGAGATATTTCATATTCATTTATTTTGAATTATGTCTTCACACCTGGGATTACAGATGCTACTCTGTTTGTTTTGCAGAAAATGTACGGCCAGTTTGTCTGCCTAACCCAGGAATGATGTTCCAGCCTAATCAGCAGTGCTGGATATCAGGGTGGGGAGCAGAGTACCAAGGAGGTAAACAGTGCTTCTGGAATGTTTTGGCCTTCTAGATAAACTAGTCCTATTCAGCCTACAAATGATGATTTCATGGCTTGATTTCGCAGTTTAGCCCAGATCTGTTGACACAGGATCTTATTACCCATTTTACAGTCCCCAATATTTACCCAGGGCATTCTCGAAGCAAGTTGTGATCTCTTGTATTCAGCAGACTGAAAAGGATCTTCAAATCACTACTGGGGGCCAGAAATACTCACCCAGCAAACAATTCTGTGCCCCTGCCAGCAGGGCCACCTCTTCTGTAACAAGGATAGCCATGTGGCAAACCAGTCCTGTGGAGGTGGGAAGGGGCAGGAGCCTGTCATTTCCACCACATTGGGCTAAAATAACATGCTGCAAGTAAATTTGTGAGAATGGAAAAGGGAGCAAAAGTTTCTTTCAATGTGGAAATATACTGGGTGGGAAGAGGAGTATTGGGGAAGTTGAGCCCTGAATATGGGAATTGGTGACAGCTGGTGCTGGACCATGAAACTGGGGAGCTCCTTTTCACCTCTTGCAGACTCCCTACATCTTAAATGTCCATCCTGCTGCTTCTAGTAAGTTTATTTCATCTTGGACAGTGCTGGCTGCTGGGATTTGGAATAGCAACATAATATGATGCTTATTCTAATTTTATCTTTGTATCTTTGTGCCTATTTCAATTTCAGGTAAAACATCAAATAACCTGAATTACGTTGCGGTGCCCTTAATAGAACGTTCAAGGTGTAATTCTGTCTATATCTATAATGGCATGATTTTGCCTACGATGATCTGTGCTGGAGATCTAGCAGGAGGAATTGATTCCTGTCAGGTAATTATTCCTAATTAGTACCTAATAATGGTCTGATTATTTTTGTGGTCTCTATCTCTCACACAAACAAATCCAAAAATTAAAAATTGGCGTTACGTTTGTTGGGCTTCTGGTTCCTTTGGTGGTGCATCCTTTTAAAAGCTTTTGTTTCATTTTCTGAATGGCTGCCAGTGCTGAGTTCTCACTAAGTGCCCAAAGAGGGTGAGGCAGTTCTTATTAATGCTTCAAGGATGGTTTGTTATCTGGTACTTGAAAGTGATCAAATGCTCTTCATAATCACAGCATTATTATCATCATTATGTTATTAATCACAGCATTATGCTTGTGAACAGTCAATAATGCAGATCTTACTTAGGGCTCTGGGCAAATGGTTTTCATCCCTGTTACAAACAGACATAATTTAGTACCAAAATTGCCATCACATTTTGTTTTAGTGACTCCCTGAAATGGTGATTAGCATTTTTTTGTAACTTAGCCTGTATTCCTGAAGGGAAATTGCTTGTCTCTCTGCTGGTGGCCAGGTCACTAATTAAATGCTTGTGTTCTGTGCAGGGTGACAGTGGAGGCCCACTGGTGACTAACAAAAACTCTGTGTGGTGGCTGGTTGGAGATACCAGCTGGGGAACTGGCTGTGCTACTCCCAATAAGCCTGGAGTGTACGGGAACATGACTGTGTTTACAGATTGGATTTATAGAAATATGCAGGTAAAATATTTGGGTGCCTTTTGATAATTTTTATATGTCCCGAGTCCTGAAACATGATTTTAATTTTAAAATTAAATAAGTAAATGTGGCTTGTCTGATAATTAAGCTGTTCTGTTGGGAAGCATCCAAGTAATTGATAAGACAGAACTTAAACCTTTTTTGTTTTGTCTTTTAAACAGGCAAACAGATGACAATGATGTCTGTCCCTGCTGATCGATGTTTCTGAGGACAAGAATAAATGAAGCCATGGGTGCCTGGGATATTTATTCACTTTGCAATTGATTTTTTTTTTCTCTTTGAATTTTCTTTTTAAAAATAACATGAAGGATTGCACACTTGGTTCTGTGCTGGCTACAGTGACTGATCTTAATCAGTGAAGGACTATCACAATGAGCACCTTTCTTCTCCTTGTGGTGCCTGGCAGAAAGTCATTCTGTCAACTGCTTGCTGAAATGTCTCTTTTTAGTTGAGTAACTTTCACTTGATAATCAGGTACAGGCTTATAATGGCAATTTAAATCACAATTTAATTTAAGATTTTCGTAGCAGGATGCTGAGACAGTTTAGTAGTTTTCTAAATTAAATGTAAAATAATGTGAATGTTGAATCTCTGAGCTGCTGGTTGGCAATTTAAAAAAGAATGAATGTTTTTTTAGTGTAGAGTCATAGAATAGCTTGAGTAGGAAGGGTCCTCAAAGATCATCCAGTTCCAACTCCCCTGCCATGGACAGGGACACCTTCCACTAGTCCAGGTTGCTCCAAGCCCCTTCCAACCTGGCCTTGGACACTTCCAGGGATGGGGCAGCCACAGTTTCTCTGGACAACCTGTGCCAGGGCCTCACTTCCCTTACAAGGAAGAATTTCTTTCTAAAATCTAATCTAAAGCTGCCTTTTTTCAGTCTGATATCACTACCCCTTGTCCAGTCACTACATGCCCTTGTTCAAAGTCCCTCTCCAGCTCTCTTGTAGTCCCCTCTGGGTACTGGAAGTCTCTGAGGTCTCCCTGAAGCCTTCTCTTCTCCAGGTTGAACAACCCCAGCCTGTCCTCATAGCAGAGATGCTCCAGCCCTCAGACCACCTTCGTGGCCTCCTCTGGACTTGCTCCAACAGGTCCATGTTGGGGATTCCAGAGCTGGATGCAGCACTCCCAGCACTCCCAGTGTCAGGAGAGCAGACTAGAGAGTGAGGAGTACATATGAAGGGAATTTTTCATGCACTATAATAGAGGCACAAGAAAAAAAACCTAAACAACTATATTCAGGTAGTTAAAAATCCTCAGGATCTCAACACAGCAGTCCCCCAAGTCAGATTGTTCAAAGTGGGACCAGTCTGCTGCCTCAGTCATTAACAGTGCTGTTCTGCCTTAAGCTGCTCTGAACCCAAAGAGGGCAAAACCTGCCATCACTCTCAATGTAGACTATGGAGAGTGATGTAAGGCATGGAGAGGGATGTAAGGCATGGAGAGGGATGTAAGGTATGGACAGGGATGCTCGGAGCTGTAGCAGGAAGTGGTAAGTGAGGTGTCCCAGTGACAGGCTGTGCACATCGAGGTTGACTCTTTGAACCTGCTGTGAAAGGCAAAGGGCAAACTTTTTCAGCAGGGTTGTGTTGCAAGACCTCGGGTTGCAGACACACATGCAGAGACTGGATGTTTTTTACAAAGAAACTCAAATCTGCGTTTCTGCATAACCAGATGAACTACCTCATTTATTAAATTTGGCTTCTTAAGTCCTTAAAGCTCTCCTTTATGTATCTGCCTGTATGTTTGTAGCAAAACAATTAATATCTGAGTGCCACCTCAACTAAGATTTTTAAAATAATTTATAATCATAGTACAGAGGATCAAAAAGCCATATCAAGTCACTTTGTTAAGAAGGATAAATTGATATTCAATGAAATGACTCCACTAGTTCTGTTTTCTCTTTTGGTACTGAAATGTAATTACCTTACATGTAAACACTGCACCAAATAAATTTTTTTTTTTTTTTTTACAAATAGTTTTTCTTAGTAGTGCTTTATATCTGTTTGCTTGGGGTTTTTTGGAAGCAGTTGCTGGATTCAGTGTCTGAAGTGCTTTGGGAATTTGGTTAAAAACCAAAACCAAACAATAGAAAAACAACCCAAGAGGGTGATCCAAGAGATTGCTTTAAGATATTTTCAGGTCCTTGAACAAACTCAGGGAAAGAGAGCTGGATGTCTTGGAATGTTGAATTTCTGTGGTGCCTGGGTCTGATGGGATCACACTTGACTTGTGAAATTGAATTAAATAAGGAAGTTCAGCCTACAGGCAGTGGCTTGAGGGAGTCACACCCTATTTTGTTACCACATCTCACACTGCCTCGAGCAATGTGTACCTGCCTCTCTTCTCTAGGTGTGAGATAGGTGTTTTCAATAGCACATGTGCATCAAGTGCACTTTGGGGGATACCATGAGTTAGTCAATGAGTTTAAATTACTTTCAAACCAGAAATTAAATAAATGAAGTTGTTACAGTATCAGGCTTTTTTTTTTAATGGCTTCTGACTTGGAGCACTGCAGGTCCATGGTAGCAAAATAGTGTAGTGAAATGTGGGAAGCTGTCTGGAGTGATCAGCAGGGCTAAGGAAGCTGTGCTGTGGGGGGTGAACTGTACCACGGAAATCAGCCATCAGCTGCAGTTTCCTGTCAGCAGGTCAAACACTTTCTGTCATTTCTAGCCTGAGGAAAAGGCTTCTCTTGCAGGAATCTTGGAAATTACGACATGGCACATTGACATAAGCACATTTTTTTTCTAGCTGAGTGCAGACATTACTTTTGCTACAGAAAGCACAGCTTTGCCCATTAAAATAAGTCCTCCCTGTGAAAGATGTCGTGAACCCAGTGTGCAGTGATATGTTTTGCACTGGCTTCCATGAAATGAAAGAGCTTTTGGAAAGGTGCTCCTTGCCCTGGGGATGGGGAAAGGCAGCAAGTTACATGCTGAGACACCCTTCTAATGTTCACCATCCTGGGTGGTTTAATCCATTTAGGACATTCAAATCCTGCCATCTGTTGAATTGTCCATCAGGCCCAAATTTCAGGCACTCAAGAGACAGAGCCTCTTAGCCTTTCTCTGCAAATCAGGGAACTGAAAAAGGAGGCTCAACAGAACTAGTGGCATCCTGTGGAGGTACCATCAGATGAAGTAAACTATTCTTTTTCTTCCAAGCTGGAACTGTTTCATGCCCACTGGGTGTTCCTTGTCTACCTATTGGGCTGACACTTAACCGTGGTGACACTGCAGAGTCATCTCTTAGGCAATGGCAGAGAAGACAACGACCCCAGCAAGACATACACACAAAGGGAAGGGGGGGATCACTAGGGCTGTGCAGTAAGCGTCACTGAGGAAAGTTAGTTAGATCATTTGATTTCTCCAGTTTATGAGTTACACAGCTCCCATCCTCATTAAAAAAAAATACAAAAAAACCCCCAAAACAAACCAAAACAAAAAAACAACAAAAAAACCCCCCAAAACAACACAACAAAATATGTAATGCTCAGAGTGGCTGCTTTTTAATAATTATTTCAATGGGTGTACAGAGTTCATGCAGCAAAAAAATTGGATAACATGTTTAAACACAACTCCCCCAGTGGAGCCCTTTACGTAAAGGTAGCTATTTGCATAGAACTGATTATGGAAATTAAAACAGAGCTGAACACTGAAAATGAGTGTTAAAGGTCTGGGCTGACATTCCACGTTTAGGGGATTACATCAAGTTTTTCAATAATGCTAGAAAAAAAGGGCAGAAAAATACTTCTGAAAAGCAAAGAAATTACAGCGCGCTGAAGTCCCTCAAGTACTGACAGGCTTTGGTGAGGCGATCAACTCGCTGGTTGAGATAGTTCCTGTGTTTAGCAGCTTCACCGTCCTCCTCAAGGAGAACGTTTAACTTGTCTTTGTCTTGCAAAAGATGCAACATCGTGGTCTGTATGTTTTCTCCGAAGTCATGAAGGACAGAAGACAGGATGATCAGAGGGATCTGATTGGAGAGGCGTTTACTTGCTCCCTGCAAGATAGAGGAAAAAAGACAAAATAATAGTTTCCCAAAAAAACCTGAAAGAGGGAGGGGCTGTAGGGAATCTGGGAAAAAGTGATGTCAAGGTTTCAAAACGTTGGATGGAGTTACGGTTCAAGAAACGAGTACTATGAACTCAAAAATGTTTGCAACAAGTCTCTGCACCTAAAGATCTAAAAATTAAGAGTTACTGGAATGACAGCTGTTGCTTTTTTCCCTCAGCAAACTAAAGCCAAGGCAGGTTGTTCCCTGCTTAGCTCTGTCAGGTATAATTTATGAGTTATGGGAGGATGTACCTGACAAACAGAATTGTGAACAATTTCTGGTGTCAAAACATCTTCTCTGAATGTTACTAATGTTATGGTGTAGGACAGCAAGGAATGATATTCCACAAAGCTGGTACATTCCTGTATTTAGATGGTATTACTATTGTGGTTGTCCTCTTAAGTGTAAGAGAACTTTGGAGTAAGATTGAGCCTTAAGGGCAAATGTCTCCAGCAGTAGTGAGACTGTGCCTGCAATACATGTGGTGATATCTCCATGAGATAATTTCCTGTCTAACCTGACTGACTGCCTGGTCGAGTTACTGATGCAAACAGAAACAGATTGACCCAGAAGAGCTTGTGGGGCCCTTTCTCCAGGCACTGTGCAGGGTTTGGGGGCTCAGCTGGTGCTCTCAGGCAATGCCAAGTTCAAAACTTCTCCCACGTGGGAGGAACTTCTTCCAGTCCTCCAGGTGCCAGGTGAGCACTTATGCCTGAGTGACTGGCTGCAATTGAGAGGTGCTGTCTTCTTTTCTTTTTGTAATAACTGACTGGAAAATGGCAATGGGGAGACCAGGTAGAGGTCCCTACTATTTGTAGGTCCTATAGGCAGCCTCTTTCCACAGAAATCTAAGGTGTTTCTGGCTTTAGATACCTCCGGAGCTCAATGTCTGCAAATCTTTTGTGTACAAGGATGAGGCTGAACTTGAGCTGAAAAATACCCAAGCCTAGATGTTTAGTTTTCCTTTGTAGTTGGCAGAGATCTAGTCAGTAGGTAGCAATTTGGCTGAGTCAGCCAAAGCACTTACTGAGCCTACTTGTTCTATAGGCATTACTGACCCTGTGAGGGAGACCAGGTGCTTTAAATTGGGTGATTTTCTGGAGCCAAACTCTACCCAGAATCTTTGCAGTCCTGTCATAGATGACACAGTTTCATGCATGCTGTTTTCAAAGGCCATGGATGCTTAAGAGCTTCCATCTCATTCAAACTGTGTTTGGCCATGCATAAATCCTATGGAAATTTGATGCCTTGGAATTTGGGGGGTTTTTTGTTGCAAATTGCTCATAGGGCATTTAAAAAAATGCTTAACCAGGATGTAAGATATAGATGTTACAGCAGTGAGTATAAGGAGGTGGGATGGAAGAGTTTATGCAGTTCTTTGTTTCTTGTTCTCTGAAAGCCAATGGTTTTCTCTCCATCTTCCTGAGCAGCCTGAACAGCTTGAACATTTAATTGCAGGAACTTGCCAAAACCTTGCTACTAGAATTCAAAGTGAGCTGCTACTTACTTTAGTGCACTATTAATATTGAACTTGTTGCTTTCTGAGAGAGTTTTATGACAGAACAAATCGTGATACTGCATGTTCTCTTTTCTGTCATTCTCTAACATAATCCTTTGTTCAAACGTCCCATTTATCTGCAGACACTTAACTTCTAGGGAGCAATCTGCGGTACAGCAGATGCCCTCTGATCTTTACAGACAGCTGATGCATTTTAACTCTGTGTTTTATTATCGCTTCTCTTGCTGCACTGGTTTAGGATGTGACTGCAAGCCCTGGACAGCACTTCCTGCTGGCTGCAGGAATATGCAGAGTGGCTTGAGGCCAACCTCAGCTCCCAGATGCCCAAATGCCAAAGTGCAGTATATAATGTTATTAAGCTTGTGAAAACTAGTGTTATTTGAAAACCCGGAGATGAACTTGCAGAGGAGAAAGCAGCCCTTGGATGTTGCTCCCTTTGCTGCAGAGGGGAGCTGGCTATCACTCAGTAACTGAATTACAGGGTCAAGGGGCACCCTCATCCTGTCTTCTCCTCCCTGGTGATGTGTGACTGTCCTTTTCTCCCCTCAGTGCTTGTCCTCAGCAAGAGAACACTGTCCTGGAGTGGGAGGGAGGGAGTCATCCCCTTTTTTATGAAAGGCTGGAGGAGGAGAGGGTTCCCCTGCTGATGGTGTGTTTGCCCACTGAGGGGCAGCTGCAGCAGGGAGCCACGCCACACTGGGAGGTGGCTAACAAGTGGTTTAGGGGATAGCTGTCACTTCAACAACCTGCAGGCTTTCCTGATCACCATATCCTGCACTGGGAAACCACTCCTCCCCAGTGGCTGTGCTGATACAGCCCAACAGACCAGCTTTGTCCTGACATTTTCATCTCTGGTCAGAAGCTCTGATTAATTCATACAGCTGAGTGTGTACCTGAGCGAGACTTACATGCCCTCTGGCTTCTATTCCCTGCATAGCAGTAGTATTGTATGAAAGACTGTATTGACTACAGCGAGATCTGGACAAGGGGGATATGCTGTAGCATTCAGGGGGCAGCAAAGCTGCTGTATTGTAGCCTGTAAACTCACAGAGAAATAGGCCTTTGTGTGAGAAACCATTTCCTGGATAAAGGAGGGCTCTTCTTTTGGAGCTCCAAATTGAAAAGGTGGTGGATTGGCCTTAACAGCATTAAAATCACCGATGTAAATGTCATCCTGGCAGTAGACAATTCTCTCCATTTTAAACTGTATCCGGATATGTCTTTCAGCCTCTGCTGCTTGTTGCTCTTTAATGTCTTCAATTCTCATCTAGAAAAGAAAGGCACAAGAAGTTTTAAGACCTTTGCTTCCTTTGGAGAGGTGCCAATGCTTAGTGGTGTCCCCAGGGAATGGCAAGGTGGCCACAGTGTTCAACAGCCCTTACTGCAGCACTGTCTAATCCCAAACTGGCTCTTGGGAACATGGGGTAATGCTTTAGGTTCTGGTTACTCTTGTGAAAGAGCAGGAAAATATGGCAGTTTTGTCCCCTCCTTAAACAGGAATGGGATCAGTCAAAACCTGGTGTTTGAAACCAAAGGAAAACACAGGGTTGACAGGGACAAGCAGAAACGACCAACCTGGGTTCAGCCTGTCCTTGGTTTTTGTGTGCTTCATTTGCATCTCCCTCTTGCAGTAAGTGGTGACAGCAGGCTCTGATGGGAATGCCATTGCCCCTCCTGCCCTTCTCAAACACTGTAGTCTCCTGTCCGTTGCCAGCAAACCAACCTGTCTAACCTCTCACTGTCTGGTGCTTTCATTGCAGCCCTCTGATGCTTTCTGGCCTTTTCCACCTAAAAGTCTGTGGGAATGTCAAAGTTCCTTCAGTCATCCTCAAATTCCCCTAAAATGCTTTCCTAGCATCCCTAAGAAAGCATCCCATGTTTCTTCTCATGTCCAGTGTCCAAGAGAACTCTTTCCTCTCACCATGTTCTTGAACACATTTTTGGATGAGATAGCTTATTTGTTTGCTGTCTGGTTGACCTGGAGCTCAGTAGGGTTTGACTATGCAAGTCAAATAGCAAACCACTTATTTCATTCACATTTGCCTTTGAGCAGTACCTTTTTCATTTTCCTTTTTCAGCAGTACCCTGTGAGTGGACTCTGCCTCCTGGCTGCCAGCATTGCTTCTTATCTCAAAGCTCTTTCTGAGAAAATGCCTTCAAGAACATCCCATATCATTTAACTCCACCCCAAAACATGTTGCTGCCCAAACTGTGTACAGTCATCTTCTAATTTTTTTCATAGTTGAATGATTTTTGGCCTGTCTGTTCCTGCTCCCTTTTATCAAAGATGAGGTTTCTGCACTAGCTAACACCCTGGCTCATTTTCCAAGAGGGAAAATCACTGTTTAGGACTCTGAGGCTGCCCCCATCCTTACAAATCATTGCAGGACTTAAATCTGAAACTAATCATAAACTCTTCAAGGCAGGCATACTAGGTTTCCCTTGCATTGTGTTGTGGGCATCAAGAATGTGACCAGAACGAATGGGGAATATATGTATTAGATCTTGTTAAAGTTGTGCAAAATGCACTTTCATTAGTGCCATTAGAAACGTTCTATCATTTTCAATTTCTTTGTTATTTTCCTGCAAGAAATTCCACACTTGCATAAGGGTAACGCAATGAGACATATACCATAAGCATGGCTGTCCTTACAAATGCCATTCTGTCTTGTTTTTGACTTATCTCAGATTATAGGTAGTGTCTCACCTTAGCAGCTCTGCTTAGATTGTGAAAATTAGCAAAATTCCTTTTAACGATTTCCATAAATTTCTCTTCAACCACTTCTAAGGGAAGAACAGACAAAGTCAGGTAAGTAAGGGAAGTTTTTAAGCTATTGTTAACGTTAGACTTGGGAAACTACTAATTCCCTGCATTCATTCAGAAACATCTGAGCAGCTGTACTGGTGCACTGTGCCTTTATGACAGATAGAAACAAGTAGGAATTTAGATTTCCAGGCCCAAGAGTGTGAGCAATTAAAGCCCTCCTGTAACCACTCTACCCCTGGGAGAGTGAGATTTCTTTGATAAAGCAGTTTCTGTGCTTACAGCTGTGTCTACCAGATGTAGCATCACTTGGCCATGTGTCTTGGGTTGACACATCTGCATCTCACCCTGAGTGGCCTCTCCAGGATGAGGAGCTGGCACATGAAGTACAGAGCAGTGAGTCTGGGATGGGATTGCTGCCCTCTAAGGCAACACAAGACACACAGAATCACAACATCATTTTTCCTTGGGTGCCTTTTACTGGATGAGCTATGTACCCTTCCCCCCAGCCCCAGTAGTCACTGTATAATGCATACAGTGTCATGCAAAACTGTGTCCAGGTTTGTGAATCCCACTCTCTTGGAATACCAAGCCACCTGGCTGGCATGAGGTATTTCTACTGTACTGTTTCCTTACTCTGGTATTTGTTATATTTACTTTCAACTCCCTTCCACCACCCACTGGGAAAAGTATTAACAGATGCTGGAGACCATGTGTAGAGAATGAAGGCTCTAGAGAAGAATCAAGCCTCCAGGTTGAATTAGATTTAATTCTCCAATATGAAGTCTCCTGGCTGGAGTTCTTGTTCCAGCAGAGAGACCATCTGCTTATTCTGGAAAAAAACCAGGTCAGGCACCCCAGTGTGTCCCACACAAGAGCCCCCCATGGCTGTGAGATGTACCAATCACGTTGTTCAGGATCTCAATGGCTGGCTCCTCCAGTTCCAGGATTTGCTCTTTTATGATGTCCTCAAAAGTCCTGTAATTGGTAAAGCCTGGGAACTCCCTCCCTCGGTACTGGTCTTCGTATTTACTCACTTTACTGGGTACACTTTTTTTAGCTGTAGTAGTAAAATGACATTTAATTACTATCAAATCACTCAATTTATACATTCCACATTTAAGAAGGAAGTCTACTTCTCCTCTTTGAGTTGTTCTTGAGAAGAATAATTACTGAGATGATATTTCAAGCAATGCTATTATTACAGAACAGAACTATCATGTTGTTGCTCAGTGAATGAGACATCTCACTTCCAAGTTTGAAAAAAACAAGAACAAAACAACCCCCCAAGCTCCTTAAACACTTATTCCAGGGAACTAACTGCTAACTAGCTGTTTTTATTAAAGATATCACAGTCAATATTTCTTTGTTGACATTATACACGTTTGACATCTTAAATGAGTTATATCCCTTTGAATATTTTTAATGGGTTTGATTTTGCCCTGTTTTGGGGCCAGATTTGTGACCCATGGATCAAGTGCACAGGTGGAAGTAGAAGCCAAGCCATCAATGCATTCAGTTCTAACATTAAGATACATGAATCTATGTTTGGATAATAAAAAAAAGCCCAAACCCAAACAAACAAGAAAACTCAAAACCAAACCACCACCACCACCACCCTGCCTCAAAAAAAAACAAAAACAAAAAACCAAAAATAAAAACAAAAAAAAGGGAAAGATAAAAGTAGATGTGGAATGTCTTATTCAGAGTCTGAAAACATTAAAATATACAGTAATACAAAGCTATATGAACATCTATCAGCTTGGAACAGAAAGTTCAAGGTTTCAAGTACCCAAAGTAATACTTAAATTCATCATAGGGAAGCTGAAGTTAAACAGAATCATTTGACACTCAATGATGTACCTTCAGAAGTCTTACCAGTGACTGATGGCAGTGCTTCTCGTTTAGGAAGGCCTTGCTAAAGCTGCCTCTAATTTTTCAGCTACATGTGAATACTTCCCCATGTCATATGCACCCATGATTTTGGGGTAGCACGTTGTGAGCAAGAGCTGTGCTGCTGTAAGAGCTGCTGCCCTCATCTGTTGCCAAGTCAGACAGAGTTTAAACCAAGGGGGATAACCTGGAAGTGCCCAGAGGATTCCCCACTGTGGTTCAGCTGCCATGTGATGCCTTGAGTAATTTCTACAACTCAGGTGCTCATTGTCCTCTGAAGTGGCTGCATCCTTCTGCTTTCTCCTGCCTTTACATTTATTCCTTCATGCCTCCGGTGTCTTACTCTTTTATTCTCTCCATCGAATCATGTTGCTTGGCTTGGTACTTCAAGGATGTACTACTACTGCTTCAAGATGCCACTTGGATGGGACACAAGAGGCACTGATATACACCAATGTCTGTCTGTCTCCACATCCATGCATATATATATATATATATACACACAGATTTTTTTCTCTGGCTGATGGCATCTTTGCAACCTATACATACCTATCACTTTTTATCGTTTTTAAATGTTCATTTATCATTGTAGTCACTAGTGATGTTGATACAGACGTGCATCAAAGACTAAAAGAACTTGTTTCAAGAGCTACTGCTTGACTGGCAGCTCATGCTATTTCATCTCCAAGAGCAGTTGATGGGGTTTCAGAGAGGTGAAAAAAGTTATGCAAAAGATGTTGCGTGTACAGCATAGTTCAGTCTGTGTGTATCACCCTCCTAATGCAACCCCAAGTTAAGAAGTGAGTTCAGTCAAACAATTAGCAAGGTGCACAAAAAGGGACACTCTTGGCAAGGCTATGGTTATTTCAGACCCAGAATTGCTTCTTCCACACCTTAAACCAGACTAAAGTGGGACAAAAAAAGGCCCAGATTCTAAAGCATTCATAGTAATAATAATAAAATATCAATCAATTATACATATGGTTATTATTATTATTAATTGGTGTTGGCATTGTTGCTGTTATTTAAAAAAAATGGTGCAGAGAATCACTAAGAAATTCCATGACAGGGCCTTGATTTTATTGCTTTGTTGGGTGAAGGGAAACATCCACTGATCTCTCTGTAACAACAGCATTTAACAGAAACCTTGTCTTTGTTCCCAAGGATAAATGCATAACTTGCCTAACACTACAAAAGATGGATGCTGGTAACTTCTTGTTCGTCACTTTTTTGAAAATGGCTTTGTGTCTACATATAAGCAAGGGAATGGACCCTCAGGTCAAGCTGCAAGTGATGGTTTCTATGCTTACCCTTCTCAGCACATTCCAGGAGAATCACTCCCCATCTTTGAAACTCTTTGCGGATTTTTGTGAAGAGTCTGATTTCATCTCCAAACAGCTGCTCCTCCCCTCGCATCGTCCGGGAGATTTCTTGATTAAAGAGTTTGATCAACTGCAATGAATTCAACAACAAGCAAGCAATGTAGCAAACTTTCAGTTCCCCAGTCTGATTTGTGCATGTTAAGTAAATTAAAGCAGGGACATGGTTCATAGAAAACATCCCCTCATAACATCTTTTATGCTCAGCTCCTGGTTTGTTTGGCTTTGAAGTTCTTTGTTTTCAAAACCATCACAGCTCCTCATGTCTTCTCCTCACAGAGGAGAAAAAACTTGATACTCTTTTTTTTCCCCCCATAGACTTTTAGAACTGTTTACTAAATTCTAATTGACCAGACTAGTATGAAGTCTTTGAAGACTGATGAACCTTCACAAGCACCTCTGCTGCCTGCCAAAGGCTTACTTTGAAGGATTAACTAAGTGAAGACACTTAGATGGACTTGGAAACCTTATTTTGGTATCAGGAATACATTCGAACTTACAAGTGCTGTAAAGAATGGAAACCCCTCAAAGTGCTGTGCAGGCAAGAGTGTAAGTTTTTCCTCTCTGAAATGCTTGATTTTGATCAATCATTCAAGTTGTTGTTTAGTTTTCTTGTCACATAATCACAGGAAAAACATTGCTAGAAGTGGTCACAGGCTCTTCTGGTCCACTATTTTTGCTGATATAGTGTATTCCTGACAGAGGTTTGTCTCTGTTACTTGCAAAACATTCCAGTGACAGATACCATAAACTTCCTGGTGGTCTGTGCTGATGTTTTGATAACTTTTTCTCCCCCAGCTACCTCCTCACTCTGCTCCATGACCAAGCTAATGTTGGTACTTACATCTGTGAGGAACATCAGCTTCTCAGGCTCTGTTCTGGGTGTGCCTCTATTGTACCTTTGTAGATCCTGTAGTGTTTTATGGAGTGTCTCACGTATTTGGCTCTCCAGTGTTGGCAAAGTTTTCTGGAGAACAGACAGTAAAGACGGACATTGATCATGCTTGGTTTTGAAAGGGAAACAAAGGCCCTCTAAGAGTGACCTTGCTGATCTTAGAAATCCAAGAGCTTGATGTTTGTGTCCCATACATGATAGTGGGATGACATGGAAGGGCAAATATGGCCTTCGTTGGAGGCAGGCAGGGAGCAGGGATATCCCTGAGAAATCAGGCTGGACCTCACTCCCAGGTGAGCAGAGAACTTGCATTCTAGGGCAAGATTTCATCTACAGTGAGCCAAAAACTATGTCCTCACAGGTTGTGCCAGGAAGGTGATGATGCAGGGAATGTCCTGACTGTCAAATCCTGGTCAATACCTGATTGAACGTGGCTATTTAGTTGCTTATATCCTGTAAGTTTATATATTTTTTTTTCTCCTTTGAGACTGAATTTAGAGGTTCCCTATATTTTAGCATCTTCCCTTAGTGGAACAAAATATATTACTTTCAGATAAATATATATAATAAACCCACCAATATACACTTACAGTAGTATAGTGATATAATAGAAAAATTACATCTTAGTTGAGATTTTTAAGATATTTTCAGTTAAATGGAAACTACTGTGTTTCAGTAAGCTGATGGCAGTAACTTCTCACCCAGATGATCAACACTTCTTATATACAAAAAGAAATATCATGGTTGCCATTGGAAAGACAGGAGTTACGAGACACAAGCAGATGAAATGATGTGCAGTTTAAAGGCAAATCTGAGGACAGCACATGGCATTTTTTACTTCTAACTCTCAGTTCAATTTGTTCTCAGACTGCCAGATTGAAGGATCATTAAGCACTATCTATGCATATAAAACTGCAATCCAACTGCAGTCAATTGCATTCCAAGGCTGAAGGCTTGAATTTACTTTTAGGTAGTAACTGATACAAAGAGCCCAGTGTGGGACCTCTATTACTTACAATAATGTGATTCACAAGTTCATTTGTGAGCTTCACTGACAGATGAGGGATAGTAGCCTTTCCTTCTTCCATAAGAGTGCTGCAAAACAAGAGGAAAAGGTGGGTTTGGGGAGCCAGCATGTGCAGGGCAAGGAGGCAGCACTGATGCTCTGCTCTGTTTTCATTAGGTCTATCAAACAATAGAGTGAAGAAAGAGCCCTCTGTGGGGTGCTGGTACAGATGTGGCAGCAGCCCAGGACTCTGGGCACTTCTATTTGAGTTGTTTGACAGCTACTGGCTGAGCAAAAGGAAACAGAGAAGAATCTGAAAACAGCAGATTCTAACAGCAGATGGATGTGCTGCTGTATTATTTCTGCATCTGTGAAATTCACTGATTCAAAGCCCTTTTCACCTGCCAGTCTCTGTATTATGATTGATTTGCTGCTGACTTTTGTTCTGGGCAAACTCTGTCCTCAGCACAGGCAGTGAGTGGCCTTTCCCATGCTGTGTTTCACCATGTTTTCCAGGGAAAACACTTAAGTGCTTGACTTGAAGTGTTCAGATGCTTAGCTCGAATTCTTTGGGACTACTCTGAACTTCAAAAGTTCATTGCACTTCTCCCATGTATTTTGCATCCAGAAAACATTTTAAAAGCTTATTTGGTATTTAAATTCCTCTGGGTTACTGAAATGCAACACCACACAGGCTATGAAAAATATGATATATAATTATGATTAATACCTGTTTATAACCCTGAGTTAAATCTCAGCAAATAAAGAGGAAGCTTTGACGTGACCTTAATATGTTTTTAGTTAGGTCTTTTCTGCCAGAAGTACCTGAAATATTTGTGACTAGCAAAGAAGTTCCTCTCCTGCTGGATTGCAGCGGCCAAGGTCAGTTTGTTGTGGATGTCCTGCTGCCCCCGACACTTCACAATCATGTAACCTTTTTTGAGGGGGATTACCCTGTTTTGCATTATTTTAATGACAGATTCTTCAGTTCCTCTGTCCACCAGGTCAGGTTTTGTGAGGATCCCTGTGAAATTACCCAGAGAGAAAGTTAGTCGAGCACAGAAAGTACAGGTGGGAGAGGTGCAGTAAAAAACCCACCCCCAAGAAGGAATGCTCTGTACCATCCTTTATAAAGCAATTTTTGTTTGTATTCTCTCTCCTAGAAAGCTCCCAGGCCCTGGGCTTTGCAGTTGGCCTCCCACCAGGCGTTTTGCCTCGCACCCCTTTTTAACAGGCACCAGCAAAGCTTTCCTACCGTTAACTTTGAGATTTTCAATTTCCAATTATTCATAACATGAAAGCCAGTAAGACACAAAACTGAGGGATTCTTAGAGCTGCTCAAGCTTTGTAAATAGTTTGTTTAGACTGTTTTCTTTCTTTTTTTTAATTCTCTTCTAGCAGCTAATTTCACAGATCTGATGTGGAGCACAGAACAGCAGACCTCATGCTAAAACAAAAAAATAAAATTGCCCTTCTCTTCAAGTTACAGCTTAAAAATTGTCTCACCTAGTGTCCTTTCTCCACTGGGATCCACCTCCTGGGCCATTTTCAATGCTTCTGTTGTTGCAATATCCACATTGCATGGCACCACCACCAAATTGATTGTCTCTTTGCAACCAATAGTTCTTTTCAGTAGCCTTTTGATCTGCAATTCAATACAGCAGCAAGGAGGTTCAGTGAAATCAGATGCTTGCATGTAGGATGTGACCATTTCTAGCAATATGAGCCACTGTCTGATGACATTAAATGTCACATATGCTGAGGATGGTATTACATGCTAAAGGATGGCATGGAAACAGGTCAGCAGAAGAATGCAGCCTCTTTTCCTGTGCAAACATCCTTTTGTTTATCCAAATATGTAGCATGAATGAGATCAGACTGTTGTTATTCCTTCTTGACATCTGTGTAGAGTTTAACCTCTCATGCATGTAATCTTTCATTATGGAAATATTAAAGATATTTGATAAATAACCACATGTAAGAAAATCAGGTTCTGATGTCTAGGCACACACTTATGGAAAGAAAGCAAGTTAGATTATATTGAGAAATCTCAAATTTGTGTCTCTGAAAGGAGAGCAAATGTCTGGCTTATATTTCAGTGGAGTATTTATAGGGAAATTAAAGAAAAAAGCCAAAAAACAAGTAGCACATGACACCTAGTTGGCATTGTGTCCATGTTTCAACACCCAACTAAACGAGTTTCTCATAGTTTGTGTTGTTTTGCAAAAGCTTCAAACAGCTCTATTGTGCTTATTCTGAAGTAAATCAACTCTCCATACAGTGAAATTAAATTACTCTCCTCCCAAAAAGTAAAGCCCAGACAAACCAATCTTGTATCATTTTTATTTGGTATGTCTAGTTTAGTTTGGGCTCCTCTTAATCCAAGTTCCTATTTAAAGGTATTTCAGGAGAAACAGTACACTCAGCTCCTGCACATCACCCTCACTGTGGGCTTTGTCCGACTAGTTTTATTTGCATTCCCCAGTATTTCTTCTAAAAGCAGCCAGAGGAAGAGTAGAGATCCCCTCCACTTTAACACCTATTCTGTTTACTTCAAAAAATATCTGCTGGGATCCCTTAAGGGATGAGAAAACCCAGGATGGGTCTGAGTCTTGCTCTGTAAGTAAGGAATGACTAAGGAACGATGCTGAGGGACTATTTGCTGCCTTGCTCCAGAGAAGATTGCAAGAATCTGTTCACCTTTGCCAAACACATCCACAGAGCTGGAAAGAGACCGGTTTTTCTGGGATTTATTTACCTTCCAGATTGAGATCTAGCCAAGGAACACAGGGCTGCAGTGTACTCAGTTATGTGTTCAGCTATGAGGCAGGTTACAGAGGTGACCCTGGGCACAGGTTGGCACATGAGTTTTACCTGTTCCCCGATGTCTTTTGGCTGGTCCCCCACGGCCACTCTGGCAATTCCAGGAAGATCAATTAGTGTCAGATCTGGGACATCTGGGGACCGAACCTCTAGGGAAATCAGTTCCGCACTAATGGCACCTCGAGGACCAGCCACAACATCCTGGGCTGCAAGGAGAAAAGAGCAAGGCAATGAATGCAAGCTACAAATGATGCCTCAGACCAAAGCTGATCACAATGACTTTGAAAAGTACCAACTACCACCTAAGGTTCTTCTAGGCTTGGCTTCCTCATTCCAGCCACTCACATAAATCCATTTACACAAAAATCTAAGGGGAAATTATTACACAGCACATGTGAGGTCCTTTCAGAATATGAACTGTAATATTTTATAGAGTATATATTTATGAACACTCATGTATGCAAACAAAATACATGTAAATAAACCACAGCAAAAGGGATCAGATAAAATACTGGTCAGCTGTTTCCCCAGCAACAAGACACTTTGTAGGCATTAATTAATCCTTGGATGCCTTGAAAGACAAACAGGTGTTGTTCTATATTCTTCATATTTTGATAGGGAGGTTGGGAGATCAACTAAATTGTCCCAGATCCTATAAGGCAATAATGCTTGAACTGTGAGCATCACAGAGAAGCAAGGAAAATCCACAGTCATTCTCATGAGATATTTTCATCTCAGTCCTTACCTTAATTAATTCATACCAGTTGCTTTGCCAGTTTTGGAAAGATAAAATATCCAAATAATACTTTGAAAAGCTAATGGGAAGAAAAAATAAAAACTAAACTAGGAAGAATAACAATGTTCAGAACTGTACTATTCAAGGAAATAAGGACAATCCAACTGTCACATTTAGGGCAAGTGCTAACTACTCTTTGGGTAAGAACAATGATTTCTTACACAGCTTGGAATGCTAAAGCAGTAAAACTGTGACATGAGAAGGACAATGACTGAGGGTATGGTCACAGTACCTGCCAGAATTTCTCTCTGTTTTCCCTGCTCTGCCTTCTTGTAATTTTCTCCAAAACCAAAAGATTTCCAGCCAGAGACACCTCAAGCACCCTCTGAGCTTTTGAACTGATGACAGGGACCATCTAGGGTTTGACAAACAACCTCCCCAAACCAGGAAACCAGGAAGACTCCATCCAGCTAAAGAGCCTTTATCATGGATAATGATGAAAGGATCATGGATCTCATGGGTGATTCCTAGGGGCCCTTCCAACTCAAACCATTCTGTACTTCTGTGATCATCATGGATCATCTTCCCCACTGAACTAGTAAGTGCTACAACTCTCTTGAGAATTGTGTTATGCTACCTCACCTTCTGCTCTGAAACCAGCTCTTGGTGTTACTCGTGGCTACAATCACTGCTTAATGGGAGTGAGGATTCAGAGGAGATTGAGCAAACCAAATCCACTCACCTTGTCTTATTGCCCTGTCCACCTCAGAGGCATTCTGGAGGTCCACAACAACATTGCGGTAACAGATTCTCCCTTGCCATGCCTGGCCATCAGGTAACCTTTTCAGCTTCAGTTCCAGGGGACACCGAGTGACAATACCTGCAGCAGTCCCAAAGACAGGGGTAACTCAGCAGTTGCTATGCATGATACACAGCCTTGTAGTGCCTGACATTACCAGAGTGGTCTCATCCAACTTCCCACTCAGAGTAGGATTGTCTCTGGCACTAGTTGAGGTCAGCAATGGCTCTTTCCAGATGTTTCTGCTCTTGTAAACCTCCACAGGTGGAGATTTGCTCCCCTCTGGCTGATCTGTTTCAGTGCTGCATCTAAATCCTGAAAACTTCTCCTGAAGTCCAGCCTCAAAGACTAGAGGGTACTGTCAACTCACACAGAACATGCAGAACTTATGTGTGCAAAGAGACACACACAGAGAACTGAAAAGTGAGTCTTCTTGAGCTGCAATGTCTGGCAACAATCTTCTCTGACTTAAGCAGTGTTTTGTTTTTAAGTAAAGAACTTTGTATGTTTTGTATTAAAAAAAAATTTAAAAAAGAAAATATTGTTAAACAAATCTAAACAAACCTCAAAGGCGAATTCCAAAGCTAGATTTCCACTTAAAACCAATACTCTTTGCTGGGAAATGTACAGTCAGCTGACACTACCTACACTTCTTACCCTGGTCTCTTGACCAGCCAGAACATGTGCCTTGTTGGAGTTACTGTGTGGAGCCTCACTGGCACATGCATTTCTCAGTAATGGAGTTATCCAATCCTAGACCAAAAAATAAATAATAAAAAAATCTCTTCCACCTCATAAAAGTGAAATTCAGGTGAAAACCTGAGAAAGTGAGTTCTTACCATTGCCCCTGGGAAGAGCAACACCAGACAGGGCTTCCAGGACAGAGCTTTTCCCGGAGCTCTGGTCTCCAATCACTGCAATCGCAGGCAAGGACAGGTCCTTCTCTATTCCCAGAGCCCTCAGGCTGTCCACGAGGTCAATGCAGGGCCGGATCTTTTCCTCATATTCACTGTACAAGGTAAGTTCTGCAGCCTGGAGGAGTTAAATTTACAGTGAGTTCTCCATAATTTAAAAGGAGTCGTTTCCACAACAACAACAAAAAAATTTATACATCTTTTCCAGCTCATCATTCTTTAGTAAAACTTATTTCCTGGCATTGAGCTGTGCTTCATATCACTGAGCATTCTTGTCATAAACAGGTGTCTGTAAATATGAAAAAAAATCAATTGAGAGTGGCTCACTGACCATTCTTAGCAAAAATACCAAATCTTGGAAGCTATTCTGAGAAGGTAAAGAGAGGAAAGAGACCATATTACTAAGTGTGCTTTGTTAATGTATTTTTAAATAACTGCCATTTTTCCACTTATCTACAGATGGATTGAAACATGTGTTTGCAAATGAAAACTGGTCTTGGTAATCACAGAATTTAGCACAGAACAGCTTATTAAATCTTTGGAGTTTGAAGATTTAATTTGTGTGCAGAGCCAAAAGTATTCTGCTGTCCTTAACAGGTGGCTAAAATCTTTTAGATCATCATTGGCTCTTCTTTCTTTGCCTCATTTTAGGCTTGGGTAAGGAATGAATATGAGTGGGTTGTGTTAAATGACTGATTATTGTCATTTTTTGGTTTTGATACATGTGCCAGACATTAACACAGGCTCTTCATTTACATGAAAACAAGCCAGATAATTTCCAGTCTTTTACAAAACTGGTCCATCTGCTGTTGAATATGTTCAATTAAAGTATATAAAGATCAGCTTGGTCCCTTCTCCCCATTCCTCTCTCCATGTTCCAGTCTGCCTGCTGCACTTAGAACTGCAATTTTGAGAACACCAATATGTTTCAGACCTATTGGGCCAGGCACATTCAAACCTAATTTTTTGAGAAGAAAAACTGAAGTTTCTCTCCATCACTTTTATCCAAGAAAGTCAACTCTGTAAGTATGTCTGCCAATGAGATGTACTCAGAGCAGATTTTTTCTTTCAGGATGAGGACAGCGCACATTACTGGAGGCAGGCACAAAAACCTCATTGGTAACCCCTGCCCACTATCTTCACTACGTTTTATAGCTAGAAATTTCTCAAAAATCCTCATCAACTATGTCACAAACTTAAAACCAAACAGTTTTCAGTGTCAAATATTCAAACCAATAATTATTAATCTTTCTTTGCATTTCTTTTGAAAGTAGAAGAGCCTCAAGTAAAAAGTGCCTCAGCTTTTACAATTCCTGCTCAATATTTGTAGTTAAGAAAAAAACAGATACATGTCACACCCTGAACTGGTTTCTAGGCTGCAGTCATCCTTCTTGGTTTAGACTTGCACTGTTTATATCTGCAGATTAATTGCCTTCCTAGTTACCCCAATGACTGCTTGGCCCTGATCCCAAAGTATTCCTTAGACCTAACAAGTGCAGATTGCCCAAAAAGAGACAAAGGAATTCATTTTGGGGTACAAAGTGAATGAACAGAGTAAGAGTGGGGGGATCTATGCCTTCTTCTTGCCTTACCTTGTCCTGTTCTCCGGAATACTCTTTCTCCAAGCCGTTCTCTTCATAGTCAGACCTTCTCTCGAACATGTTTGCCGACATCTGAACAGCTTCTTCTTCTGTCTCTGGTGGGAGAGGTACTGAAACACCTTCTAAAGATGGTTTTAAGAAAGAAAATGCAAACACTTCTTTCTTTGGGTCATTTTTGGTTCTTTCAGAAGGTGATTTGAATACTGCATTCCTCTTATCCATGGCCTGCTTATTTTTTAGGTTACCACAGTGGTTGTCCATAAGTGCTTCACTAAATGGTGGTCTCTGGCTGGACCAGTTCTCAGGTACAGCTTCTGAAATCAAGGATGGGGCAATGAGTGACTCCAGCTTGCAACCACAGCAGAGAAAACCAAACACCACTTTTATTTCCTGGTTCAAACCCCCAGTAGATACCAAGTCCCACAGCTCTTTTCAAATCGATACAATTAGTCCCCAGGAGACAAACTTGAAACACTTCTCCCTATGTCTGCTCTGGGTTTATTTCTTTGTTTAAAAAAAAAAAAAGGCCACAGAAAAATCTTTTGGTTTTGGGGAAATTTAATTTTTTTTTTTTCTTTTTTTCTTTTTTTTTTTTCCAAAAAGCTGGTTTTCCTCAGTCAGATGTTTTGCTGAAAGGTGTCTGGAGAAGCTCAGTCAGTATCTGGGCATGACTGGAGAGAGTGTGAGAATCCTTAACTTGCTGGAGTCAGGAGTGTAGGGCTTTAGGTCTACATGGGTGAGCCACCAGCAAGGACAGTGGAACACACCAAGCCATAGTCTGGTATGTGGCCAACTCATTTCTCTTGTGGAAGAAACACTTGTCAGAAGCAAATCTGACACTTGTTTTTTGAAGCTCTGTATCTTGTTCCCCTCCTCTATGGCTTAAAACCCTCTCCCAAAAGTAGAATTTGAGATGTTAGAGAAAGGAGAACTAGGAGACTTTATTTCCTTGTTCAACTTTTCCTCCTGTAAAAGTTTTGTTTTATTTTCTGTGGGTGCCTGAGGAAACTAGAGGCTTTTGATGTGACATTTTCCAGGGAAAGTGATTTAAGCAAAAAAACCCCAGCAGTATTTTTTCAAAGCTAGATTTTTTTTTTTAGCCTCCCTCTGCAAAACCCAAGATCTGTTTAACCCAAACATTTGGGGAAATGAATTAGGAGAAACATACCTTTGCTTGAAATAACATGCTGTTTTTTATGTTTTTTAATTGAATTAAGTTTACAGGTTTTCTAATTTAAGCAGATGTCAAAATAGGATGATCAGGCACAATGTAAGTTATACCTTCAATGTGTAAAACAAGTTTAGAAAAAACACCAACATCCTGCAGCAGAGCAGTCAAGAGAAGGCTCTGGGCCAGGTGTGAAAAGTAGGACACAGTGATTATGGGGATAATTATGATTAGATTTATTGCTAATACAATATCTCAATATTGCCAGTGCAGTACCTGAATAACAGCTCTGTCATCTATTACTGTGGATTAGTCAGGTCAGGGTTCTCCCTGTTGAATCACAAGCTTCAGTGAGACCTCCTTGCTTCCAAAACTTTGTCTTTGGTCTGGCAGAATTCACAATTACAAAGCACAAAAGCACCTATGTAGCTATTTTAGGATTTTATCTTTGTATTTGACTGGATTTTGGGTATTTACACACCTGTCCAAAAGCATCGAGGCTGGAGGTACCCTGCAAGCATCCCTGATGGGGCACTGGCAGTGGGAAGGAGGAGGAGGATGGGAAGGGGTGAAAATCGACCTGGAAACTCCCTGAAATCTTGAGACCTGTTTGCCCTGTTGGCTGAGCCTCCAGCTCCATTTTATACCCTTTTGTGCCCCATGTGCACCAAGGTCAATCACAAACATCTCAGCTCCCCTATCTCTCGAATGAATAAACTATTCAAGCATCCAGACATCCTGCAATGCCCACCTGGTGTGCTTATCTTAGAACAAATCCCATTGCACTCAGGGGTGGAAGGGATGGGGGGAGGAAAGCTGAGGATTAATGAGAAGACCTAATTATGTTTTGTTCCCCTTACACACACCTAAAGGAGTGCAGACCAGAGTGTGCACACACACAGACACACCCTAACAATGGTACCTACAGGCAGCAGCAGAGTAAACCAACACATGGATTTCTGAGGCTATCCAGCTATTCCCTCCTGAGCAGGACCTGGAAAAGGTTAGTAGGTCAGTGCAACCCTTCCCTGTGCCACCCAGGCACAGTGATTTCTTTGTGTTCTGAGTTGTGACAACATCAGATGAAAGAAAGGAGAAATAAAAAGGAGCTGCAATTTTAAAGTGCCTTTCTGAAATGGGCCTGAATCCACACGTGAAATGTGACACCGGGATGACGTGATGATACTGAAAGTCTGCCAACAATTTCTTTTCACTAAATCTGCCCCTGCCTCCTTCCTTTCCTTGAACTTTACCTTTAGGATTTTCCCTGCCTATGTGTGGAAACCTCTCCTGGCCCAACAAGGAGCACTGGGCTGCACACACACACCTGCATGAAGCACCAACCTGCTGATGGTCCTGAAGAGGAGTTGCCTTTTTTGTCTCTAACTATCCTGGCTTTTCACCTCAAGGACATAAAAAAATCCCCTCTCAATAAAATCCCCTTTAACTCCAAAGTGCAGAGCAGCAATGCTGAACCCACACAGCTCTTGCATTTATTCACCCTCTGTCCGGCCAGAGGAGTGCATGGACTTCTGGCTGACATTCCCTGTGAATTCAGGATATTTCTGTAAACCACACAGACTGTGGGTTGTATGTTAATTAATTCTAGCTGTCTTCTCAGAAAAAAAGAAAAAAGAAAAGGAAGCTTATGATGCTGCATATCAATACTGCTGGCTAGACCACGTTGCTGAACGCTGCCTTCTTCCCAGGACATTAAAATACATGCTCCGATTTAAATGCGATCTCTCACCTGTCTCCTTTTAAAGAGGAAATAATACTAATGTCTTTTCTTTTTTTCCCCACCCCAGAAAGCAACAAATCCCACTCCTGGCAACCTTGTTTAAACACACTTACTTTAGGCTCTCATGCAGCCTTCTCACATTAAAAGGAATGAAGATAACAATCAAACATTGCATTATTATTTTTAGAAGAAGGAAAACAGGAACTTACCCTTTGAAGTGTCCCCCAGCAAGGAGATGCAGTAACCTTTGTGAACTTCTTCGGGTGCTTTTTTATTTACAGGCTCCACCTACAGACCATGACAAGAAGCAGGAGAAACGAAACTAATTCTCACATGAGAAAGAGTTGGCTATCGTGGAAAATAAGCAGGCTTGCTTTTCCAAAACACAGAGTAGCCACGAGTCAGCACCACTTGCTTACCTTGCACCCAGAGCTGTCCCAACACCCGAACTGTGGCCAGGGTGAAGTGGAGACCTCACAGCCACAAGTTACAAATCACAGGATGGTTTGGGTTGGAAGGGACATAAAAGGTCATCTAGTTGCAAGCCCCCTGCCTTGGACAGGGACACCTTCCACTAGACCAGGTTGCTCTGAGTCTCACTGAGCCTAGTCTTGAATACTTCCAGGGAGGGGGCAGTCACAGCTTCTGCAAGCAACCTGTTGCAGTGCCTCACCATCCTCACAGTAAAGAATTTCTTCCCAATATCTAGTCTACCTACTCTCTCAATTTAAAGCCATTCCCTCTTGTCCTATTACATGCCTTTGTACGAAGTCTCTCTCCAGTCTTCTTTTTGAAGCCTCAGGGGAGAGCACCCACACCTCAGTAGCACTATTCTCCTGGGTGAAACTAAGCTTGATTAGAGGTGAAGTTAAGCCTAGTGAATTGCAAATTATTAATTAATCACTGGCCAGCCTTAGGATATTTAGCACTAACACAGCAAATGCATTTATCAACAGCAGTTCTGAATCTGTTATTGCTGTCACCTGAATGGGATGAAGTTCGGTAAGACCAAGTGGTGGGTCCTGCCCTTTGGCCACCCCAACCCCTGCAGCGCTCCAGGCTGGGCACAGAGTGGCTGGAGAGCAGCCAGGCA
>JAWWEV010000001.1:115680402-115752251 GCA_035583235.1 Hafferia zeledoni
CTTCCCTCTGCACCAGCTGTCTGTCCAGCTGTCTTTCCTTCCAGCCCCCTCTGTCCCTCTCTCCAGCCCTTCCCTCTCCACCAACTCCCTTTCCAGCTTTCTTTCCTTCCACCTTTTGCTTTGCTTTGCAGGAAACATCCTCAGTGTACTCGCTGGACTGTGGGATGAAAGGGGACTTTTCCCAAGGGTTGCAGGCACTGCCTCTGCTTTCTCTCTCTGCCCAGGGAGGGACCTGAATCCATTCTGCTTTAGAAACCTTTGGGGAACTGTGGAAATGGGGGAGGCAATTGCTTTTTAAAACACTTTGGTTTTTATTACTAGCCACTGTACCCCACTGGAGCTTTGCAGAGAAATGTGGGTGCCTCTGGGAGAGACACAGCAGTTGGACCCCTTTTCTTCCAAATTCCCAGCGACTTCCAGCAGTTCTTTGTCAAACAGTGGCAAAGGGAAGGACAAAGCCTGAAATATTGGATAGTTGCATGATGGATCATGTGCCTTTGCCCGTAATCCAGGTAGAATTCCAGCATCCTGGTGGTGATAGCATGAAGAGCAATGTGGAGAAATAGGGATGTAATTGTATCTTGTAATAAAATTATTGGGTTTTTTGGTTTTGGTTTGGTTCTTTTTTCTGGTATACCCTGGCTGTTTTCATGAAACCCAGGAGCAAACATTTAGAACAAGGTGACAGCTTTTAGATACTTCTGTGGATATATTAAAATCACCTTCCTCAAGGTATACAAAAATGGATCATTTAACAAAGGGCAAAAAGGAAGCATTGATTATTTTCAGCTGATAAGCTACAAAACCTGTAAAGTTTGTGAGTCTAAGATCTCTGGCCTGTTAAACAACACAAAGCTGGGGCTTATTTGTGGGGTTTTCTTATGCTTTGTTAATCCAGAGGAACAAGTAGAAAATATATTTAATTGCCCTTCATTCAGCTAGAAGATACTGACTGAGAAAGTCTTCACACTATTAGCAGCAACAGTTGACAGATTATGGGCCCAGATCTCATCCCCCTTAATGCACAGCAACCCAAACTTCTCAGAGGAGGAAGGCAAGGGAGGGGAAAGGGCAAAATGAGAGGGAAGAGAAAATCCTTTTGTTAAATGCTGGGTATTTTTATACAGCTTTGCACAATCTTACAGGGTATTTGCTGTCTGCTCTCTTGAAATGCAGCTGTCAGCACACTCATTAGGCCCACAGGTCCCTATTGGCACAAACCCTGGGCAGTCCCACAAGCAATTCTACAAGCCCACTCAGTCAAATGCAGATTTACCAGAGGGACCTGGATTAGTGAGGGCTCTTTTAACAATAATCCCAAAGCACTCAGAGCTTGATGACATCCAGTGATATGTCCTGGAGTCCTTCTCTGATCCATTCTGCCAACATCAGGTGTCTCAACAGGGACCAGGCTGACGCCACATCACTGGAAGGTGATGCTGCAGATCTAAAAAGACAAAACCCCACAATAAATCCACTTTTGAAGCCCAAACTGCACAGAGAGAGAGAGACAGATTTCTTCCTGTCTTCCAGAGTGGGAGAAGAGAGAAAAAGGTATCACTTTACCTGTGGGCCAGGATGGCAACACACATGAGCAGTCACAGTGGGTTGATATTTCAGAACACTGTGGGAAAAGGGTGGGTATTAGTTCATTAATGGAAACAAAAAATACATCAGCAGTTAAAAATCAGTATGAACCACTAGTCTAGAGTTTGTTCAAGATGCACAACAATTAAAAAAGCCCCAAACCCTCATACAGTAAGAATACAGAAAGCTGAAGTTAGTGTTATACTTACTATTAAAAAACACTCAAAGTAAACACTATGTATAGTACTCCAGAACAATTCTGGGAGTATGAAAAGAATGAATTGGAAAAACTACGAGAGCTTGTTTAGTCATAAAGAGCAGTTTTATCTGGCTAACAACTATAAAAATCCAATATGCAAATATTTGTGTAGGTACTGGCAGCATAGATCCTTGTAGTCTTTACAATAATCTGTATTTCTTGGGAAATGCTATTCAGTTTCCTAGACAAACAATGATGAGTCAGGGTATAGGCAGATGGTACTTGTAAGCCTCTAGAAGAAAAAAACAAACAAACAAAAAAGAAACAATGAACCATTTCTTTTCAAAGACTTTGTTTTGGCACAGAAAGGGAAGAACAGTTAATGTTCACTGTTTAAGTGGCCATCAAAATTGCACATTGTCCTGAAAAATTACACTGAGCACTTGAATTGTAAACTTTCACCTATTTATCTACACTGCACTGTCATTACCAAAAAAGCCACATTCTTGCAATAACTTCTTTTGTGTTTCACACACAAACTTACAAGTTGTTTTGTCTAAACAGGCCAGTTTAATGGGGAAAGATGAGCAAGAGGAGTATGAATGAGCAGTTTTACAGTTTTTGAATTCAATGAGCCTGAAGCAGTGAGGGTGCTCTGAAAATGATGGCAATTTCCAGAGCAGTTTAAGCATAAAAGAATGAAAAATTGCACAGTGGCCCTGTGAGCAGAACTGTGTAATAATAGAATCAGAATGGAAGGGACCTTAAAGATAATTCAGTTCCAAGTCCCTGACCTTCCACCAGCCCAGGTTGCTCAGAGCCTTATCCAGCCTGGCCTTGGACGCTGCCAGGGATGGGGCAGCCACAGCTCCTCTGCACAACCTGTGCCAGTAACAGAGGGGCTTCACTGAATAGCAGCACAGCAATAAACAAAACCAGCCAGATTTCTGAAAGAAAAGTATGAAACAGTTGGTGCTACTCTGTTTTATTGGCCAGTCCCCTAAATTTACCAACATGCATAATAAACGGTGCTACCTTAGAAAAGCTCAGGGCTTAAAGATAATAGACTTTTTTTGAAGAGGCTTTTTAGGCAGAAGGAAGAGGGATATGATCAGAAGACCCTAAGCTAAGGACTTCTTAGGTAGGATATTTCAAAAAGAAAATGAAAGCGCTTTTAATGGAATTCAAACAAGAAAGAAAATGCTGTGAAAGGGCTTAAAACTCGGTTTGGAAAACACACCGTGGGCTCCACCTGGCGGGATCAGGAGCGCAGAGCAGGGTGGCTCCCGCCTTGGGGACAGGGACATCCACTTGTGTCCCCTCCTCAGCCACAGTGAAGCACACAGCGACAGTCCAAACCACCACTTGAATCCCTTCCAGATGATCAGAAGCTTCATCTTCTCATGTTTTCCGTGCCCGATTCTGTCCAATAGTGGAACGAACTGATGGAAAGTTGAAGCAGGAACATATTATTTGGGAATAGGTAGGAAAAAACCACCCTGGAATGAAACTTGCCTGCCTCCTCCCTGCAAGTTTCAGATGGGATCTGAAGCATTTCTGCTCTCCCTTCAGAGCTAAAGCCAGAAATTCCAACTTAAAGTCACAGGAAAAATTTGGACGGATGTAATTTATCAGCTTTGAAGTTCATCTTGACAGGGTTTAAAAAGACACACAGAATAGGTTGAAAGAATTAATCATTTATTTTAAGCAGCATAAAATTTGATTCTTTACATAGTGTTTATCTGAAAATGGCAAGACCTGAAAGTACAAAGTATCAATTTTTTGAAAATTGAGTAATGAGGCTTGAGAGTAATTGGGATAGACATCCTAACATCACCTGACGACTGAAGGAGAGAGACTATACCACTTTTTTAAAGTTTTGATCCCATCTTCCTTTCAGTCAATGTTAAAAACATTGTATAATAAAAACCAAAAAAAAATCAAAAAAACCAAAAAACAGGTGAAGAAATGCCTCTAGAAGATGAAATAATTTCCTTAATGGTGAAATTCTTTCCACGCTTCTGAAATAACTATGAAATAACAGCTGATGTAGTATTAAAGTTTTAAAAGATCTCTGCATCTCCATGTAAAATTTTCAATAAAAAATGTGAACTGCCTGTTTCAGATTAAGTCTTATTTAATCACTCAACTTTGTATACTTTATGAACACACAGAGTATTGGCTATCAAAGCAATTCTGTCCAGGACATACTGCAGTAACTCATGACTTCGTGCTATCAAGAAATTGTCAGTTGTGATTTTGGTACCACTTGAACATTCTCAAGTGTGTTTTTCTCCCCCCTAGAATTTTCCAAAGGACAGCTATGTTGAAAATGCAGCCATTTAAGCATTCAACTCCATAATCCCTCTCTGAAAGCACAGGAATAAATGTGCCCTTTGCAGGTTTGACTTGGCTCTCTGAAGATTTCCCTTGTCAAAGGGGGATGGTGATGAGAGGATTGTTGCAAACAATGTTGGTTTGAGTGTTTTGCCTAAGAACACATTGCTGGAAAATCAGAGCAGGTTGAGATGCTCAGCTGGAAGGAGCAGAAGTATCTCTGCCATCAGAAAGAGCCAACAGACCATAAAGGTCCAGTGTTGGTACAAAAAAAACAATCAAGGCCTTGAAGAAAGGAACTGTCACTTGCCTAAGGAGGGGCATCCACAGCTCCTTGTGGTCCTTTTCTCTGCCTCTGTATTTTCTAAGAATTTACAAACAGGACCAGTGAGGAAGACCAAGTGGTTGAGTATTTCCAAGTGGGGAAAAAAAAGAGGTCTAGGAAACACAGATCAAATGCACGAAGGAGTTCTTTGCACACAGAAAAATTCAGGGACCATTGGAACAGATGAAGTTTTGGATCTAATATTTCTCTTAACACTACTGCAAGTATTTTCAACTCAGAGTTACTTTCTAAAGCCTTAGAAACTACTTTAAACAGGTCTATGAATGGTAGCAAAACATCTTTTGTTAGAAGGCTGATTTTTGGATACAGAAGTCTTCAGCTTTTGTGAATTTTTTTTTTTTGGGGGTGGGGTGGGGTGGGGGGGTGGGGGGGATGCAAGGAGTGAGTGGGCCAGAAACCAATCAGAAAAATCGGATTTACAACCAGAGAATTAGCAGGACAGCAATTACACTAACATACATTTATTTTAGTTGATTATCATGAATTAAAAAGAGTGAACACTTACTGAGTGCTACTTCCTTTTAAATGCTGAAAATGACCTTTTGCGTTTTACTTTTTGGCCAGCTTAAAAAAAAACTCTGCGTGTGCCTTTGCAGTCTAATCTAAAATTCCCAGTATTTCAAAGACTACCCGACCACAAATATCCACCCAAAGCAAACAGAAAACATTCTTTTATTACTGCTGTGCAGTCATCGATGTCAATGTATTTTATAACCCATCTTGTAGCTTACAAACAGACACTGACGGGGGTGAGACACAGCACTGTGTGCTTTGTTATACAGAGAGGGGAATGTTCAGTAACTGGGCAAGGATTCTGCTTAAAGATGATTGTGCCCCTTGTTCAGCTGTGAGTGGGTAATTCCCAGTAGCACCAACAGGCACCTCAGAATGCTGGTTTTCAAAGTATTCACACAAGTGAACCCTTGCCAAAGAAGCTGGAACTGACTGGTGTTACTCCTACAGCAGCTTGTCAGCTACTGCTGCTGCTCTCCCATTTGGCTCTTCCAAGGAGCTTCAGCCTTTTCCTGGAAGCCTGGTAGAAGACTCAGTTATTTAACCTCTCCACATTGCACACTTTTCCCACCACCAGCCACCTTTAGCTCAGCACAGCCCCTTGCTCAAGTGCAAGTCATAGCAGTGGCTTTCGTGGTACGGCTCCATCTCATCCAGGCATTCCACTGAAACCAACAACTCGATTCCTGTTAACATTCCCGAGGAGCTATTCCCAGGATGCTGGATTACTCACAAACCTGGATTAACACCTAATTAGGCCTCAGAAGCCAGAAAAAAATAACTGGCTCAGAAGATTGCTCATATCCCATTACCAATCTGTCTTCGCTTCTCTGAACAGCAGCAAGAACTACAGCAGCCAGAAATGAACAATTTATCAATCAGAGAGTCAAGTTTGACAGGAACTAATGTCTTGGTAAATTGTGCAGCCCTTTCTTAAAAGGATCAATCTGTTATGCTCTTGCAATTTTCAATGAAGTTAAAGGTAGCTTACTTACTTTTCTTTCCATGATTTCCTTTACTCGTACCTCCATAGGTCACTGTACCACCACCCTTCATTACACAGCTCACATTGCTACTTATATATAGGATATCACACCCAACCAACCAACCTAGTTGTTGGAAAGCCCTACAGAAATTAAAGAAGCTTTCAGCAGTACAATCATTCTGGATTGTCAGAAACTTTCAGGACCTCTCTGAAAATGTGCTGTGTTAAGCAACTCTTGTAATATTTAATATTTTAATATTTTAAATACTTAAAAGGAAAAGGATAGAAGACAAATGGCTCATCCTTCAGTGAAACCACCCAAAACACAAAAAGGAACAGGGTAGGATGCTCAGAGGTTGCTTTTAGCTGTTAAATTTAGCTGTTGTTGAGTACCTGGAATGTTAAATCAGAGACACCAAACCCCACAGGTCTGTGATCACCACAAGTTGACCTGCAGAGCTGGGAACTGGAATGCTACACTGCCCTGACATATTGCCTTTGCAAAACCTAAATACAAGCCCTTTCACCTTAAAAATGGAACAATCCCCTCTACCTAACAACTTCTTTTACAGAATCTGAACAAAAGGCTTATTAAAACGCTTCACCTGTTTTCTTCAGCATTTCAATTGAGCCAGAAAGGCCACAGTAACATTTCTAAAACTTGTGAAGGCAGGGGGATAGAACCAATGTATTCCCCTGGCTGAACTCAGGTTTAACTAGTGAAACTCAAATCACACACCTTCAAATCCCTCCTGATTCCACTGATTGTATCAATCACCTAAAAGGCTGCATCCAATGAAACAGCATTCTGGCCTCTCATGGTACATGATATTACATCCACATCAGAGGAATGCTGGTTCAGCAAGAAATATTGATACCTGTACAAGGAATGATTTGCAGTGCTGTGGTTTGGAGCATCCTGCCTTCCACAGTAAATACAGGATATTTTCCAGTACCATCTTTACTCAACGCTCTGGGATTTTTGTTCCCTCACCCCCCTTATTTTTAAGGGGTGGTTTAATCTTAAATCAGAAGTTAGGAACAGGAACATAAAATACCCCACAGCAGTTTCTTTGTTTTTAAATATATCAGGGAAAAGATCACTAGTGACACACACTTGGTAATACTGCAGTCTGCCTCTGTATTTCATCTTCCATACAAAAATGCTCCAGAGCATTATTTTTCTTAATGTGCTGTAGGTTAAAAACGAACCCTCAAGGGTTTCTGTTGCTCTTCTTGTTGCCAGAGCAACAAAGCAATACTCACCTGAATATCTGCCAGTGTAAGTATCAATTTACAAGCCAAGATGAAGTTTGTGCTGCTAGCAGATGTCAATAACAGCACTTTTACTATAAGCCAAATGTTAGTGGCAGGGAATGCCATGAAAACTCAAGAATATATTAGTAATTCCTTTGTGCTACTTGATTATTGCTCCTACAATTCAAGTGTTTCTATTAAAATATCTTGACCAATGACATTCCAAGTGAAAGGGTAAAACTGAAAGGCTTTTATATGTAACCCAGTGCACTAAAAAAGACTTTTGTTAACCAACTCAGAAGAAATCTCAGTTGGCACTAAAAAGCATCCTTGGAACCTTTCCCAATAAATTCCTTCCTAAAACTCTTTGTGGTAAGGAGACAGGAGGGGTTGGGGTGAGGGAAGTGAGGAAACTTCTTAAGAGCACACGAATGTTACTTTCTGAATTGGAAGGGGGTTTATTGTTTAACACTGTATCAATCCAAAATTCAAACTGTGTTTCTGTTTGAAACAAGTGACAGAAGCATTACTTCTATTGTCATACTGTAGGAAAAGACGGAATACAACTTTGAAATTATTTATGTGTAAAGCCAAACCCAAGGGGATGATAAGGAACTCAAAGTTTCAGTTATGAGATATGGAAAATAAGAACACTGGGAAAACAGCTTAGCTCTATGGTTTCTAAAATTTCTTGTACTCCACAATTTTTCTCCTCCTAAAAACTAAGAGGCAGAGGAAGAAAGAGACAAACTCAAAAATTCCTGTTTGTTTCCAGCTCCAAATTCCAAGAGAAATAATTATCAGACCTTGGATCACAACATAAATTATTTCACTCTGTTGAGCCAAGCAATCTGAAAGTGCAAGAATTAAAAGGGAAAGAAAACCACAGGCACTTCCAGTTATGACGTGAATTACACTAGTTAGTTAAAAAAAAAAAAATTGTTTTATTTTCACACACATGACGTGCGCCTCTGTAAATGCATCATTCCTTAAAAAAAAAAAAAAAAAAAAAGAGAGAGAGAGAGAGAGAAATCTTTCCTCATGAGAGAAATCTTTCCTCATTCCTTGCAGAGTCAGAGGCAGTGTGAATCAGAGAGCTCTGTGAAGGGATTATAAGCAGAAAATTGTCTAGGCAAGGCATTGGGAAAGTCAGAGCTATGCTGCCTTTTTTTCTTTTTCTTCTCTCCTTGTTTCTCCACATGGAAACTGCTCTGCAATCAAAATGCAAAGGAGCATCTTTTTCTTTTTTCTTTTTTTTTTTTTTTTACAAATAAAAATACACCCCAAGTTAACTAATCACTGAAATCCTCAACCTTGCCTTGTTTATCTTTCAAATCCAAACACTAGGCCAGTGTTACAGAGAGGCCATGGAGGTCCTGCAATGCTCTGACTAGAGACAAGAAAAATTGTCCTATCTGCAAAGGAAATACCACAATCTGACCTGAGCATTAAGATCTGCACTTGCAGAAGGGAAGTCTGGCCAACTGTGCTCTTCCCTGCTCTCTCCCACTATTGTTTTCAGTCTGACCACATGTTTGTTTTCAGCCAGTCAGTGCACACACACCTTTCTTTTGATTGACACAGCAGTCAAGCTGAACTGAACACCTTGAGCTGCTGGAAAACAAACCAGCATTAACACTTTCACTTCACAGCCTGTCCAAAAAGAGAGTCACTTCTCTTTTGAACTTACAGTTGCTGAGCTCAGCAAAAAAAAAGAAAACCAAAAAAAAAAGGTTGTGTTTCTTATTCTGTTGTTTCCTTTTTGTAACATGCTCACTAGAAATACCATAAGACACCACAGAACACAGACCTTTGCTTTATTACCTGCCCATACATATGCAGATCAGCCTTTTCTAAATATCAGTCAGCCTCAACTCAAAGATGACCAACAAACTTCCACACGAGGGGGAAAACTGAAAGGCTTTTTTTTTTTTTTTGGTTGTGCACCAAAGTGGAAAATCACGAAGTATTAATTTTTATAAAATCCCAAAAATTCAAAGCCAAGCAGTTCCATTTGGTTGTATGTAGCATCTTGTGCTTCAAGACCAGTTCTAAGCCACATGCTCACCAGTGGTAGCATTCTTGTAAATTAAGAGGTAGTCTTGTTTTACACTAAGGCTGAACAAGTTTGTTTCCGTTTTCACCACCTCGAGCTATTTTGTAACAACACTCAGGGAGGGTGACCCTCTCAAGTGGCAGCAGTGATCTTGAGGAAAAGAAACCACAAACCAACATTTCTTCTTGACCTCACTTTTCTCTGCTGCTTAAGTCTGACTTTTCTCCCTCCCCCGCACCATAAGCACAGTTTCAAAATAAATTGGTGTAAACAGAAAGCAAGATTCATTTAATGCAATTAATAAGAAAGATTATTAAGGTTTTTTTCTCTTTTTCTACAGTCAGAGCTCGATTAGTTAGAAAATACTGACAGGTCCTTTTCTGTGAAAAGAGATGGGCAATTTTGTTCAGACAGTGGAGGAACATGATGGAGTGGTTTTTTTATCTTTTTTTTAATCATCTTTTTTTAATTATTTTTTTAAAGAAGGTATTATTGTTGAGAGCATAAAGGCTCATTGTACTGCAGTAGCAAATCCAGTACCGTAGCACTTCAGAGGTGGTTAACAGTGCTTTGGTTCAGAATCAGTGTTAGAAAATAAAGCTCTAAAAGTTACGATGCAGGATATTTGGTGGGATTTCAACAGCAATTTGTAATGAACACAGAAAGGACTGAGGCATTGGCTTCTTCCCCGTGGCAAAGTTCTCTGCTCTTGGCTCTGTTTAAGTCCCGGGTTTCAGGACGGAGTTTCTCACTTCCACCGATGCCGCACTAAGGAGGATTCGTCGTTGACCACGTCATTGTCCGTGTAGCTGTGCTGGCAGCGGGGTGGGATGAGCAGCAGGATGATGAGCACCAGCAGGATAACTCCACACAGGCTCATGAGAGCATAGGAGGCAATCCACAGCACGGGTTCATGGAAGGAAACACTGGAAACACAGTTGCTCGCGACATCTGCTGTCGTGAAAGGGCCTTCAATCTCAGAGACTGGAGAGCCATCGGCTTCTGAAAAATTGCAAAAAGAATACAATTAAGTCTACAGACACCACTTAAAAGCAAGTAATAAGAGATCTGGCTGAAATACCTGCATATCCCTTTCCCTCTCTCATCACACATCTCACATAATCATGTTTTACTGTATTTCTCATTGCAACAAAAATGCTGCGATCCCACGTTTAGAAAAAGGGAATCTGAAGCATAAGGAGACCGTGACACTCCCACATCTACACAGGCTGTCTGTGAGAAAACTGACATTTAAAAATCAGGTCTCCCACAGCCAAAGTCGAAGCCCAAACCACTGGATCCCTTTTTTTCTCTCTGGACTAACCTTTCAGAAATGTCTATTTGAATAGCCTACAATACCTACACTGGTGGAGATCAGAGCCAGGGCAGTTTTTGTTTGTTTCTGCCATTTCCAACAACTGGAATAGTACCCAAGTTGACTCTTGTGTCTTCTGTCTTGGCTGTTTCCCAGGGTCTTAGGGGGCAGCCTGCAGGTTCACAGGCATCACAGACACCTTACAGGACTGTATCCTAAACACAAGGTGCAGGGTGGAAAGAAGCACAGACACTCTTATGGGTGGAGGTGAAAATTCAGAAGGAAGGGGAGTTAAGGCAGGAGAGCTGGGTGACAGCGGTCCCAAAAAGGGGAATAATGTAGAAGAAGATGTGAGGAGTCAGGAGCTGGGACATGGAGTGGCAGTGCTGTTGGGCAGGCAGGGAGAAGTAACCAAGCACCTCCAAAAACGACAACAAAATTAAAGCCAGAAGAATGATGGGGTGCCTTGGCAGCTCCATTTTTGAACAGCCATCCACCTCAGCAACATCACCGACCGTGTGACTTGTTCCACCACCATCACAACCCCCTAGCTGTTAAACCAGGATGTGCTAAAAAAGCTTATGCTGCCCATGGTTGTCACAGTAACCGTGGCAGGCGCAGCAAAGTTCCCCTGAGCTGTGGCCAGGGCTGAGGGTGCTGTAGTGGCAGAGCAAGTGAGTTGCCTGGGGCAACAAAATATTCGGAGCATTTTGTACCTGCAGGTGTGGGTGGGGAGGGATGGACACCTTTTAGCCTGCCTGGGGCAAGGAGGATCCTGCATTAGTACTGTCTGCACATTTTAACAATTCCAAACAGCTGTAATTCACTTCTCTAGTCAGATACCTCAAGACACCTTTGAGTATTATTTTATAAAGGCCTCAATTCTAACTGTCCTGCTTGACTTCTTTTTCATTTTATATACAGACACTCTTGCCCAATTTTAAGTGATCTCACCTACTGAAAACAGTATCTCTTACTTACACATAGCTGGGTCATGACTGCTGAAATCATGTTTAAAGAGATTAGGAAAAAATACCCTTTGGGAGGAAGAGTTTTGCAAAGGGAGGAAGGTGGACTTTAAGGTTCTTTGTGGACAAACCAATGCAGAATAGGTTGGCTGCTTTATCTGAATAGATTTCAGTTGGTAGTCAGTTCCTGGCCTCACAAAACCTTGTATTATTTTAAGATTTAGGTCTTGTTAGACTTAACTGTGGGCTGGTGCTAACAGAGCCAGCCCTGCTCGCCCTCACTCCTTCCCTCCCAGCCCCTTTTGTGTTGGTGCTAGGGAATGGCAGGCTGCAACTCGCAGATCAGATGGAAAACCAACCTATTGTAACAAAAAAAAAGTGCCCAAACAAGGAATTTTCTGTAGGTTCACCCAACTGAACCAACCCTTTCTCCAGCTGTAAGTGTGGGAAGATTCCTTCAGCAGCAGTAAATACACTGTTAGAGTGGCTGTGGCTGCACCCACAGCACCCTGACCCTGGTGAATACCAAACATGTACTCCCTAAACTCATCAGATGGTAAAAGGCTGCCAGGAAAGTCTGTGGCAGGAAACCTTTTTGTTCAGAGTCCCAGGATTGTGCTTTGTCTGCTGTGCCATTGTTTCTTCTGGACATCTCACCCTCTCACACCCTTTCACTTGTCTCTGAGAAGTTCTGCAGCAACACCAAACTAAACATTTAACACTAATGCGAAACACAAGGCTAGTTGCAAGGTATTGCTATTCAGTAGTATTTTGAAGAAGTTGGGGAAAAAAAGCAGTACTATCTTCCACCTTGGAGATAGCTTTGAAAATAAACAGTCTCTAATTACTCATTATTTGGCTTGAGTGCCATAATTACCCCCATTAAAAAAGACAATACAAAATTGTTGCCATAGTGGCTGACATTTTAAATTACATTTTGAGAATGTCTGATAGTAAAACAGATTCCGCTTTCTTCCCTCCAAAAATAAGTAGTTTTCCCTCACACCCTTCCACCCCCAGAAAAATAGAGAGGAAATATGCCTAAATTCTTCAAACAAGACCTGAACATAAACTAACAGTCACACACACTTAGCACATTACCCATTACCTGAATTAGGATATTTTGGTGTATTTTCTTCTGGTGGCAGCTACCTACAATTTTATCACCTTAAATAAATGAGATTTTCTTAACTATTGATGATTACAGGACAAAAGAGGCACATCTGGAAAAACACTATTTTCTAACATTCCTGTAGACTTTCACACACTCACAGCCCACTCAGCAACTCGGGTGGTTTGCAAAGGAAGTAAATCTGGAATTAGATCAAATTTATCATAAAATTATAAAGTGCATCTTGGAAGGGGCCCCTGGAAATCACTGAAAGTAACTCCTTGATCTGAACATCCTGTCTCAAGAAGGGACCTGACTCAAAAACCTTTCCTAGTCATCCTGTAAACAGTAGGTTATCAACAGTCAACTTGAAATTATTTGCCTCAAATAGCCTTAAAGGGTTTCACATACGGAGGAAAAAGCAAATTTTTTTCCTGTTACAACGGAATAGTTTTGTGCAGCCACCTATCCAACCCTCCTCACTCCTGGCACATCCTGGAGAATGAAAATGGTTCAAGGAGTGTTGTGGGATAAGCCAGTTCTCATTTCTAGCCAAGCCTCAACAGTAACTCGGCAGTTCAATGAAATTAAGGTTTTTAATCCTGTTCCCGTAATTTTTGTATTCAGCACATACCGGTTTAACACCTTATAAAAACAATGATTTAATTGAATGTTAACACTAAGAAAGCAAAGGTCATTGCAAAGCCACACCAAATGGCCTTTTGTATTTCCCTGTTTCTGAAGATTTACACCCCCAGCAATTCCAGTCTAATTTATGCCCATGAACAGCCTAAAAAGCTCCAAATAAATGACATTAATATAGTTGCTATGGAAGACAAGGCTGGGATCCACAGGAAGCCAGTCAGGCAGCTTAATCCCCTGCACTGACGCTCAGCACTCACAGTTGTGGTTTTCTGATGAAAGTAGTGTTAAATATGGAAACCACAAGCTGTGAAGAAGCGAATTCAGAATAACTGGCACATCCAGCAAAAATGTCATCTGCCCCATGTGAGTGGAATGTGACAAATCAGGATATCTTGCCTCAGTCAGTCAGCTGATTCCTCAAGAAGCTCAGTTCCCGTGATGCTTGGTTAGACATACGCATGAAACGTGGACAGAGAGACAAGGAGGAAACGTCTTTGAGCACCAGCTGGGGATAATCATGTGCCAAAGCTCATGAAAATTCCAACTGCACCTCTATCCAGCAGTTCTTCCTCTCTAGAACTATGTGAAGTGGCCAAAATATGCTTCTAGGTAGCAATATTATCACCAAGGTGTTATTATGGTGCCCTGATTATTTGTCTCAACAAAGGAGTGCTGTCAAAGCAGTTCTCATGCCCACCAGCTGGCCCCTGTCCCTGCTGACCATCACACCTCGGTCAATGTGTTCTGTCAAAATGCTCCACTAATGGCTGCAGAGTGACAGGGACAGAAGGCAGCACCACAACTTGCTAAAAGTGCAACAAGGAGGCACAAGGAGGAGTGAAAGGCAGGCAAACCTGGCCTGCAGTATTTGCCTTGTCACAATCTCCTGCCAGATGCATTCAAAACGTGTCCTTCATCACTGCATGGTCCCTCCATTGAGCAACCCATATCAATGTCCAGGTTTTCTTTCATAGCAAGCTCAACACTGACAATTCTGAACTCATTAACAATGGAGAGATTAAAAAAAAAATAAAGAAAGAGAAAAAGCTTTAAAAATGCCCTAGAGCTACAACTACTATCTGTCTTTCCCCCCTCTATTCCCTGGCTGTACAAAGCACTCAAATCCTTACTACCCTTACTCTCTTCAACACAAATACTGGAGATTAAAGCAGCACTGTCGGTCCTAGTCCTTCTCTCATCAAAGCTCAGGTGGCACAAGGTTTTCAGGGCACTGACCACTCCTGTTTGGGACTGAGACTTGCACATGGGTGAAAATCCTTTCCCTCCTCTCCCATTTGTATGTTCTTGTGATGCCAAAGCAATGTCTGAACAAGGGAAGGAAACCCCAAAACCTTTGTTTTTAGCTGCCTTTGGTGAGATAAGACAGATCATGAAAGAGCAACCAAGTTAACTAGCACAGTAAAATCAGCCAAAATTTATCACAGCACCACAGAATATGCTGAGTTGGAAGGGACCCACAAGGATCATTGAGCCCAACTCTCAGCCCTGCATGGGACCATCCCCAAGAATCACAAGCTTTTTCACACCTCCTCAGCAACTCATTAAAAAATTTATGGTTTTCTACTTACACTGAGAGAACTATTTGTTTAGAACCAACACAAACACAAAAGTCTTAATGTGAGCCCCATTTTCATCTCAGCTCTTTCTTTGTGCATTTCCAGAGGCTGAAGAGGCTCAGTTTACATTAAGAGTAGATAGAGCATGAGGAAGGTCCTTCACTGCACACTGTAAAAGTTAATTGAAGAATCCATTTACCCAAAATTTAGAACATGAACTTCACAAAAATGAAGCTGCCTTAAAAACAGGGACTTGTCTGATGTAACTGTTGGGAAAACTGCACAAACAGACAGATGTCTTGGGAAGATCATCTCTGTGAGAGAGAAGAACACAGTGAAGATACCCAGAGCTCAGGCTGATTCACTTCATGCCAGAAGACTGCTGCAACATGGATTTATATTTTTTGCCTTCCTTTGAAGTGTGAATAGCTTGGAATTGCTCAAAAATATAGCCTTCACACTTCATGAGTAACCACACTTTCTTTCCCTATCAGATAAGTGGCAAAGGTGTTTCTCTGACACAGCAGGGCTTTCCATGCTCACCATGTCCTGAGCAATATTTCTCTTACCTGCACAGGGACTTACTGCAAAGCCCACTCTCCTCTGGGCTCTGTCAAATATCACATAGAAGCCTTCCATGACTGTAGCACCAATAACCAGAGCATTTGTGGAGGAAGAGATGCCAAATCGGTAGCACTGCAAATTCTCTCCTATTCCAAGGATGGGCTGAATGTAAAGCTATTAAACAAACCAAAAATCCAGAGTGTAAGAAGCCACACCACACAGTAGTTAGAAGTTCAGTCCTCTTGAGTTTATAGTCAAGCACTCAAACTCCACTGGAATTACAGAATGAATAGGGGCAAACAGATTTCTGAACATGATTTAAAACTGGTCAAAGCTCACATGCAGGTGAGAGATAAAGCTCTTGGATTCTAAGCTTAAATTTGAACACAGTCAGTCACTATGTGAAGGTCAACAGCAAATTCATGAGAGTCCCTTTTCCCTGTATTTTCCATATGGGAAGGATGGCTGAGAAAGAACTTGGGATATGAACTCAAATTAGAGAATCATTTTATTAATAAAAAAATTATCAGGATGGAGTCGATAGAGAGCATTCAGTGTCAGCTTCAAGGCTCCAGATTTATAAATTCAAATCACATTTTACCCCTTGTCTCCTCAGGGAAGATGAATGACTGCCAAGCTACATGATCAATACAAAAAAAGCTTATCATAAAGCTTTACTATATTTCAAGTTAAAATGTACTTAATAGGTTCATTCCTTTGCTCCTGCCTGTCCCCCGAGGTAAAAGATTATATTAGTAATGTTAGAGGATACCAGTCTGCATTGCAAACTGTACTAGGAGGGGAAGCCAGGGAGGAAAAATAAAAGTAGTACATGATATTCTAAAAGCCTGGGTGGAATATTAATAAAAAAAAAAAAAGAAACCAATGAAGTTACAGAAATCGCTGAGGAGCTCACAAAGGGTCATTGCCAAGATTTTCATATTCAGAAGAAGGGCTCCAACTCAAAATGCCATGAAAAACAGATCAATTTGTTTCCCAAAACGAGAAGATCAAAATGAGCAGAGACATTCTGTATTGACATCTGATGTGGCTAAAGCTCATGCAAACAAAACAAAAACTTGCCTGTTTTTCCTGAAAAATTGACAAAATCATTCCCAACCACATAGACTGCACTGAGAGGGAAATTGGGGTTTTCTTATTTCAGTTCAGGTATAACAAATCTGTTATTTTCCCTATTTAAAATTTGATTTTAAAAGATTTCCCCTTACATGCAATAAGTCTGTTCTCTATTACTTGTAAATTTAGCTCCTACTTATTATGAGCATGTGCTTTATAATAGTAAAAATAAATGCACAGTGAATAAACAAAGAAGATTGAGACCTGTGGTAGGATAGAGATCCGAAACGACCTACTGGAGTTTTCATCCCTCAGGTAAATGGAGAGTTTGGGAAATAAGGCCCAGGGTCTTTCAGCTTTATCCCAGCATGCAAGCTGGGAACCAGTCCAGAAACCGGAAGAGAATTCTTGTATCTATTAGAAAAAAACAACCAAACATACAGATTACACTTCATAAAAAACACAAACCAAAACACAAGCCACATGAGTATGTAATGATGTCCCTTCGCCACATACCTCCAGCTTCTTACTCAGCTTTTGGAGTTCTGAAGCCAAGGGCTAAGCCAAAAGTCTCCTGGCATTTAGGGGAATCAAGGTTTGCTATAGTCACTGGGAAGAAAGATGTCCCTCTGTCTCTTTTGCTGCCCCGTCCCTCACTACCAGTACAACCTGACATGCTTTTGAAATAAGGTTGATTAACAGTACCTTGTAATAAATCCATGGAACTAACAAAGCAAAAAGCAAACCCCTACAGAGTTTGTTTGGCTAAGACAAACACCTTGCCTAATGCTTGCTGTGGCTCCCTGAAGCTGACCTGCTGCCAGATCAGATTAAAAACCTTCCTTGTTTCACTGCACTACTTTGTGCTGGTTTTTATTCCCCCATGAAGCAGCATTCAAGGCAGTATCTTGTTCTGAGGCTGCACAGCCAATGCCTTACATTTGGGTGAAAAAAAAGATGGAATCCAAGCTCTCCACTCTCCTCATTTGTACTTATCTGTGATATTATTTTGTAAACACCAGCTCATGCATTAGTTACATGGCATTGTACAGGTGACAAGTATTCACCCCTCCCCACGCACCTGTCAATGAAATATTTGTTAGGGCTGCATAGAGACTTCATACTTTCAAGTGCTCATCTTTGTTCTTGGTTCATCAAGCACAGACTCATGTAAACAAGGGGATTTACAGTCACAAACAGGCTGCTTTTACTCTTAACTCTCAATGCAAGCTTAAGTACATCTCTCTGCACAGGACAGAACACTCTGCTCCTCACAGCTCAGTCCCAGGCCAGACCTGCTGTGCAATACAGTTCTCCTCTCTTCCATTTCATCTTGGAAAGCAGAGTTTGTCATCCGAGATTGGACAGACCAAGTGTATAAAGTGCTCTGTTTTAAGTGCCTGCTTTAATTTCCCAGAAAGATTGCTTATTACATTGCATTTCTTTGCCTTACTTCTGTATGCTGAAGCAATGCACTGGGGAGATTTGAGTGTGTGATACCTGAAGGGCTATTAAAATAAAGGTTTTAGGTTTATCAGAACCCTCTTTTCTTCAACTTAATAACTTTGTATTGTATTAATGCTGTGAGTAGACACACTGTTCTGACTTCAGCTCAGTGAGCAGTAGTAGGGGCCACCCCTCTGTGAAAACCACCACCCTTCAAACCTACAAAGATCAAACTGCAGCTACAGCTGCTCCCTAAAAGACTTCAATCCAAATAGGTAAGGTTTAAAAAACCATCTGCAGCACTAAGCAGCACAAAGCTCACAGCCTTGTTTTTTAATGGAGCTGAATAAAGGAACGTGTCACACACAGCTATCCCAGCATACCTGAGAGGGAAATAACATCTGGCTGGGAAGATCATAACAAAATAGTAGGAGCAGGGACTTGTTTACCTGGTTCACCTGTGGTCAGAGAGGTATGTCGGACTACAGCAGATGATTTTATATTTCCGTGGTACATATCCTGCCAGAGGCAGAGTGCTAAGGGTACTCTGTGATGCCACAGCACAATTGCTGAAAATACCCATTTTTCTAACACTGTTACTACACAGCTGGAATCTGATCCTTACATCCTATAACTGCTTTCTAATTTAGTAGACAATTTCCTTTGTTTAGAGCTGTGAAAGTAAATTTTGGGGTGTGTGGAGGGAAAGGGGTCCTTGGGATTAAAAAGAAACCCTGAAAATGAAGAGTTAGTTTAGGCATTTTTAACAGGAAGAGCAAAAACCACTGAGCAGAGTGAGTGAGTGGTTTCCCTCTAATACCTTATTGATCAGTCCACAATTTACTTGTCATGTGGAAGGCCCTAATTCAAAAGTCCTGACCAGCCTCAGAGAGGAGTGTGGACTGCTGTGACCCACTTCACAGGAGGATGCCCCATCCACAAGGTGCCATTACAAGAGCTCTTGGGGTGCCTTCTTTCAATTCCCCCACTGACTGAATTTGTTCCAGTCAATACTTAAGTGCTTTGCAAAGAGAAGAACTTGTAACTGGTACGTTTATTTCAGGTACTGCACATCTGCAGGCAGTGAAGAACACTTCATGCCAAATCTCTGCTTTCCATCAGGTAGGAAAAGGATCTCAATCTTGAATTATCAGCATATAGGAAAATATTCTGTCTTTTGGGAAGCTGATTACTGTATTTCCTGTGACTTGCTAGTGTCTCATTGTGAATCCATGACAAAAATATCAAAATTGGTCACACTGAAATACCTGGGATTTATTCTCCTTCTTTAACCTTGTTGTTCTCTTCCTTGTATTGAACGAAAATTTATGAACAGTTTTTATTAACCAGAAAATGCTGCTTCAGCTACTCTACATGCAGAGAACTCCACCATCCCCATGCCCTACTTATAAAGCCCACTCTATTTCCAAAGAAAGACGCTTTTGAACATAAATAATTCAATAATGAAGGTCAAAAGCAGCTTTATTGATAGGAATAATCCTAATGAATGGCATTTATTCTAGACAGCAATAAGCATTATACTTGGAAAGGAACTGCTTGCAGCAGCAGGTTCTTCTACTTTATAAACACTGTTTTGAATGAAAGGACTGATTTTTGCACTCCTAATACTTTGAATCAGAGCAACAGGGATTATGCCTATGTTTCTGAAATGCTTAGAAAAAATACTCTGTCTCTGCCCTATTTCTGACACATTTCCATACACATGCTTTTGTCTGTGCTTGGACCCCCCTTTTACCTCCTCCCTTTCCCTTTTCCCTTTCCATCAAAGACTATCAGTCATTTCTCACTTATTAACAAGAGAAGACCAGGTAAGATTCTGCTCCCCTCAGGTTAAAAAGCTATGACTTACAAGGCAGGCAGCAAAGATTACACTTTTTTTCAAAGACCATTGAAACACTCAACCCAAGACAAGGAGTTTCACATTTTGGGCAGATTCAATGCCACTGGCTTACCAGGGATGTGCGGGCTATTGCCTGCACCACAGCATCGAAGACTTTCTCTGGCAGACGAAGCAGGGTGGTTCCACTGTCTACTATTGCTTTATCAGCATTGTACTGGGGAGGGGAGAGAAAAGGGAGACAGGTTGCACACTGTAGTAACTGTAATGCAGATTCCACTGTTTCATAACCATAACAAAGCTGTTCCTTTCCTTTTTGGCAGCTGGCTTCCCAGACCTGCATGTCATCCCTGTCAGCAGCTCTCTCCAGCTGATAGCTGGAATTCAAATGAAGTCTGAGAGCAAAAGCAAGATACCATCAGCTCAGACACAAGAGTGAGTTTATCTGCACCACTCAGGAAATTGCTGGGTGCCACCACAGCTGGTACAAATGGCCAAACTGCTGGAAGAAGAAGTAAAGCCCAGCCCCTCTCAGACAGTACAGTTCAGTACAGACAGGTGCTAAGCACACATGTCTAAGCCCTCAATCAAGGTTTCTGCCACCATGGAGACAACTCACTCCAGCCTAACACAGTACAGCAGCCTGTTTTAGTGGCTGGCATATTTAATTTAAGCATAGCCAGAGAACATTAGGCTTTATTATGTGTCAGTACTGGCTCAAGAGTCCAAATGCCAAATGCCACACCTCTCTCTCTTGACTGCTGAAAACTACTGAAACACAGACAACAGCAAGTACAAAGAAACTTGAAATTTCAGTCTTGGTATCTCAAAATCTGCATGAAAAAAATCCTCAAGTGAATATTTCTCTTACTACTAAAACCCTAACCCTCATATTAAGAGATTACAGCAAATATCAGATACAGTAAATGAAGTATAAACTTTTTAAAAAGTAGAATTTCCTTCATGCAGCCCTTAAAAACTCGGGGAGGGGGAGGGGGGGGAAAGGACAAATAGCAGTGACAGCTGTTTGCATTAATTACTTTTGTTGTCAGCTTAGGCAGCAGGATTAATATAACTGAACAGTGACATGTTTATGGCATAGTCATAAGACACAAGATAATATACAGCTTAAGCTACTTAAGAAGAGGTCAAACAGCAAGTGTATTCAAAATACATTGGATTAGATGTTATCAAGTCACACAGAGTCCCTTTAGCACAGAGCGACAAAAATAAAACCCACCAAAAAGTAAAGAAGTAGCTCTGAGAGTTATTTCTGTATTATTTCTTTTTTGAAAGAGCTTCTATAGGCTGCCATACAGAACTGACAGAAAAGCAAACAGAAAACCATTTATTATACTCTCAGAAACACTTCTAGAGAGTGGAGAGAAATTTCAAGGCGTTGTGGAGTCCATTTTAACAGATTTGTACCACAAATCCACAATCTCTGGCATCCTGGAAAGCCACCCTTGGAAAAAAGTAGTTAGGAGGGTTGACCACTGACATAACCCATGGAAAATGCTGGGAGCAGGGGGATGGCTCAGCTAGGGATTTTCATGCTGTGCACAGCAACTTGCCTCCTTGGCCCTCCTGGTTAATATTTACCAGGGCAGCAGAGGGCACTGCCAGCAGCTCAGGACTTCTCCCAGCCCCAGCCTGGCAGGCTCAGGGTGGTGTAGCATTGGACAGACTCCCAGCATTGAAAGCAAGGGGACAACTTTTCCCTGGCAAGGAAAGGAGTAGTCTCTGGTGAGGGTTACAAATAATGCTCCATTTCCTAGAAAACAACTAAGAGGAGAGAGGGCACATAGTTCATCAGCCTATACAGTGATTCATGCATCCTCTGCAAGCTCCTAACCAGCCAAACTTTAATCAAACCAGCTCTGTTTTACTGTTCTTCCTCTAAATTTTTGTGGGAAGATTGCCTGGGATCAAGGAAGGATCCTCGTGTATCAGTGACCAACATGCCACACACACAATGTGAAAGCAAACCCTGGCTTAGAAAAGAGCAACAATAACAGGAAGCTTTTGTAACACACCGCTGGATCTTTCAGTGAGTCGTTTTCTGGAAACAGCGTGAATTAAACCATTAGCACAAGGACTCCTCTTCAAACACATGTTGACTGTTTTCAAAGGCAAGGAACAAAAGCAAACATTTCTGTGAGAGGACCAGCGGTTTTGCTTTCCTATAGTATAACAGAGGCATTTAAATAGACCTTGTTTTGCTTATTAAGTTGAAAGATGCTGTGACTAATTTTAAATAATTTATATGGCAACATGATTTCCATATTTTGTATGAGACTATAATATTTATGCACATGTAATATTTTAATAATGAATTTCACTTAATTTATATGAACTATAAAAACTTCGGAATTATCACATCTGTCATGGTTTAACCCCAGCCAGCACAATATCCCAATGATTTCCAAGAGCAAACTCTAAGACAAAATTAGAATGTCTAATGAAATTGGGGCATGAAAATTAGAGAACTAAAATCAAAACATGAATAACAACAGTAAGAAATAGATAAAACACATGCATATACACATATCAAAAAAAAAAAAAAAAAAGAGAGAGAGAGAGTTAAACTGCTTTGGAATAAAAATTGCAACAACACAGAAACATTATTTCTAATAAAACCAGAAAATATATCTGTCAGGAATAATAACTGGCAAGGCATAAGAGATCAAAAGTAGATTACAAAAACATAAAATAAAAAGGAGGCATAGGATGAGAACTTTATGAAGCATCCCAGGATGACACCTGCCCACTGCCATCATGAATTATGTGCTCATACAGCTCTGCTGGGGTCATTCCAAAATCTCCCCTTTTCTTTGTTTGACTAGTAGTACTTTAAAGCCCTTGGGTTTTATTTTACCATATGAAAACCATATGCTGTAGGTGTTTATTGTCTCCTTGAATCACTTCACCATCTTCAGTGTTTAGACACCTTTGTTATGACTGAAACAATGCAGGAGGCTGAGTCATCCGGACCAAAGCAGCCTGGTTGTCAGTGGATTGTTGCCTTAACAATTATACCTTAGTTCCTAATTTATTGGAAAACTATCAATGAGTGTTGAAGTCCTCTGTAAAGCAATTTCAGCATGTCTGATGTACACCCTGTATTTCACATGGCTCGCTCATTTCTTTTCAAAGTTACCACTTCTCAGAGGAGACTCTGATACCCATCTGCTTGAAAAGACCCAAAATGATCAATTACATGATTTTTCTCAACCAAACTTACGTTTTCTATAACAGAAACACAATGGCAAATACCTCTCTGCAGTCCAATTGGAGGTTCTGACCCCCAACCTCCAGCTTGAGAATTTCAACCTGGTAATACCACTCCTCTTTGATGGGTGTGTACCAAATATCTCCTGTGTACAGACTTGGTTCAATTCCACCCAGGACCTGAGGGACAAAAGAGAACAATTCACATGCTTTAAAATCCCAGATGTTTGGTTTTGGGACAACTACGTGCAAAAAAATAGGGAATATTTAATTTTGATACTCAGGACATCAAAATTTTAATTTAGCATCATTTGTAAGGATTTTACTGACAAGTTTGTTGTCAGTAATAAAGCAGTATGAAACATCTACACGTTAACTAGACTGTGCTTCAATCATACAGAATTCCCATATTGGGCCAAATTACCAGCATCTTTATCTAAAAGCTCACACTGGCTTTATTATGGAAGCTCCACTGTTTAAAATCAAAACAGAATCTTCAGGGCAATGTATAAAAATGGGACAGAATATTAAACTTACTCATGATAAATTTCCTTTATCAGATCAGAAAAGCTTTAACAATGTTGAAGAATATTTCATTTTTCTAACACACATCCAAGATGGAATATGACTGTCTGTCATTGATATCACTACTGGCTTCCATCAACACTTGGGCTGAGGATGACTGGGAGCACAGTGGACCCTCAGACTTTCAACTGAACTAATGTAAGTGAATTCTCTCTTGGTCTTCATCTACATGAGCAACAATTACAGTATGTGAATTTACCGTACAATAACTATTTGGGATCAGCTCTGGTGCTGATATGCTTATTTGGGAATAAACATTCCAACTTCCACTTCTAGATACATAATGGCCAATTCTTGATCCCACTAAAAGACTTTGCAGAGTAACAACAAGCAGGAGATCTGATCTTCAGATTTTTTCCTTTAGTATGTTGTCAACAAGAAAAAGACCTTTGATTCCTCTCCCCCTTTTCACATCATGTAAAAAAATTACAATTGCACTTTGATGAGATTGAACACGTTTATCAGCTGAGTAAGGGACTACTCAGTTGGAGAAAGGTAGCAGAATGTGCCCTGAGAAAACACCACGATATTTATGCTTAAATTTGTTAAAAGAAGAAAAGTTTACTCAAACTTGAGAGAGGAAAAAAAAGAATTGAGAATGAAAATAAGTAAGACACTTGAGTTTTGCCTGAAAGCTTAACTTTTCCTTAAAAAAATAGAAAACATGTCATATATTTAAACATTAAATTTGGCAGAAGTAGGATAGGCACAGAAAAGAGGGAGAGAGATTAACAAAGATACATCTTCCCTCTCCGACTGACAGATACCCACAAGACTACCTCCGTTGGTACCACTTCCAGAAACAGGGAGTCCAGCACCACACATCTGCAAGGAGAAAATGTTGGGGATCTTGGCCTGCCTCACAAGAGAATCAAAGAACGTCTCCACAGAACTTGAAGGCTTGAAGGTGTTGAAAAACAAAAACAAAACAAAACAAAAGAATTGCAGGATTCATTAAAAAGTTCCTTTGCAGAAATCAGCAAATCATTCAAACAAGACTACTTTTCACAAGTAAATTGAATTTCTGACAACTAAGTGCTGAAAGTTCTAGACATATTATGTCATTAAAAACCCAACATATGTCATTTTTCTGTTTCCGTTGCTCTTAAAAATATTTTTACTCTTGACCATTGTCACTGTTGCTGCCACCAAATCCCTAAAGCACAAGAGTAATTTTCAATTTCAGTTTTCAGACTCAAATAGTGGTTTCAGGCAGAAACTCTCATTGATGCTTTCTGTTTGGAAGAGGCTTTGGGTTTATAGAACAGACAAATGTAACTTGCCCTTCACACTTTTCCAGAGGCAGAATTTTAAAGTCAAGATTTTCAGTTTTTCAACATAATTATAATGAACTTTTGAATTCAATGGCCCTTGATTCCTCTTCTTTCTTTTGAACAACTTCATATCCCAGCACACTCACTTCAACTGATTGCTGGCCAACAGGCTCTTCCCTACACTTTTCTTTGAAGTTATTAAAGTCTTGCAACTTCACTATAATTCAGATTTCCGTGCAAGTAGGTCTCATGACAGGCAGAGACCCTGGCGAGTGTGAGGAGCCAAGGGCTCTTACCACACAAAGACAGAACAGCCTCAGGAAGTCAACAACTCTTAAGTCTTTGGAAGAAGGGAAAAATCAACACCCTGAGTACACTATTTGCCCAAACCAGAGCTTGAGAAGCAGCTCTTCTCTTCCTGTTGACAGTACATGTCAAGTCAACAGCAGAAGTCAATACAAGGCTCACACAACTCTTGAATAAAGCAGAGTTGTCAGGCAGTATTGAATCATTTGTTCTAACTGGAGAGATCTCGCTTTGTGATGGGTAAATTGAAAACTGTGACTGTGTAGCATTCCAGTCACGTTAGCAGTTTTAGATTATAAGCTCATAAACTTTAGACTCTAAATTTTGGGGTTTAATTTAAACTTTGACCTGAATTTTCAACCTCCAGAAGACCATGATGTTGGTTCTATGTTCATGGCAACACTGCAGTTAATATTTGTCGTGAAATTACCCATCTGTGCCCTCCATCTCAACTTTTACTTGATGAATGGAGAATGTATTAGGATGAACTGCCAAGGGCTTTTGCCAAGTAAATTCATCAGTCCATGGACAAGTCTTGAGGATTGTCATCAGAGCCATAATATGACCCACCACACATACCAGAAGACTTTAGTCCCATACTCTGGTACTGCAAGCTCTGTAAAAGCTTATTTGCTCCAGAGGAGCTAAAATCAGAGTTTTCATCACCAGAAAAGCCAAAATTCCCACATGAGAACATGATACCATCGCAAACCGATTAATTCTTTCTGCAACAAGCACAAAAGATCCAGGAAAGAGTGTCTGGAAGGGAGGAGTCTAATGCTGACAGATCATCTGCTCACTTTATTTGAATAGTTAGATTTCTGTTTATTGTCATTGTGAAAGACAATCACTCGGGAAAGGATGATTTACCTTGGCTAAGGCATCGTAGGCAAGGCCAAGAATCCCATGCCATTTAACCCCTGGTAAGAAGAAGTTCTCTGACTCCAGAATGGTAGCAATGTTGATGGTGTAGCTGCCATAGATTCCTTTTGGCATAGTAATGACATCTGTACCCAGCACTCCAGTCCAGCTTCCTTGGCTGTACTTAACTGTGACATCAATCCCTTGAGATCTGTACGTACTTGACCTTTAAAAGGAAAAGATGCATTTATGCACAAGCTGTTCATCTGAAATGCAAGACAGAATATATTCCATCTCAATCTTGCCCAGAGTGGGGGGAGAAAAATAAGCCTGCAAAATACATATTCATACTGCTTGTAAAAGCAGTAAAATGCAGAAATAAAAAAAAAGAAAATCTCAAGGCCCTGTTTTCATCCAGAAGCCATCAATAACTCAAACCTTCACAATGTGTGCCCTTTATTTTAAATCTAAGGTATTATGTCACCTGGTGCAATGTGTCCCTGACTCAGACTGGTCCATCACAATAGGAGCAACACACTGACTGGAAAAGGAATATATTAAGTGGTGCTAGAAAACGAAAAGATGCTGAATTCAAATCAAAAAATTGAAATGCCAAGCTAACTGAATAGCTGTAGACTAATACCTCATTAATATTTTTAAAAGATCCCTTTTGGGTAAATTGAAATATTATTGTGAGTATCAGGAGTGAGATAGAGGCTTTTTAAATCTGCAGTTTGGTCTATCAGGAAGTAAGTAGACTTGGATATTATTAACAAGTAATTCACTGACTTGGAGGAGAAAAGGAATGAATTCTTTCCAGCCAAGGTAGCAAAGGCAAAGGAGTTAAGTATGGCAAGCAAAGGAAGGAACAGAATCCTGTTTGGAAGACTTACTGCAAACATTAGAAGTAATCTCAATAGATTTTTCCCTTTAAAATCCTGTAATCCCTAATTATTGCAATCATATTCCACCCACATCAATACCAAAGAGCTACAAAAGTTTTAGATCCCTCACAATTTATTTTGGACCCACTCCTTGGCATACGTCTTCCCCTTTTCAAGAGACAGATGATCACACCCAGTTCATCTGACTAGATTTTCTTTTGACAGCTTTTTTAAAAGTAAATTAAGGGGGGAAAAGTGTAAAATAATTTCACAATGCCAACTTGACACATGTGTAGAACAACAGGACGTGCAAGTGGTTTATCAAGTGCAGATACTTTTCTTAATCCAGATTTAACAGCCACACGAAATGGCTTCACAGCCCCTTGTGTCTGAGTTCACCACCACAAAGGCAGTGTCGTTTTGCCTGTTACAGGGAACAATCTTTAGATGGCAACATGGAAAAGTCCAATCCATTAAAAGGGATGCTTTATTTTGAGGAACAATTTGACCACAGAGACCATGCAACTGACCTCTTTCCTAGCTAAGGGCTGCCTCTAACACTAAACAGTTCTTCATATTCCTCAAACCTAACCTTCAAGGATTAACAGATAAAACAGCAGAAACAGATGAGATAATATTTCAAAATGCATGAATTCCAGACATACTGTCACTACCTGTGTCTGGTTACTCCTACTGCTGTTTCACTTGCTGTGTAATTCTGCATTTGTCTGACACACAAAGTGTAAGTAAGGCCTTCGAACACCTCTGTGATAGTGGCAGTGCATTTTATAAATCAAAATAGAGTCTGAATAATTAGTGATGTAAGGGAAGCTGGGGGCTTAAGAAATGAAAGGGAAAATATAGGGTTCTTCGTGTAGAAAAGTGTCTGGGCAAGAGAAGAGGAGACACTTGAAATCAGAGAGAAAATTGAGTGCTGGGAGAATAAAGTGAAGCAAATGTGAAAATGCAGATGGTGTGTGACTGGCAACAGCAGCAACACACAGCTCTTCTTCCAAAAGCAGTAACAGCCTGATGGATTGAGCTGTGGACCCACAGAAAAGTGGGTTCATTTTCCAGCACAGCTGGTGAACCTCCCTGTGGACAGGAAGGACAAGTCAGGTCCTCACCCTCTGTGCCTCAGCTTTCCCACCTGTTGAAATGAATATGAGGACACTCGTCTCATTTGTAAAGCTCACAAATGTCCTGTTGAAGAGAAGACCTTATTATTTCCTTCAATGAGCAGAATTCCTAACATGGGAAGGGATCTCACATAATCGTTGTGGCAGTAGATTATATTCTGTTCTGCAAAACCACTTCCTGCTCCATCTTCTTGCCTGTAATCAGCCAATATGATTTTTTCATCATTCCATCTCACTAATCTAAAGAAAGAAAACTTCTTTAGAGGTCAAAACTAGAGACTTGTTGTAATTCATGGGCTGAGTGTTTTAAACAAACACACAGCACAACAACAACAACAAGAACGAAAAATTACAAACAAGCTGTTTTGGCTGTGATGAGAAAAGAAGAAATTCAACTCTTCCAGCAGGACAGAGTGTAACTTAGCAAGGGGGAAGGAAAATGGTGTTGTAATGACCTACTCTTTTCTCTCTTCCTTTTCCAGTTTCTCTCTTCTCTCCAGAGCAGCCAAGAGAAACATGGCCCTCAAACCTCAAGTGGATCTAAAGCCACAGCAGAGCAACTAGAGATGGGTTCATTTTCTTCTGCAAAGTTACTCCTCATTACCAGCATATAGCATTGAACAAAACACATAATGAAATAAATGAAATAACCAAAATGTTATTTCCCATGTCATGATTCCTTTGAAGGAAGCTCAACGTGGCAACAACAAATCCACCACATGCAGAAAGCCCTTCTTAAAACCAAGCTCACCAAATGACTTTGAGACAAAGGAAATATGAAAATATAACATAAATTGTTGACTTTTAACCAAGAAGTCCCATCTAATTTGCAGGGCTTCTGGAAGAAGTTTATAATTCACCCCAAACCACAAGATGTACAGTGTATACAACCAAACTCACAGTACTGTACTGCAAGGCAGCAGTTTATTTTGCTTGCTGGCATGTAACTTATTGTATTAATGCAATTTATTGCCTATATTTTTCTTACCTCCCTATCTCTTGGAAAGATCCAGCTCTTGAGTAGCTTGTTCTTGAACCTTCACATGGTGACACAGTAGTACTCACACAGAAATAAACCTGAATACTGTTGCTGAATACTGAAAGCCCTGAGCATGTCGTGTTGACATATTGCTGCAGAGCTATCACAGATCAGTTGGGTTCAAGTGTAAGAACCCCTTTATATGTCTGTTTAAGTAGCTCTTTTATCATAAGTAGTGTATTCAACAAAACTACTTGTTATTTTGAACAGCATGAGAAACAAGCACTGTGATTTCTTTTCAGTTCAGGACAAATTAGGCCATTTTGCAAACCTTACACATTGTGGTGACTTATAGAGCATGATTATCACAGCAAACTCAGAACTTTTCATAGCAAAGTTTTGTCAGAGCCACTCAAAAGCACGAGTAGTAAAAGAGTTCATGATAACAACTTTACTCATTTTGTACAGAAGGAGCCAGATAATTGAACTGCAGAATTATACGACACGGATTATACGATACACAACATCATTTAACGAGCTAGTTCTGAAATTGCTCCAGGAGGGCTCTTCCTGAAAAACACACCCTCTGGGTCCTTTGAAACAAAGATAATGCTCTTCCTATGCGCCCTCCTCAATTTCACTCAAAAACACTCATGCCTTCCATTTCAGATTATGATCATCTGAATAAAATTAAACTAAGAGCGTGGCATCAGAAAATCCAGACCCATCATTCTCTTTCTCCAACACAACATTAATATTCTAATAAGAACACATCTATAACTCAGTCTCATTAACTTAACAAATTACTAATCTTTCTTTCCTCTTTTCTTCAACTTGCAGTTTATGACTTTGGAAGCCACTCCTTGACAATATAGGGAAAAACTGCAGGAATGATTACCAGATGAGAGGAAACCTCTTTATTTAATTTTGAAGTGTCCCATTTAGCGCGGAAGGAAAGTGCCCAGAGATCACTCTCCTCATTTACACGTGGGTAAAGGTCACTCTTAGATAATTTTACAGATCCAGATGATGTGATATCAAGGTCTCTTTCTACCATACGTGCAAATTCATGACAACCAAGTGTGCTGGCTTGGGCTGGGGTAGAGGTAATTTTCTTCACAGGGGTTTGTGTTTTGGATTTGTGCTCAAAACAGCGTTGAATACAGAGATGTTTTTGTTAGTGCTGAGCAACTCTTGCACAGAGTTGAAGCCTCTTCTGCCCCTTGGCCCATCTCACCACTGAGCAGGCTGGGTGTGCATGAGAATTTGGGAGGGGACACAGCCAGGAGAACTGAACCCAAGTGACCAAAGGGATACTCCACACCATGATGTCTTGATCAGTATATGAAGAGGGAGGAAGAAGGAGGGACATTCAGAGTGATGGTGTTTGCCTTGCCAAGCCACTCTTACGTGTGTTGGTGCCCTGCTGTCCTGGGGATGGCTGAACACCTGCCTGCCCCTGGGAAGAGGTGAATGGATTGGGTGTTTTGCTTTGCTTGCCTATGTGGCTTCTGCTTTACCTGTTGAAGTGTCTTTATCTCAACCCATGAGTTCTCTCACTTTTACCCTTTCCATTCTCTCCCTGATCCCACTGGTGGGGAGTGAGTGAGCAGCTGTTGGGACAACACCCAGGAGTTACAGTTTGTGAAGTTCTGGTTGAACAATTGAAATAATTCCTCCCCAGGAGAGTGTGGCACAGCACTGGAACACACTGGCCAAGGAGAGCATGGATTGTCCACCCTCAGAGATTTACAGGACTTGGGGGCACTCAGCCATGGCTTGACATCTGGTGACAGCCCCACCTCATTTGGGTATGTGCAAGGTTTCTTGCAGACAACACTTTTGAAACATCTAACTGATTTCACTGGGACCAGGAACTCTCCCAAATGACATTTATTTAAATGTATTTAAACTATATAACACGGGAGAAGCATGGTGGAACCAGGTTAAGGCATGCTGATTCTGAGCACATTGCAGTGCTCTATCAATCCAATCCAAACCAGAAACTTATTGCAATTGCTCTCGACTGAAGTGTCTTGAGTTGGAATAATTTTGCAAAACCTCCTTAACTAACTCTTTGGTGCCTGAATTTCAAGCTTTCAGTACTAACTTTATATCAAAGTTCTCAAAACACTGTGTACACTGAGAACACTGATCAGAGACTGTAACCTGTAAGTGATTTCACAGCCTTTCTCAACACACAACCTTTGCTGTTGCTCTTTCTAATGGGTTATGGTTCTTATGAGAGAAGCCTTGTCCTTCAATAACATTAATTAAGAGAAAAGGGAGAAGGAATGCTTGTGCTTTTAATTGCCAACAATTAAGTTTTCTCTAGCCACTACCTATGGAAGGGGATAGCTGGCATGAAAAACTGCAGAAGTGCAGAAATAGCTTTGAAGAGTAAATTCCAGACTCCAGACCTGTCTCATATCAGAGTGAGATGTGAAGTATCCCCATTAACAGCTCAATATATGACAGGAGGTAAGGCTATTCCAGTAAGTAGCATGGAAATAATGGATTTCCTTCCATTACCAGTTCATCTTTTTGGAAAAAAGTGCAAAACCCCATGTTAAAGTACATAATGAGGTAATGAGAATGGTGATACTCTCCAGCATCCCAGACCTCTAATAATTCTATCCATATGCTTCAGCTAAAGACAGACACTGCATTTTGGAGTTTACCTGAAATAATTGAAACTAGAGCAGGGCAGAAAGGAAGGAAGGAAAGATGGAGAGTGATTCAGACAGACAAAGCTGTGCTTGGCTGTGATTAATGTCAGCTGATGGTAAACACAGTAAATTTAGCATAACAAGCACCAAAACCACAAAGTTGTATTTTATAAATAACAAGATTCATCAGGGTCTGTCTAGATCCTTAGCTGATTGAGGCTCTTGAGCCAAACTAAACAACAAATTAGGTTTTGACTAACTGATTTTGCTTTTGGATGAGATGTCAAGCAATAGATAACAATTACCAGGTTTTAATTTTTGTTTTCAAACAAAGGTAAAGTATATTTAAACTTTTAATTCCTTCCAAGACTATTCAGAGAAGAAATTGGCTGGAATTGGTGTGCTTTTGCAGACGATTTTTACTCTGTAATCTTCCCTTTTCACCAGCTCTCATCAGTGCTGTGCTCAGAGCTCAGCTGGGCTGAAATCACTGGGACCATTCATGGTGTCAGGCAGGGCTTTGCATCAGGCAGGGCCAAAATTCCCATTCAGGGAACTAACATCCCACTCTCATGGGATGTCACAGGAGCCCCAAGAACTGCTTTATCATCCTCTGTTGGATGGAGGACCCAGAATTTCAGAGACACCCTAACCCAGCACAGAACAGGTACTTACAGCGTAGGATTGAAGTAGGAGGTGACATCAGGATCAGGCACACCTGCTACAGCAAAATTACTGCTCCCAGTGTCAACCAGAATATTCAGCTGCCAAAACAAAAGGAGAGGTGATTTGCATATCCAATTAAACAAACAAACAAACAAATCAGAATTTTTGCCTAAGTCACCCTCAGTTTTAAAATCATGATGAACATTGCCCTGAAAAATAAATTTAGTGCCACTTTTGTGGAGAAAAATTCGTTGCTGCAGGCCCTTCAAAACAGCTGATCATGCTGAAGTGCTTTAAAATAGTCATGTTCCTGGAAGGGGGAAAACTTGCCAAGCCCATATTCGAACAGCAGATGAATTCCTGATCATCTCAGATTTCTTTTTGGCCCAAGCCATGTGTCTCAGAAACTTAGCTCATCCAGGACACAACTGAAGTATGTACTGTTCAAAGCACTGTTTGCCTTAGAGCTTAGGAGACCTGAGGGCAAGGGCTGAGTGCAGGTCTGGACAGAAATAAGAAGCAAAAAGCTGCCTCATGGCTTGGAAAACACGGGAATGATGCCCAGTTTGTCCTAAGCAGCAGCAACCTACCACAGCCTTCACATTTAAACAGGAGGATGGTGGATTGATAAACACCGTGAAAAACATTGACTGAAAGGTGGCCTAAGAGCGGGCCACTTGTTTGCTTAGCTGTGAGGGTGATTTAGGCCTAAAATTGCCTCCCAAACCCACAGGGACAAAACAAGATGCCTCCTTTCCCCATTTGGCTCAGGTAACCAGGCTGGTTCACCACAGCTGTGTGATGGCTTGTGCTAACACCAAGCTGAGGGAAACAACAGCTGGATGCAGGATCAGTGACATCAAGGAATTACATTAGATAGAATGTCATTAAATGATAGTTTAAGTCAGTCAGAGACACTTTTTCCCTCCTCTTCGCTGGTGCTTTCCAGGGCTTCCTGGCATATCCATTAGACTGTGATGCATATCAGAGCAGGTTCCTCACCTACAGTTACCAAAAAAAACCCCCAAAACCACAAACAAAAAAGCAATGTGCCATATGAGGCATCTACTCAAAAAGAGATGGTAGGAGCAGATACTAGCAAAGGGTGATTGCCTGCTTTGGTTGCAATGTGGTCTCAGATTGCCTTAAAACAATTGTGAAAGGACACCCTAGGTAGGAGGGAACACCTGCTCCACAGAAAAACATTAAGGAATTAAGAATTTTTTTATAGAAGGGAGTGAGACATGAAGACTTGGTTGCCCATGGGTTAAAGCCAGCTCTACTCAGCCCATCATCACTCCTTAAAAAGTGAGGTAGCTTGGGATCTAGCACAGAAAGGGAATGTGGGAAGAGTTAAGAGAGGATGGCCAGGGAAACAAGTTTAGTGCTGACAAAAGAAGTGGAGAAACAGGGCTGAGCTCAGAAATGAGAGTAAAGACAAAGGAGGATAAAGCATTTGGAGAAGCTATGCTGAATCCTTCTTTATTAAGTCTAAGAGCAAGCACAGACAAAAAAGTGTGAGTCAACGTTCAAAAACATCGTTGGTTTGGTTGTAGAGTAGGAGGGAGGAGATGATTTCTCTTGTTTTACCTACTTAATACAGTATGGGCTGAAGAGCTCTGAAATTATAACATGAACACAAAACCAACCAGTAATTTGTGGGAAGCTGTTCAGAACTGCACTCACACTACTCTGTCATCGGTATTCCCAGTCCTAATCATGCAGGAATTTTAAGACTAAAAAGAAACAAACCTCCAACCTAAGTCAGGTGCCTCACTGCATCCCAGATTTCAGTTAAGCAAAGAGAAAACATTAAAATTTATTTTGCAACCACACAAGCTAGACAGAGACATTTCAAAACAAAAGGACATCTACAAGTTCACTTGGCTGAAGAAGCTGAGGCTTTAAAAGAAAATAAGAACCTCTGAGGCATGACTTGCAATAAAATCCAAAGTTTGCTGCATACTTTGGTTTGATGACATCAAAAGCCTAACTTTTTTTCAACTACCTAACAACGTACAAACTATTCATTTCCCCTCTCCCCTCCTCGAGATAGAAATCATATTAAAAATAAATAACAAAGAGCAGCTACAATGTGTGCATCCATCAGGACCAACAAAATTTGCCTCAAAGGGGTGCTGCAGGGCTTAAATTAATTAGCCCTTCCAAGGCCGTGTGTGATGCTTGAGTAATGGGCACTATACATCAGTTGTATAAATACATGGAGGTGTTGCCCAGCCTCGGTAATATGCATGGCACCATCCACGGAGGAGAACTTGGGGGGGGGGAGGAAATCCCCAAACAAAATATGACACATATGAAAGATATTTTACCCCCACACCTTAAATACAATGTTATCCTCATGGAATTCACAAAACACCGAAGAAAAGGGCGGATTTACTACCCACAGTACGAAGGGAATCAATGTTTCCAAAAGAAAATAGATATAAAAGGGAAAGCACAAAGCTGTCTAACCATGCAAGCGCCAGCCCACTCGGACACAGCAGCGCTCACATGACAGATCCCTATTGAGCCTGACATTCCCTATCCGCATGTTTGCGCTTAATGAGATGCAGGCGGCCAGGGCAGACACTGATTTATTGTAGTCCTCACAATAGTGCCAGTGATTAGCAGCTCATTCTGGGGTGGGTATAACTTACTGAGTTCTCTTTCTCCCCTGGCTACTCTTTGGGTCTGAATTTTCTTTAGTGCCTTCACGTCTCAGTAAAAGCCACTTTCTCGTGGTCGCCACTGGAGTCTTCTTCATTCCACGCTCCCTGCTGCCGGTTTGGTGGAGCTGCTGGGGGAGCTTCAGGTGGGCTTTGGGGAGTCACAGCTGCAGGAGCCACAGTCCAGGGCTGCCTATTCTGCCCCACCTCGATTAACCAGAGAAAGCAGCCCTGCTGAGAAGAACTTGGGTGTGCTGGTGGATGAGAGGCGGGACATGACCCAACCATGGGCTCTGGCAACCCAAAACCCAACAGTGTCCTGGGCGGCATCAAAACCAGAGTGGGCAGGAGGGGAGGAAGGGATTCTGCCCCTCTGCCCCTTCAGGTGAGATTCCACCTGCAGAGATGCTCCAGCCCTGGGATCCTCAGCATGGAAAGGACATGGAGCTGCTGAAGCAAGTCCAGAGCAGGCACCAAGATGATCAGAGGGATGGAGCTGCTCTGCTGGGAGGAAAGGCTGGGAGAGCTGGGATTGTTCAGCCTGGAGAAGACAAGACGTAAGGGTGACCTATTGTGTGGCCTTCCAGTACCTGAAGGGATGGAGAGAGACTATTTACAAGGTCCTGTAGTGACAGGACAAGGAGGAATGGCTTCAAATTGAAAGAGGGTGGGTTTAGAATAGATATTAGAAAAAAATTTTCCCTTGTGAGGGTTGTGAGATACTGGCACAGGTTGCCCAGAGAAGCTGTGGCTGCCCCATCCCTGGAAGTGTTCAAAGCCAAGTTAGACGGGACTTTGAACAACCTGGTTTAGTGGAAGGTGTCCCTGCTCATGGCCAAGGGTGGTGGAACAAGATGATCCTTTCCAATCCAAACCATTCTATGACTCTGTGATCTGCAGAGGGCAGCCCTGCCCTCTCCCAGCAGATGAGGCCAAACACAGTGTGGTCACTCCCCAGCCACTGCACTTTGCTGCCCAGCTTACTATCAAAAGCAGAAATCCATGGCATCTCTACCTGAGCAATCTGCTGTGACAGCTGGAGAGTGGCCAAACCCCTCTGTGCCTTTACCTTTCTTCCACAGGGACAGAAGACCCTGATGCTGAGGAAGAACCAACGGTGGTGGTGCATCCTCTCCAGCTGTAAATCAGAGCTCTCATAGGCAGGTGGAGCAGCCTCTTTGGGTTTATTACAGCCATTGAGTGAATCACTTCCTGTCACTCAAAACTGATTATTTGGTGATCACCTTGTTTTGTCAAAGATTATCAGATAAGGTCATGTTTTGCAAAGGCCAAGGCCAGAAAGACACAGCTGAGCTGAACAAGGCTATGACAGAAAAAGTGCACAGAGACAGCTGACCAATCGCATGCTGAGATTTAAAACCAATGAAAACCAGCATTTTTTGCTTTTGGATGCACAGAAGCAAAGCCTTGTTGGTTTTTTTTTGTTGTTTGTGGTTTTGTTTTTTGGTTGGGTTTTTTTGTTTGTTTGTTTGGTTTTTGTGGTTTCCAAGTTCCATTTCAGACCTACATAGCAGATGTTGAAAGCAAATGCAATAGGCTGTTTTTTCCCCCTGAAAGTCACCTTTACCACAGCCGTGGGACATAAAACCAGCACCAAGTAAAACACCTGGAGATTATTTTATTGGATGCATTTCCTATATGGAAATACTGTTGCTATTTTTAATAGGAAGTTCATAAAGATCCTTCTTAGAGTAAGCTAGACAGGAACATCCACCTCTGCCATGACAAACTTACAGAGGGAATCTGACACTATCTATATGCCATTAAGTTGTGGTTATAAAAAGAAACGAATTCAAACCTGTTTTCTGAAAGTCACAAACATTTAAAGTAGAAGCCTCTTAGGTCATACATTTTACATTTTTTTTCTACTCTGAAGGGGTACACACAGTAAAAAAAAACAAAAAAACCCCAGTTGCAATGATTTTTTCAGCTGGTATTCAAACACATTGTCAATACTTCAAGGATCTCTCAAACTTTCCAGTGCTTGATTTAGCTCCAATATCAAAGTAGCACTTTCTGTAAGCTATCCCACTTCAATAATTTAACACTATGTCTTTAATATTTTTAAGTCTTCCATTGCTGAAGGTTGTGTTTTGTTATAAGAAAAAAAATTGTCTATTCATGTGTAATCTTTATTTCATTCAGCAACACTTTGGCAGTCGGTGTTTCAGGCACCTGCCCTATCTGATACAGCAGGTGATGTCAATGTGACGACATCAACACCAGCCGAGGCATTATGCATGCATCATTTAACTGCCTGGTGAACAGCAATTTGCAGTTACCCACCATGCCTTCAGAAAGTGATTTTCTTCACATTTTCAAGGAAAAGTGATAAAATGTAGCAATCATTCAATTTTTGTTGCATAGAGATTTATAGCACCCCTTAGCAGAGACACCTTTGTTCTGATACGTTCCCTACTCAACTTCATAGAAGTTTCTCATCCATGTTTCAGTTTGAGGATGGGAGGTTTTGGTAACTTTCAGAAAAATATACAAAACAAATCCCACAGGCTACAAGTGCAAAATGCATTTCTTTAAAGCAGCTCTCTGCATGATTTAGCATAGACAGCCTTTTCCAGGTGTGGAATCCCAGGGCTTGCATGCAACCCTATCCCAGTGTGGCTTCTGATGTGATTCCTTGGGTAATCCACATTGAGCTAAGGACAGTTTTCACCCCCATTAAAAGACTGGTTCATGGAAAAATCCACTGCAATTCTTTTTCCAAGTTAATGGGTCTGATCCTTTTAGGTCAAGCAATAAACAGACAACAGTTTGTACAATGACTTCAAAGGAGGTTGTCAGTGGGTGTCAGTCTCCCCTCCCAGGTAACAAGCAACCAGGATGACAGAAAATGGCCTCAAGTTGCACCAGGGGAGGTTTAGATTGGATATTAGGAAAAAGAAAAAGTCTTGGAAAGTGTTGTAAAGCATTGGACCAGACTGCCCAGGGAAATGGTAGAGCCACCATCCCTGGAAGTGTTCAAAACACATGTGGGATATGGTCCTTGAGGACACGGTTTAGTGATGAACATGGTGGTGGTGCTGGGTTGAGGGCTGGACTTGATCTTAGAAGTCTTTTTCAACATTAACATTTCTATAATTCTAGGAAAAAAACAGACTGCAAAAATGTATTTGGCTCTTCATTCCTGCTTCAGCTGAAGCATAGAGGGTGGGGGAAAAAAAGGAATAAGATTTGCACAGAGAGGGTCATAAATACAATAATCAATCTCATCCAGCCTTACATTTACTCTGGGAGTCAGTCAAATCTTAATGATAGACAACTGAAAGTTTACACTGCACATGCCAGCACAGCAAGGAAGCTGGCTCTGTAAGAATTCAGAGAATCACTGAATGGTTGGGGTTTGAAAGGACCTCAAAATCTGGTTCCTACCCCCTGCCATGGCCAGGGACACCTTCCACTAGCCCAGGTTGCTCCAAGCCCTGTCCAATCCTGGCCTTGAACACTTCCAGGGATGGGGCAGCCACAGCTTCTCTGGGCAACCTGGGCCAGGGCCTCCTCACCCTCACAGGGAAGAAGTTTTTCCTAATAACTAATCTAAACCTACTCTTTAGTGATGACAACTCTTTTCATGATGAAAACTCTAAGCCATCATGCCTTCCCTGGGATTTTAACTTGACCCAAGGGCACTCCTTTCTTTTCCCTTCTCTCCCGTCCCCAGTGAAAAAAGCGACCGTTCCACACCAGTAACATTCATCTGCCATTCAAAATCCTGTCCTGCTGTGCTTTCATGACTTCTGCCAAAGTACACACTTAAAATAGGGTTTATAATCCTACTCTGCTTCATGGAGCATGCCACAGAGTGAACTATCACAAAGGAAACAAGTTTTTATCCCCATGTAGAGACCAGCAATAGGAAGCAACCCATTACCTGCTCATGAGCTGTTAGCATACATCACAATGTGCTGGATTGGAAGTCCACCCCATCTAACCCCTTGCCTGTGCCATCTCTTAACTCACTCTTTCTTATTTTGTCCAACACACAATAAACCTTCCAGAAAATAATCTGCTAGACAGGGCTTAAAAAAAGGTGCAAAGAAGCACTGTGCATCTTGTTAGGGATTAGCAGCTAGAAATCATTTGGGTAACAGCTCTTCTTTTTCAAGCTGGTTAATAGATAGGAAAATTAGTTGCCAATTTAAGTTCTGCCTAATTTAACACAACGATTCCTAATTACATTATCAGCCCATCTGGCAAGGATTGCTTACAACTATCACATGGAAAAGAAAACACACTTGCAACTATATGCTGTTTGCCCACAGTTACTACATATTATTATTGGTGCCGGCTGTCAGTCAGGTTATTTCAGCAATTTGTTTCTACAAATTAGTAGTGTTACAACATACAGTGGCTTTTTAGGCACAGAAATACCATACAACTTTTTTTCCTGTGTTACTTGGAATTAGCTTTTACAGCCTAGTTTCTATTAAAAAAATCAGAAGGCTAGGCTTTAATATAGATTCTTCATCTGTTCCTCTTCAGATGCAGAAATAAAACCACTTTAAAGGACGAGTTAGAGCAATCTTTGGAAGCTTTCCTAGATATAAGGGCCTGCACAGTCAGACATAGACTTAAAAAGCCTCCATAGTGATACATTTCTGCTTGCAGGATAGTATGCATTTTGCTGAAAAGACTGAAAACAGAAAAAAGGAAAGTTTGTTGGACCAGCACACTGCCCATGAACACTGGGGCAGGGATGGGACTCTCCCATTTGTCACTGCTCATAAGCAGTCCCTGGACCAGAGCAGCCCAGCAGCACTTCACAGAATGGCTGAGGCTGAAGACACCTCTGGAGGTCATCTGGTCTAGCCCCAAATGCTCAGGCAGGCTCAGCTAAAGCAGGATGCCCAGGACCACATCCAGACAGCTTTTGAGTATCCCCAAGGATGAAGAGTCCCCCACCTCTGTGTGGGCAACCTGTGCCAGTGCTTGGTCACTCTCACAGTAAAAAAGTGGGTTTTGGTATGTTTAGAGGGAAATTCCCACGTTTCACAGTTTGTGCCCTCTGCCTCTGGTCTTGACACTGACACCGCTGAGAAGAGCCTGGCTCTGTCCTCTTCACACCCTCCCTTTATGTACCATGATGAGATCCCCTTGAGTCTTCTCCAGGGTGAACAGTCCCAGCTTTCCAAAACCCTCTATATGCTAGAGATGTTCCAGCCCCTTGAATGTCTTCCTGGCCCTTTCTTTGCTGGACTCTATCCAGTATATCTATGTCTCTTTTCTACTGGGGAGCCCAGAGCTGGAGAAAACACTCCAGGTTTGGCCTCACCAGTGCTGAGAACACAACCCAGCTCTCTGGCTGACAACTGCACAGCCACTGGTGGTGGTGGAGGACACCCCACCCAAAGGACTCTCTGCAGCTTGGATGGTATCATACCACACCTCTGAAGAGGAAGAGGAGGAGCAAGAAGGGTGCAGGTCCCCATGTTACACTGAGTCTGGGAGGAGAACTATTTCCAGTGTTGCCCTGAGTGAGGTCACCTCACCAGAAGAAACAGACCTATCTGCTCCTACCTCCAAAAAAATCCCCAAACCCTCCCACAGTCATAAGAAGGGTTTAACCATGCAGCCAAGATAAGAGAGGCATTGTGAGAAAGAAAAATGAGTGGATATTGATTATTTTCTAGTGATGTTTGTTCAGCAGGCGGTGCCCCATGTTTTGCTGCAACGTCACCCTGGAGATGCAAAGGAAGGTGACTTAGTGCAGCATGAAAACGTGGGCAAACCAGAAGGTCAAGTTTATCACCAGGGTAATTCCTGCTCTCAGGGCAGCAGCAGACCAAGTTCAGTCTGACCCGTCACTGTCATTCCCCCCACAACATTCCCAGCTGGTGCCAGGATGTGGAATTTGACCACATGTCTATATTACCCTCACATTCACTCTTTCCCTCAACCACCTAAAACACGGAGCTATTCCTGGACATTCTCACTGGGCCCAGCAAGACCAAGAGTCTTTCACCCTCAATCTCTTCATGATCTGCACTGCTAGACTGGGAGGAATACTTTTTTTTTCTCTCTGCAAAGCAATAATCTCTTTCTTCACCAGAAGATTACGAAGTACTATCTGGATTAGTCAATCTATCTGTGCTTAAGAGCACTGCATGCTTCTGTAGTGGAGATTTGTATAAAAAACACAAATGCTAAAATGACAGATTGCTCTGAAGTATAAACTTGCTAAACTAAATTGTGAGTTGAAATATGAGCATCTGCCTCTGGGACTGATGAATAGTCATTTTGAAGAGAAATATTACAGGAAGTGCTTTATATATATTATCATTTTGACAATAAGGGAAGGCTATTATGGTTTAAAGACAAAAAAAATAGTCAGCCAATCAATCCTGGTAACAAAACAAAATATCTATTCTTCATTTCTACGCTCTCCTTTCTGCCAATGCCTTCGGTTCCCTAAACATTAGCATTCTTTCTGCACATGCTGTCTCATGTGCTATCTTATTTTTCAGGCTGAAATTTATTTGCTGTGTCTCGATTTATCATACAACACATCCATCCTATTCATGCTATATGAACATGCTTTGCTGTTGAACATGAGCTATTACTTGCTTATCTTAGAGCTGTGTGAATCGTAGCAATTTTGTCTCATTACCTTTTCAGAAAAGATTAACCTTTTTCTCCTCTTTTTTTTCCCCCCAGATACAAGTCCCTCTCCCATGTCACACCCTATAGCAGACAGAAAACTAGGTGTGTGAAGAAATTCCCTACTGCACATAAACCAGCTATAGCTGGAGCCATGCCCTGCTCTAGGTATTGGGTTTTAAGGAAAATCAGGACTAGTAAAGTTCAGTAACAACAATAAATCCAGAGGTCTAGAAAAACCTCACTAAATAATCACTGATAGGCTTGAACTGGTTTGAGAAGACTGAGAAAAACTCTGATAGCCTTTTAAGAGACAAAGGGTTGCCACAGAGACCCCCCTTGGGAGCCAAATCTTTCAGAAAGGAGAGGTTGCATGTCAGCCAACAGGTACCTTCATCAGTCCCTCCCAGGGCAGCCAGCAAAGCACATTTACCACGAGTAGACTGTTAGCTCTTACTAAGAGCAATAATTACTCAAGGGCTCACAAATTTGAGCAAGGAAAATCTATATATTTGCTATACTTATACTACAGGCGTTCTTGAGTGGAAAGATTAATGAGCTCCTGGATAAATGGAGGATTAAAACCCCCCCACAAACACGCTCTGAAATTCAAGAATGAATGCAGGAGACATCAGCTATTTGCACTTAAGTGCACACAAAGCTCTTGTTAAATCCAAAAGCCCATTTCCACCTGTTAGCAGGTGTAAAGGTATTAAATTCATCAATTTTCTGCTAATCACAGTACAGCACTGATAAGACAGGGAGACTGTAAGCCAAATGCCACTGGGAGCAACTCTCACTGCAAGACTCATGAGGAATCCCAGTGCCCACACAGCCTTAGTTTAGAGACAGGCTACACTAAGCTCTGTGCCATGTCCTAAATTAGTAAACACCTCATTCAGAGCTCACCCCTCCCTCCCTCTCTAGACAACATGGTGGCCAAAGGTGTTGGAGACACAGCTATTAATTCAATAATTCAACAGCTAAAAAGAGCCTGACTTTTGGAGATACAGATGTGAATGGCATCACCAATTTCACAATCACCTTCTCAGCCCAAAAACTCTTTCTCACTTTGAAACCAGAGTGTTACCACTGCAAAGCAGACCTGCTGGGCACTGTCTGGCAGGATTTTGAGCTCTTTGGAGCAATGGCCAGCCACATTCAGATGGCTACTGGTCTATGGAACTGTGAGTGCTGTAGGAGGACCTGAGGAGAGGGAGACCTTCCAACTCCACAGTAGATAGGACAGTGGCAGAGGTGAGCAAAGGGCTGCACACCTGTATTTCACAATACAGGGGCAGAGACACCACCAGGAAAGAAAAGAGGGTTTCACTCTCTGCAGACAGCTCCCTCAGCAACCCTCCATGCACTTGTACCCTTGTGCTTCACCACAGCTTGTCTCGCTTCATTCCCGACAAAACCACTGTCAAATTATTTCAGTTGACCTGAAGCGAAACTTCCTCTGCAAGAAATTAAAAAAAGACAATCACCTCACTGAAAAACAACAAACCATCCACCTCAAGTGTTTGAGGTTAAATGTCTGCTATGGCTGTTCTGTTTACCAGCACTACTTAGGGCATTATCCTTCTAAAAAGCATAATCATGTCAAAGAATTTTACAGGTTGGGGGGTTTTTAGGGTAAGAAAAAAGGAGAAAGGGGCTCACCGTGCTAATAAACTCCCTTTCAGAATACAGTATCAAAAGGGCTTTTTGCTTTATTGTTTTGCTTTTTTTTTTCCTAAGGAAATGAAATCCGTAAGCCTGCATTAATATATTATACCCAGTGAATGATTACAGTTAGAAGCTGCATAAAGTTCAGAATTTCAATTTTCCGAGGCTTTTGCTCTGCAAAATTAGCTTCCAATTTATTTTGTCAGGTCATTCTTTTCTTTTCCTCTATCGTTCATTAGACTCAGAGAAATTGCTGTCTGAAAAAAAAAAAAGGCATTTTTAGCTCTTCTCTACCTACCTTCAGAAGTCCTATGCTACAAAAATAGTTTGTTTTGAAACTAAATCAACAACCCTCCAACTGCAGTAAGACCAAAACAATTTTATGCATTTGCAGAGAGCCAAGCCAGACTAAGTAAACTCAAGAAGGCTTGATCTGTCTGATATTTAAACCTTCCTCACACTGTACAAGCTTCTACACCTGAGTCACTGTTTATTCTGCCATTTGGAAATAACAAAACTAATCAAGGGACACATTTCAAACTTCAATACTGCTTATGATGCTCATTCCTAATGCTCCTGAGAGGGATCTCTAGCCCCATGAGCACTGTTGTTTTTGGTAATCTCCCTTTTGTCAGACACACCACGTCACCCTTGTCCTTCAGCAGCAGGAAGAAACTTTCCAGGAGAGGTTCAGTCTCACTCCTGTATTTCTATCTCCATTAAAAGGTCTCCCTCACTCCAAAAATTTGAACTTCAAACTCAAATTTAAATAAGACTCTGGCTATCAAATCGCACTGAAGATGTGAAACCAAGTGCCAAAGCTGCTCCTTCAGTATTTAAGCAGCTTTTCTTTATATATACATATATAGGGTATTTTTAAGAGAGATTATTTACAAGAGCATGTAGTGACAGGACAAGGGGCAATGACTTCAAATTGAAAGAGAGTACGTTTAGATTAGATATTAGGAAGAAATTCTTCCCTGTGAGGGTGGTGAGGCCCTGGCACAGGTTGCCCAGAGAAGCTGTGGCTGCCCCATCCTTGGAAGTGTCCAAGGCCAGGCTGGATGGGGCTCTGAGCAGCCTGGGCTGGTGGGAGGTGTCCCTGGCCATGGCAGGGGGGGTAGGAACTGGATGATCTTTAATGTCCCTTCCAACCCTGGCCATTCTAGGAGGATTCTGTGATTTGAAGGCAGCAAGTAACTGAAAAAAGGCTTCGTTTCAGAGGCAAGGAGGAAGAAAATGAAGCTTGCAGGACAGCAGTGAGAAAAAATCAGAGTTGCTAGGTCTGATCTCTTACGTCTCCTCCCCCCATCAACTCAACCTTGTAATGACATGATTCTTTTCAGGTTTTTTTCCCCTCCTCTGTCAAGATGTTAGTTTTGGAGACGGGTGTTTGATAGCAAAGGTTTTTCAAAGCCTGGAGAGCTGTGAGGAGGAGAGGTGAAGGCAGGACACTCCTGACTCATCAAGTCTATCCGTTCTCCCAGAGCTCAGCTCTTCCCAGCAGCACTGCCAAACCCACACAGTGGGGCCACCACTCCTTATGACATCCTTCTAGCTTCAGGAAGTCCTCCTTATGTTTTTTCAGTGCTTTTCTTCAAGAGGGATGCTGAATGCTTAGAGGTATTTCCCAGCCCTTCCTCTAAAACAGTGTAACAAAACCAAAGTGGGTAAGTATAGTTTTTCCTGGGATTTCTCTATCCATACACTGCAACAGTGAGACAACCAACCTTCCCAAAACATGAAAGTCAATGGACATGATCACATGGGAACCCCTACCCTGCTGCTTCAGTCAAAGTTCACATCTGTGAAAGCAGCCTCTCCCTCCTGGACGCTGAGAAACTACCAACAATCCCACATTCACACACTGAGATCCCTGGATTAGCTGAGATCATGGAGAGGCAAATAAATTAGCACACACCTTAGAAAGCCAACTATGAACTCCCTGTACTTCAAGGCATGACCTCTGCCATAAAAATGCCATAACTTGTTCTTCAAGACTGGATTTGCAGTCCTGCCAGATTTTCTTTCACATATAAGAGCTGGGATGTGTCAGCCTGGGGAACTGAAAAGACGGATCCCACCTTCTAACTTCCTTGAACTACTTCTTCCTCCCCTGTCACAGGAGCTCCCACCTCTGTCCCTCCCCTTATGCCCAGAAAACAGCCACAATCCCACACTTTCACACACGTCCTGGGCTGCTGATGTTCGGATTGTAAAGGACCACGACTGGATCTGCTGGTGCAGGCGAAAGGAGCGCGAGAAGAGATCAGGATAAAAACCAAAAGAAGTTCAGCTACATCAAGTACAAGGGCTGGAATTTGGTAATTCTGACTGCATTCCCTGCTGAAAAAGCTGTGCCACACCTCTTGGGAAAAGGAGAAGGGCCAGGCAGCTTCCCACTGCTCCTGGCATCTTCAGCGGCCGCAGGAATGTATGGGCAGCCCCAGGTCTCAGAGCACAAACAAGGTGGTGCAACTCCAGCGGTTTTATTTCCCTGGTAATTAATAAAGGGAATAAAAAAGTCAGAAGGCTTTTGCTCCCAATTGCACCTGACCTATTTAGGATATTACCAAGCAGAATTTGATTGTCATCATGGGTGTTCCCTGGAATTATACAAGAGAGTTCAAAGGCACAAACAGAAGGCAGCAATACACTCCATAATAGCAAATAGCAAAAAGGACTATTTGATTGGAGAAAAAAAGAAAATGAGCTACTAAGCCACTGCCATAATGATGTGTTTGATTCATTAAAAATAAGAATCACATTTTTAAATTCATATTTGTTATAACATTTTTACTTAAAAATTTGGCAGGATAATTTAAAAGGCAGTTTTTCTCAAGTGAAGTAAGATCAGATTTTTTTAGTTCTCTTTTTTAAAAGCAGCACTGTTCCTCCCCTTGCTATTGGACTCATTTATTTCTTTCTCTCTCCTCAACCATTCGTACTTTAGTCTTTACCTTGGCTAATACTGTAGAGGCAGCAGCTCTGGGAAATGAACCAGCTTTGCCCGTGGCTCATACATCATTACAATTGTTAACCAAGTTCCACTATAAAAATCTTGATTACACAGGAGAACAGAGAGGCATGCAGGAACACAGCTTTGTTTCCAGATACCAGGTTGAGTTTGTAGGGCAGGAAGTTAGAAGACTTTGTTATGCTCTCAGGTCGATAAAGTCTGCCAGGACACATCACAACAACACATGGAAGACACATTCCTACTATCCATTCCTCGACATATCAACCTGTATGTAGGACAAAGCTAAATCTACTTTGGCCAGGGGTTATAACCCACCCACTGCTGGATGGCAAATGGGAGCTGGAACCAGATTATCTTTAAAATCCTTCCCAACCCAAACCATTCTGTGATTCTGTGGTGCCTCAGGTTCATTTTACACACTACAGGGAAGGCAGCAAGTGCAGCCACGTTGGGGCTGATGGTGCTCAGGGCACTGGAATTGTGGAATTTCACCCACTAGCAAAAGCAAAGGTGGTTGTGCACACTGGCCATGGTGAAAGCTTCCACATCTGACCAAAAACCTGCACATAGTATTACTAGTATTTGGTCACTTGCCAATACAAGGTTAACCAGAAGGCTCATCAGTGTGCAAATGAAAGTTAATTTTAGCTGGAACACGTAACACACACCAGCATTCATAACTACAGCTCCTGAGAAATTTTCTGAGCTTTTCTCACCGCCCCCCCCCCTCCCATTATTTATCTCAGCGGTTCAAATGCAAAAATCTGGCACTCTGGATCATGTGAAATGCTTGTGTTATTCCCTGAAGGTCTTTGCATCCAAGAAGTAATGAGAAGATTATTCTGTGACAGTTAAACTGAAGCACTGTGACTGACTGCATCAGATGTTATCTTGCTACTGCACTTCTTAAACTTTTGGGAAGTGTGACCACCTTTGAACTCCTCTGTCTTATTGGCAACACGAGAGTCACTGAGAAGAAAAATGAATGAATTAAATAAAAATCTCTTTAGTCACAGAAAAGTATCAGTAGGATTGATGAATCATTTTCTGACATGCCTCACATTTCACTCTTTCCAGTAGCAGACATTTAATAGGCAGCACAGTGAATAAAAGCACACATTTTTCCACACCACCCTTAAGCTGCAGGGTAATATTGTCCTGAAGACCTCCCAAACTGCTATAGTGTGCTCTGTCTTCAATCAGAGAATCACAGAATGATTTGGGCTTGAAGGGACCTTAAAGATCATCTCACTCCAACCCCCCTGCCATGGGCAAGGACTCTTTCCACTAGACCAGACTGCTAAAAGCCCCATCTGACCTGGCCTTGAAAAGGCACTGCAACTGTTAATTTCTTATGCAGCAAACACTGACAGTCAAGATTTCTGTATCAACACATATCACAGTGGAATTTCCAAAGTAAAGTTTCCATTTAGGTGGGAAAAAAATTGAGAGCTAAAAAATACCCTCAAAACTTGCCTTGAGATTTCACAAAGCCACAATTTCAAAACTAGATCCATAGGCTGCAGCTGAAAGGGACACCCCAGTATTTTATTTTCTATGCCAAAACTGTTGCTGCCAAAGGCAATCTTCAAAACTTTTTTTATTCATGAACACCACAATAAAATTTTCAAGAGGGAACATCCAGGACTTGGTGTTCCCATATGATGACACAGCAGGTAAGCCTTTTATTTCTGTAGAAGCCCCAAATGCCTGATCTTCTCTGGTATGAAGCTTCCTATGGCAGCAAAGTAGGAAGCAGAAAAGCCTGGGTGGGTGAAGAAAATGCCACATCTGGCCTTGACATGAGCCTGAGCACCAGCTGCAGTGTCACAGCAGGCTCTGAGGTGCTCTTCTATGGGCCACTCTCACAGGCAGATCCACCAACAAATATCAAGGAATTATCTGAGAGATGGCGACCAAAAACATCCAATTATTTTTTCCCTGTCAAATGGCAGGAGCTGGCCTTTAATCCTTCCCTCAAGTGGAAAGGTTACTCTCAGTTCTTGAGTTGTCATCTCTTTCTCTTTGAAACAAAAACACTGATTTTGGATCCCTAAGAATGGATTCCTTTGTGTATTTAGGGAGGAGAAGCTTATCAAGTGTTACTGCACCATTAATACCTTTCCTCTTTTGAAATGAGACCAGACTATTGTGCGAGACATGCATTTTCCTAAACACATGCAATCCATCTTAACAGCAGTTTTTGCTAGTAAATAGGTACAAAAATAAGCCAACCATAAAGCCAAATAAAATCAACTAATTTTAGTACTCACAAGCTGAGCAAATAAGACAAAATCTACAAGTAATTTATTTTTCACAAAATCAAATTATTAGTAAGCAGCAGTGAGGGAAAAAAGGATTGCAGGTGCAATTACTGTCTTAACAGATTCCTTTCAAAAGGGCCTAATTATGACACATTAATTGTATTGAATGAATTGTAATTTTCAGTCAAATAAGACTTTTCCCCCCCTCCTCTAGCTTGTTTTCCGCCAGTTCCCTCCTCATCATACTCCACAGGTTTCATCTGTTTGAGGGGGACTCTTAGAAAAACAAAACAATGGGTAGAACATCCGTCCCCTGCTGCCCTCCCTGTAAAATACCCTTAGACAAAAAAAGCCAGTGAGAGCAGTAGGAGAGACTGGCAAAACAATGAATGAGGGAAGAACTCTGAGGGAAAAGAGAGAAGAGGGGAAGAAAGGTATTATTGTATCAACCTTTGGTAAAAGATGAAGCAAACATTGCCTCTGGGCCAAAGCTTTCTGAAGGCACAAGATCTGACTTTGCTATGCAGCTGTTCTTGGATGAGCATGGCCAAAAGTCCACTGGAGAGCCAGGCCTGGAGGAAGGGCCTGTTCAAAGGACTGGGGGTGTGGGCACAGCAGGTTCAGTGGCCAAACTCCCATCCCAAGGGGGAGAAGTTTCCCAAGCACCTTGGTGAGGCTCCTGGGCGGTTCTAGGCTGCTGCCTCCTTTGCTGCACAGGGCACGCAGAAGCTGCCATAACAAAACCAAAACACAGAGCTGATGCAGGTGTGCTGAAGGTACTGCCAGTGGTAGAGGAGTTTGCTGTGTGTTACAAGTCACCAGGAAAAGCACAGTGGGTTGCTCATCCTGACGTCTTTGTCTCAACTAGCCTGTTACTAACCCAAGTGAGCTGGTTTCTACTCCCTTGGTTCTCCAACATGGCCATCCAGTCACACAGGTGGCTGTGATGGAGGCACATGCAGAGACAGACAGACAGCCAAGTTGCTATTCAAAAACCAAATGGGGAGTTCATGTGCAAAAACACTGAAAATAAAATCTGTTTTAGTCCCAAGCTACTTTAAATAGGAGGACACTGTACTAAGAAGAGACAAATTCAAACGTAAAACTTTTGATACGGTATCTGGTTTTGCTTCATGAGTTTGGATTTACAGAGCTAACCCAGACTGAAAATCAGCAAGACCTATGACAGGCCCACCAATGGCAGGATAAAACATTTCCTTTTCTGAGGGAGCTGAGTGCTGCCTCCTTTACTTTGAAAATTTGATCTCAAGTCCTAATCTGGGCTGAAATAGAAGCAACAAGTTCCTCCACTTATTGACACAAGTGTATGTATGATTACACATATATTTTACAGCCAGTAAGAAAGGGGAGAGAGGCCTGTCCCACTCATACTGGAGAGGCCCATGTGCAAGAGTGTGCCATTGTATCATTTTCCCTTTTCAAATGGAGTTATACCTGACAATGACCAGATAACTTTCCAGGTCAGACTTGTTTCACCTACAGTAAGTGAGAAAATTTCAACGATAATAATCTGTGGAGGCAATGTAAGAGCTAACGTGTCCTCGCATACTTGAAGTCATAAGTGCACTTCAAGAAAATGAAGACCTCTACAAAGTGTAGGAGTTTTTAAATCTGTCTTGCCAGACACTATCCCTAGAGCCCATAGCCCTCTGGTGAGAGGGGAGGAAAAAGGAAAAAATAAAAAGGAACAAGAAGAAAAAGATTCCTTCCTTAATAATCCAAATCATCCAAACACACGGAAATTGCACATGGGCTTTCTTTTGTCCACTGGTTCATTTTCATCTAATTTCTAGTCCAAATCCCCAACTCATTTACTCTTTAATCAGGCAAAACAGTTGTTTGCTTACCCTCTGTTTTCCTGTTTCCAAATTTAACTGATGCTTTTGCCTTGATAGGGAATGAAATGCAAGGAGTGGTAAAAAATGTGAGCCTGACATCTCTTGCCACCACCTCTGCTCCTCACAACAGCTCTTCTGCCCTGACCCACCAGGATCTGAATGCACAATTGCTACAGCCAGAGACCTGGATAACAAAGCTTCCTTTATTTCTCTGAAGAGGAGAAACCACCTTTAAAGGAGCAGTTAGAGGAGCTCTAATCCAACTGACCCTGAAGAACAACCACAGTGAGCCTCTTCCATTTAGTGTCACCCTGTGCATGGACATCACAGCCCACCTACACAAACAGCAGGACAAAGCCTTGCTACAAAACACTCCCAGTGCTAATACCCTGCTCAGGACAGCTGTATTGGAATTAGTACTCATGTTTTGGGTTATTTCTACAGTACAAGCTCTAATACCCCCATGCAGTTCCTTTTGCCAGGGCTAATTTTGGATGGAAGGAGGTTCCAGAATGCAAATTTGTAAAGGCAGGGACTTTTCTCTCCACCTAACACAGTATGTTTATTTGCTTTCTTTGGTAAAAAATATAACACGCCCCCACCAAGCCACAGACATTCATATATTAGTCCTGAATTATGACTGCCAGGTCCTTGTCCCTTGTATTTTGCAAGCATCCAATGACAACAACCAAAATCTACTCATCATTTAGTAACAGGAATATTTTGCATTTCAATAGCACTTCCATTAGATGGATATGGAGGGATTTTGACACTCACACCTCAAAATACTCCAATGCTTCTCAACCCTTCCTTTTTTCAGCTTTCATAAAGAATTCAAAAATACAGATAAAATACCCAGGTAATTATTAAAAAACCCCGACCAAACAAAAAGACAGAAAGAGAGATTTGAGACGAACTTGTCTTCTGATGTTTGAATGGAGAGAGATCATGTTTTTCAAACTTCTTGTATCTAGAAAGACAATAACCCCTTTTCAGCAAAATCAAGGAAGCAGAGCTTAGTTTCTTGGGGAAGAGCACAGCTCCAGAAATCAGGCCCTTATCACCTAATATAGCATGACTAGTGAAGCAGTGAAATTACAAGGGCAGTTGAATCTTCCCTCACATTCTCCATTCCATCCAACACTCAGGGAATAAGAGCTATCACCAATTAAGGAGGAATGGCTGCAAGTTCAGACCTTGCTAATGTGTGTGTTCATCACCTTCAAAACACAAAGCCATAAATTCTAAGAGTCCATGACACACTTGAGATACTTAATACACATCCTTCCTTATCCTTCATTTCTTTAATAGCTGGAAGAAAGTGAAGGAGAGATAACCTCCCACCAATTATACGGGAAGTGGAGTTTGTGTTTCGCAGCGAAGGCTGTTAGACCCAACATCCACAATGACCTCAAAACTTCAGAGCAAGTTTACAGAACAGGTTTTTGCTCACCTCCTGCACAGAACAAACTGCCATTAGGAAAAACAGCAGAGAAACTCTCTTCATGCATAGAATGAAAAACTGACACTAAAAAAAAAGGAGCTGTGGCATTCAGAGCACAACTCAGATCCTGCCATGGTTTTAAGGCCTGCTGATCAGACCACAGCTACGTGATCTCAGCTCTCACGGGGAACATGCCCGGCCTCTCTTCACAACGAAGCTGCAGGAATAACATCCACCTGCTCTCAACAGCAACACAATCTGGAAGTGCGGTGCGATCAGCAGGGCTACCACTACCTCATACCATGAGGACTAACACAAGAGGCAAGATAAGGCAATGGTACTTTCCTTGCAAACATTTAATGCAGTCCAGATGGACCTCAAGAAAGCTGTGAAGAACATGGGGTTTTTTTAAGGGTTTGACTATCCTTTTGGTCAAAGGCTTGTAGGAGAAACAAAATTAATATGAAGAGAACTGCAATGAAGAGAGCAAAAAACCCTAAATGATCTTTGATTACATTTCTCACAGTGCTTATAATCTCAGGATAGGGAAAATAATAAAAGATAGAGCAAAGGAATTTCATCAGATTATTTAAAGAAATAACTAAGAACAGTGCACACAGTTCATATTGGGCTCTTGCCACCTCTTATTTAAATGTGGAATTGGAAGAAGTGCACCTATACAGGCAGATATAAAGCACATAATCCATCAGAAGTAGGACACATAGTAACACATTCATGAAATAAGGGACAAATACATCACATCCTTCAATACAATACACCTTTTTCACCTTTCATATAATTCTTAAGTAGGTCTACACGTGAATGAATAGGAATTAGTAGGGGTAATGACATTTGACACCACCTGGTAGCTGGTCTGGAGGTTTGATACGATTAGGAAGGATACTTACTGTAAAACTGTAAATGATCAGAAACACTTTGGCTGCAAACACTTTGCAAAACTGGATTGACTGCGCTGAAGTTTCCTGTCTTGGAAATAAAATAAATTTGACTTCACACAGCTGCTCTATTTTTGTACCATCAGAACAAGTGTTTCAGAACTGCCATTGTGAATAGCAGTTCTGTGCAGTGTTTATCTGCTACATGACAAATCAGAATTGGAACAAAAGCCAAAAAGAGTGCCTTAAATGACCTGAAAAACTAAATTCTGTCATAGTAGCTTCCTTCCAAGAACAGAAATTAAAAAAGGAAAATTTCTAAAAAATGCAGCTGAGCAGTAAAGCAAGCTCAGTAGTGCCGAGGTCTGTCGCAAATGTTCATTCCCCATCCTGGCACAGCAGTTCCAGCACTTGACGCACACACTTGCAAAGTTACCAAGTGCCATCACCACTGTAATCACGGCATTAAGTCTGGTGCCTCTTCTCACAACCTGCTATTTGGTCATGGTCCACCACTGCCTTGTGTGTATTTACCCATCCCCTCTCTGCAAGGCTGTCTGGAGCAGCTCTGCCATCCACCTTTGTGCTCCGACAGCGCAGAAGTGAAGCCGTGCTGCTCTGCTGCTCTTCACTGCCAGTACCCTTCTTCCTCCTTGGCAAAATGTCAGGGCAGCCTTTCCTGCTGTGTGGGCTTGGCAGTGTTGGGACAAGCCTGGGTGAGGAAGGGAGTTAGCTTGGGAAGTCCCATGTTGGAGGGGTGCAAGAGCAAAGGAATTATAGAATGGCCTGGGCTGGAAGGAATCTTAAAGATCTTCTAGTTCAAACCCCCCTGCCATGGGCAGGGACACCTTCCACTAACCACCACAACCAGGATGCTCCAAGCCCTGTCCAGCCTGGTCTTGAGTTCATTTCTAGGGATGGTGCATTTACAACTTCTCTGGGCAACCTGTTCCAGTGCCCCATCACCCTCACAGCAAAGAACTTCTTCCCAGCATCTGATCTGTTTCAGTTTAAAGCATTCCACCATCCTGTCACTACACTGTGTTGTAAAAAGTCCCTCTCCATCTTTCCTGTAGGCTCCCTTCAGGCACTGGAAGGTGTCCAAGCAGCACTTTACACTGCAGCTTCTGACGTGAAGCAAAGCCAGGTTGGGAGGAGCATTTAAATCCGTAAGAGACATTTCTCCTTTTCTACATGATCATGCACAGCCCACTCCAACTCCAGAAACTACTTGCCCAAGGAGCTTAACACAATTCCAATGCTTGGCAGTACCCAGACACTTGCTTTTAGCATGTGAAGGATTCAAGTATCACCAGTAGCAGCTTTGTAGCTTTATACTATTCATTGCAAAGCAAAAAACCCACAGTATATTTGTGATCTTTGTGAGTCTTCCAGTTTCAGGCAGGGAACGAGATAACAAATTCTTCCTCATCAAAAGTAGAGAATAAATTTTAACTGCACTCTACTGAGTCACTACACACCAAGATCTGATTTTGGAAACACAAGTGCATTTATAACCTTACTTACAACCTCGGTGGGCCTACTCGCGAATAAAAACCCCACATGTGCTAAACACCAGTAGTTGTATCTTAAATAATTAACTCTCCAAGAACTCAGGACCAGTTCAAAATAGTAAAAGCTTTGCAATCACATTCAAAGCTTTTTTTTTCTTCAGGTGGAAAAAAAAGTCAGAGGCAAATTTAGCTGAAGTCTTACATCACCTGTAACACAAGTAATAGGAGCTGTTAAGCGTAAGTGAAGCCTCTGGGTGTACTGAGGGCAGCACATTTCTCCCTCTTAGACCTCCAGTCATATTATTAAAAGCCTGTCACATTTTACCTTCTCCATTTCTTCCAATTTCAGAATCCCCCTAGACACATAAGGAGATGATACGCTTGATAGTTACTTTTTCAACCTAAAATGATGTTTTTTCATTTAAGACATACTGAATTGGATGATTAGTCCAATCAAACCTGGTGTCTTGATTCTGGCAGAAACCAATACTGAGTGTTTGAATGTTCCCTGGAGTAATGAAGCACTCACAATGCCACAGGAACAGAACTAGTCAAATATGCAGCGCTCAACACAGAGGAAAAATTACTTCATGGCCTCTGTGGTTATCGGGACACACCTTGGTAGGTCAGACCTAGTTACCTTTTGTTTCTTTAACTCCATTTATTGATCACACCAGCCTTTCTCAATACATGTATTGATCCCAATGTGATACATTTTGATGGGAGTGAGGATGTGGCCAACCCTCTTACATTAGAGGTGCAAAAAGAGAAAGAGTTGACAGATGTCCAAAAATGTTATGATAGCTGAACACTTCCTGTTGGCTGGGCATTTTGGCATTCATTGTCTTTTTATTACGTAGAGGAGTTAAGCAGAAGGATTTTTGTGTGTGTGTGTACACTGGGAACAGAGGGACCGAAACTCCTGAAGCAAACACCAAGTTCTGAAGGAAAGCCTTGAGGACTCTCAGGAAATTAATCCCCACTCAGCTGACTAGTCATCCCCACCAGCAGCCCAGCACCGCTCCCCCGGGATCTCATGACACAGATGAAAGAGCAACTACATCGCAAAAAACCCGAAAACTTCGGCCACGTTGGTGGATACTGACGGGGAAGATTCAGGCAGCACAGTCTATTTGAAAACAATATTCAGAACACAAACGTTCTTTGCGCTGTTAATGAGTAACACATGGATTCCCGACAGAAGGGGTTGGTTTTGCCCAGCCAGCACTTAGTTTAGCAGGAAGATTTCAAGTGATTCTCCCGGGAGCACCAGGAATATCCACCAAAGCACCCAATCACGACGCAAAGCAGCTTAAAAAAAGCAAAGAATAAAAAAAGCACCCTCTGTCTCCAAAACACGGTCATTTCGGAGCAACTCGTTTCGGATCCAAACACCGTGACACAGACTAAAATCGGGGGCCAGATGCGCAGGATTTCCCGAGCAGTCACCGGGCCGGGGCAGGATGGGGCAGCTGAGGCTGGGCAGCCGGGGCTCGGGAGGACGCGTGGGGATGCGCCTCCCTCCTTTCCTCCATCCCTCCCTCTTTCTTTCCCGGCCCGTGGAAACTCGCTGCTGCTGCTGCCGCCGCTCCCCCGCGCCGAGCACCCGCACCGTCTCCCGGGAACGGGGGAGGGAAGGAGGGAGGCGCCAGCACTGAGCACCGGGAGAAAGTTGCGTTTGGGTTGGGAGGGGAGGCCGCAGATTCGCTCCCACCCAGAAGTTTGGCCTCGTCCTCGCCTCCCGTCCAACCCCACCCCAAGCCCGCATCCCCCAGCCCGCTCCTCTCCTACCGCCTGCGGCGGGGTCCCGATCAGCATCTCCAGGTAGTAGCCGCGGCCGGAGTCGCCCTGAAGGTTCTCCACCATGGCTAAAAAGTTGAGGGTGCCGCCGGGATCCGAAGCCAGGGCCAAGCCGTCCGTGCCCCCCGCGGGGTCCTGCTGCCCGCTGCCGCCCCGCGGCCGCAGCACCACCGGGGCGGGCGGGGACCCGCCGGGAGCGGCGGGACGGGACACGCGGAGCGGGAGCGAGAAGAAAGCCCGGCAGAGCCCCGTGGTGCCGGCCAGGAGCAGGAGGAACCTGGGAGCCGCCAGCGGCGTCCCCATCCCGGCGGCAGCGCGGGGGCCCGGGGGACGCTTCCCAACTGCAGCGGCTCCGGCCGGAGGCAGCGCCCGCCTGGCTGCCAGACTGGAGCAGCCGAGGGGGGAGGAGGAGGAGGAGGAGGAGGAAGGAGAAGGGAGCGGCTTACCCACGCCCCGGCTCCATCTCCCCCTCCCCCGAAGTGAGCTCCTCCTCGCGTTCCTCCCGTGCGGCCCCCGGGCAGCCGGAGCGCTCGGAGCTCCGGGGGTCGTGCGGGAAAGTTGCTCCGACCCAGCGCCCGCGGGAGAAACTTCCCGGCTCGGTTCCGATCAGCCCAGCCCAGCCCAGCCCAGCTCAGCCCGGCGCGCAGCCCCGCTTAACGGAGCGTGATGGCACGGTGGGGAGAAAAGTTCCGAAAGCGCTAAAGGGAGAGCGGCAGAGCGGGGATCTGCGGCGGGGGTGACCGGGTCTCCGGGCTGCGGCAGCATCCTAGGGCTCGCCTCAGGACCCCGCGGGAGCACAGGCTGTGTTGGGGCAGGAGGAGGTGGAGGTGGCACTGCGGGGTCACTCGGGGATGCGGCTGTGCCGGGTGTGAGGAGCGGGCGTGTGGAAATTCCTCCGCTGCACTGGCAGGAGCAAAGTGTGCCAAGCCGGCTACTTGTGCAAGAGCCTGCGAGGCTCTGGATGTCTTCATCATGCGTGGAGTTAATAACGGCAGTCGAGTGCGGTCTTTTGAAAGATGGGAACACTTAGGATGGCATTATTCTCTGCATCTCTGGAGTAATGACAGCGGCAGATAGATCGTTGGATGGAGCAGAGAGCCCAAAAGCCTTGAAATACAACACTGGATAAGCTCAGCAGGCACTTTGTGGTTGTTTCTGACCCTTCCCCCCATCCTCTGTAGCAGATAAAGTTGAAAATTACCCAACCTTAGTCATGTGTACTCTTGGTGTCCGCTGATTAATTTGCTGTCCTAGGCAGCCACCTGGTCACTCCTTGTGTGTAAATTTGTGCCAAGCTGCATGAACTAAGATCCCTCCCCTACCATAGTAAACAGAAAGAGCTCCCTCCCTTCCTTAAACTGAAATACTCCTCCCCGAGATTTCCAGGTGTTTCACAGGTGTTAAATGAGGTTTCAGTAGGAAGTAGACAGTAGTGGTGTTCATTCCCAGGAAGGCTGAGCAAAGTATTTGCTGGAAGGATTCTCAGGTGAGGCTGTTAATCATAGCCATTGTCAGAGCTGCTTGCAGAGGATAATCCTTACAAAGAAAATGGGAGCCCACCTTCACTTGCTGAAGGAAAGAAAGGTGTTTTCACTTTTTTTTCACTGATGCTTTCGGTATTCTGGCCCTGTCATTTAAAATCTGGAGCCCTTGCACTCACTTCATTGGTACTCCCTTAGATCAGTTCAGTGTGTCTGGTGCAGCTGGATGTTTTTCCCCTATATCCATGGCAGGAGAAGGATTGGCCCCTGTCCTGGCTGGTGGAATTCTCCACAGGGGGAAAGTGATGCAGGGAGGTGGGAAGCCTGCAAGGACCTTGGCCTGGCTGGGGACTAGAGGAGAGGGCATAGCTGAAGCCTGCTCTCAAGAGGTTATTGTCCTTGTGGGAAACGACGCATCTTAGTAAAAGGTGAAATTGTGTGGGGTTCCCCTGCTGCACAAAGCTTTCTATTTGCCTGACAAGTAGGAATGTTAAATGTTGCAGTGTTGGTATGTCTAGTCTCACCTACTCCAGACAGAGAGGGGAGATGCTGCTGTGGGCTGATGGCAGCTGAACACCTGAGGGAGTGGCAGCTCGGCTCACACAGAGGTTATCTCCTGGGTGCTACAGTAATGGCTTTTCCTAGTGTAGCTGGGATGGTGACAGGTTACGCTGTAGGGCCTGTGTGGTCAGAGCTGAAGCTGCAGGGGAATTAAAATGCTTGGGGCTCTTCATGGGTGAGCTGAAAACTGGAGAAATGCCCTCACCCCTTTGGAAAAGGGAATGTAAAAAGTAATCAGGACTATAATGGAACACCCCCTCAGAGTGGTAGGGATGTATTTATAACAGTCAGCAGCTATATGCATTTTGTTTTAATTCTTTTACAGTACAGTAAGTCTTCCCCCTTGCTGCTGTTGCTAAGATACGCTACCACACTTCTGGCTAAAGCAATTCCAGTCAGAGAAGTGTGTAGTTTTCGGAGCATAGAAGATACAGCATAGCCTTTAAGTGTTTCAGAGAAAACTTGTCTTTTTTTCATACTGCTTGGTAAAAGTTCTTCTCGTCCTGTTTTGCACAGACCTAGGTAAGTCTTGTAGTAACTGTGCATCAGGCAGCTCCTGCATATGAGGTGCTGTGTGTGTGTGACCTTTCTGTCCTCCCATCTCACCACCATAGCAGGGCTCCCACTCCTGCGACAGCGTGTTTTGAGGTTTCTGCCTTGTCTCTGCTGCTTTATTTACTTAAGTATCTGATAAGGCTTAGTACAGGTGAGAAGTTTCCGGTGCGTTTCGGAATGATGGCAGGAATGAGCCTTAAAGGAGCAGTGTGAACAGCTGCTTGGGAAAGAAGATATAAAAAAGTCCTCCCAGAGAGCCAAATGTAACTACAACCAAAGTGTTCCTTGGAGGGAAGTCATCTGTATGCAATGAATGCCACAGTCAATGTGCACATTTGAGTTTTATATACCGCATGCAGAAAATAAATGAAATGCCAGAAATAGACACAAGTTTAAGTGTTTGTATGCCTTGTATTCTACAATATTTTGTGAATCTTGTTTTTCTCTATTTTTATGATTCCAAATATGTGTTCTTTGAGTAAATAATAAAAAAACCCCTTTAAACATCAGCCCCTGTGAATAGGTCTCTTTTTTTAAAGAAAAGTCAATTGTCCACATATAACTTTTCAGGTATATCTTGACTTTGATCCAACTCTGCATTAAATAAATAAATTAATGATGGTGACGTGGTGCTTTAAACATTGAGCCACTTGACAGTGAATTAATGTTTGTGTCTATAAAAAAACTTTCCACCAGCATTTATGAATACAGAGCATTATAAAAATTCAAATGCTCTGTGCTATGGACAAGATATATGAACTCAGTCAGAAGGACAGTTGCTAAGTGGAGATGTTAAATCAGGACTGTTGAGAAAACAAGCAGGAACGGAGAAGGCGTCTGAAGATGCAGAGGAAGTGCTGGAGCTGATCGGAGCATAGGAACTCTGTGTGGCTAAAAAGAGATCCTCTCCTTCCCAAAGAGGAAGCTATTAGGGGATTGCTCAGATCAAAGTGATTCTCTGCTGTGCTTCTGAAGGAGTCAGGCTGACCTGTGCTATTGTTATGCGATGATAAGGGCAGATGAACACAAAGACTTCTATTCCAAAATTGCTTTGTCTACTCTCTGTGTTCCTACTGTTAACATAATCAATGCTTCAGTTTTAAGCAGACTGATTGCTCTTTACTGCTAATTGCACACCGGTACTGAATGAAACCCAGCTGGACCTGCAGTGTACAAACTTACTTTGCAGAATTTGGTAGCCCTGGGAGAGGGGAGATTCTGTTCTTCCGGGACCTAACTGGGAAAAGGTCTTCTCTGTCTCTGGTTGTCTTGCAATCAACTTTTTCATATTTTGGGTCTAATCCAGTGAAATGTTGCTGGTAAATGCCAGAAGAGTAAACAGTGAAGTGGCAGCAGAGGCCACAGGGTTTGGCTCTATGGTGCGTCTGCCAAGGCTGTTTTGCTTTGAAGCCCATGAACAAAACGGCTGCCCTGAGGAACAAGAAATGTGCCACCAAAAAGAGCTATTCCAGTGGTGCTGCCAGGCAATATGCTGTCTCCTGTGCCAAAGTGAGGGCATGGACAGTTCTGGGACTTGTGTAATGACCAAGCATATGCATCATGTATAGAGCTCATGCAGAATGAATCTTTTGGCTGAAGACTACATGGTTGGGGGAGTAAGTGGAAATATTTATCACCCTTGATCTCTGTATTTTGGGTGAAGAATCTGTGAGTAGGGGTGTCTTCTTTGTTCACTATGCAATGAGTTTTCTGAATGATGATAAATCCCTCTGGCAGGTGTTGAGGAGCCAGCTGTCCTCTGTCAAAGCTCCATTAGAAACAAGCACAACATCATCCTTATTTGTCATTGAAGGCATGAGAGCATTGGTGGAGCCTGGCTGAGCTGATTTCAAAAGTCTTCTCAAGAGAAGCATTTTTCGGTGGAGGCTGTCACCCCATTGGGTACTGAGGTCCATATTTTGCAACTTCTTCTGTGGAGCCAAGTCCTTCACCCCAGCAAGATTTCATGGCATGTGAGTTTATCTCCATTTGGAGCATGGGGCCCTTTCTTCTAAAGAAATCTCCACACCCCAGTGTTTTCTTCTCTCTTGGGTCTTCAAGTCCACATATACAACACCCTCTCCTTTATCCTACCTCATGCAAGTGCGAGATCCTGCACCTGGATCAGGACAACCCCTGTTATTAATCCAGGCTGAGGGATGAACAGATTGAGAACAGCCCTGCCAAGATGGGCTTGGAGGTGCTGGTGGATGAGAAGTTGGACATTCCCTGGCCATGTGCTCTGTTAGCCCAACAACCAGCCACGTCCTGGGCTGCATCACAAGCAGTGTGGGCAGCAGGGGAGACGGGGATTCTGCCCCTTCACTCTGGTGAGACCCCACCTGCAGAGCTGCCTCCAGCCCTGAGGTCCCAGTAAGGAAGGCCATGGAGCTCTTGGGCCAAGTCCAGAGGAGGCAATAGGATGATCACAGGGATGGTGCAGTTCTGCTGTGAGGAAAGGCTGAGAGAATTGGGATTGTTTAGCCTGGAGAAGAGAAGGCTTTGAGGTAATCTAATTGTGGCCTTCCAAGAAAGACTGAGAGATACTTTTTTCAAGGGTGTGTAGTGACATGACAAGGGGGAATGGATTCCAACTGAAAGAGAGTAGATTTAGATTAGATGTTAGGAAGAAATTCATGGCTGTGAGGGTGGCAACAGGCTGTGAGGCACTGGACAGGTTGACCAAAGGAGCTGAGGCAGCCCCATCCCTGATGGTTTTCAAGGCCATGTTGGACAGGGCTTGGAGCAACTTAGTTTAGTGGAAGGTGTCCCTGCCTGTGGCAGAGGGGTTGGAACTGGATGTTCTTTCAGGTCCATTCTAACCCAAGCCATTCTATGATTCTGTGATCACTTTTTCTCTTGCAAAGTGGCATGTCACTAATCAGAGGGAAGGGATGCAAAAACCTGCTTATCCTGGTGCTAGAGCAGAGGGGCTGTGCAGAAGCCACCATTCCTCCTTTGTGGAAAAGTGTAGGAGCAAAGGAAGGAGCGGCAGAAACACAGCTGCAGGTCCAAGTGTCTCTAAGGGCTTGCTCAGGCCCCACAGACTCAAAGGGCAGCCCAGAGCAGAGGTCAAGGGAAGGGTCATGAGCATCCTGGTGCTACAGTGCCATCAATATATTTGGTATTGTGTTTGGTTTGACTGTTTACCACCTTCTGTTTGAATCTTGCTAGTGGAGGGTCAGGTGTGTAACTCATTGTTTAAGCTTCTGCCTCACATCTGAGGCAGCCTGCAGAGTTCTTGATAAATGCATTGACCACTCTCAGAAAAGTGTTATTTCTCCTCAGAAAGTTCTGCAGGCTTCCCCAGGTCTATTCTCTAGCTGGCACCATGGCAAAAGTAATTTGTGGGTTAGACCTTAAAATGATCCAATATTGACCTTCCAATTCCAGACCTTCCTACACCACAAACAGCAATGGTTATAAATTTATAAACTATGAAAAATTAAACAGGCAGTGAACTATAGCAGGGATTTAAAAACAACACATTGAGAGCTGGCATGTACTGCTGAGATTACTCAGATATAAATGTGTGGGGCTACAATCCACTTGCCCAGAACTGGTAGACCATTTATTGTTCATAGTAGGAATAGCTTGTTGCTGGATGTTCAGGAAACTAGTCAGCTTGGTTAAGACTTTCCAGAAGTGTTTAGATCTCCACAGTGTTTACTGGGAAGTGGAGGACATGGAATAGGGAGTCCTTGTGGAAGTCTTGGCACCAGTCATTTTGGGGACCTAAATGTCTTGAATGGGTTTTGTTCCGACCTACCCGTGATCCAGATGTTCAACAAGGAGATTACAGGTGTGCTTCTGGCTGCACCCCACTTAAATAGTGCCATCAGGAATGTTTTTAAAATAAGTTTTTCATTTCATAGAGCTGTGAGTCTGTTTTTGCCCATTCTTGGAGAGACTGAGGAATTTGTGATGGACCACGTTGTTTGGACAGCCAACCTTAAGCTGGGAAGTTGTTTGTCTTCATTTCCTTTGTGACAGCCTACATAACCACTCCAGCCTGGAAAGTTCAAGAAGTAAAGGAGCTCACCCATGGCAAAACTAGTTCCTGCAACCTGTCTTTGTAACTTGCTGGGGTTTTTGGTCCATCTTTCTTTATCACCCTGATGCTGCCCTTGACAGAGCCTCTGAAGACTGCATGCAGCAGGTAAACTTTGCCCTAATCTACATCTGCAGTTTCCTTAACTTGGGCTCCTGAGCCCAGTGGCTGCCAGCTGGACATAGAGGTTTCTTCCTTGTCTCTCCTCCTGGACCAATAAATTTCTGGATTCTAGTTTATATATGCTGCTGTAGTAAATAAAATCTGAAATGCTGAAGGCTCAGTGTGAACCACAGACTTCAGACCAAGTGTCTGAGTGATACTTGGATGAAGGAGAATTTAGAGGGTCAACCTTGGTACATGTAATTACTAGCATTAATTAAAGATTTTTCTTAAAACCTGCCTTTTGTTTTGATAACGATTACTTGCAGTCTGACAATGAGCTCTTCATGTTTTATTTTTGACTTTTTAGTCTTGAAATGGTACTTTGTTTATAAATTTTGCCTTTTTTTTTTTTTTTTTTGTCCAAAATAGTAACAGAGAAACACTGGAATAAAATTGTTACACTGGTTCCAGTGACCTTGATCTAAATAACCTACTTGGTATTGCGTTTCTTTCTTATTAAAAAAAAAAATCACAAAAAAGCCTCCAAACTTGAGCTCTATTTTTCCAAAATTCTTAGAAAGGTTGAAGTTTTTCTGTTCATGCATGTGAAGACAAACATGAGCATGAAAAATGAAGATGTTACCAGCAAAGCAGTCCACAAGCACTGAAATATTCTTGGCACTTAAGCCATGGGGAAAACCTGATGCATCTAAGAGAGGTTTACAAAGCATCTATCAGCTTTGTAAAATAAGGACTTTTTGTTATCCTTCTGGGCCTCTGGAGATCTCTGAAATGCTTTATTGGGCTAGAGAAAGGTGAAATGGAATTGTGCCTTACAGAATGAACTGCAATGGCAACTGTAATGCTGGTTCATGATGTACCAGGGTATATTTAGCCTTTTGAGTGTGCTAATGATAAGCTCAAAATGCTACTTAAAGCTCACACATACTTTTTAAAAGTGTTAATGAACTGTTTTCAGCTGTGAATATTGAAATTTCTGCAGGATAGTGCTGAAAAATGGTTTAGGTCCTTTAAGGTTAAATAAGTCAATTAGTAAAAGGACTGTTATCCTACAGTCACCTGGTAATGACAGTACATTAAATGGCCCAGAAAAAAAGTGTTGTAAGGAAAAGACTCAGACCCCTTTCTAAACAAACAAACAAACAAACAAACAAACAAACAAACAAACAAAACAGTAAAATTTGTGATCTTGGAAAGTTTATGTTATTAATGTGTAAAATTTTACATGCCTTTTCTCTTCAATTTTTCTCTATCTTCTCTGTTCATTATTCCTCATCAGATACAGACTTAGAGGTCTTCTCATAATTTATGTCTCCAGCCATCTGTTTCAAGAAACCCAACAATGAGAATAGTTGTACTTGCCTTTTGGAATTCTTTGTTTTCAGGAAACAGTGCATCAGAGAGGCTGTTCCAGAGGTGCAGCCTCTCCCAGGCAGGCAGCCAAAAGAGTCTGAAAACAAAGCTTAAAAAACTTGAGGTGATTCTTCCCTCATTTGTAATAGAGCCCACTGAAGTAAGCTAGATTGATATGCTGCTTATAAGGGCAAGATCTAGGAATTTTCCTTCAATTTGTCTTTTCTTCTTAATAGTTTATACTATTTCTTATGTTGGACATCCGAAATACATTACTCGGACCTGGTTTTGTGACTTCTGATGATAATGCCCAGAACCTAAAATTGCCTAACTTAGAGGCTGGAGTCTTTTGGGCTGAAGGTCTGCTAGAGGCTCATCCTGTTTTCTGCAAGTTTGTTCCTGTGCTTTCTGAGGAATACACTGGAGAAAAGCATATTGTGCTGCAGTTTTTTAAAAAAATCAGTCCATTTTGGGTATTTATGTCTGAGAAGAAGGTCTGGACTGTCCAGGTACTAAAAAATAAAGACTTAAAGGAAATTTGCCTGTCTATGAGTATATAGGAGATATATGTAATGAAGTATATATATACATATATAAATTATATATATATATCTATATGTATCTATATATATATATATATCTTAAGATATAGGTAATAAAACCAAATGTGAGCATGGTCATAGTTATTTTCATGTAAAAATCAGTTTACCTGTGATCAACAGCAACTCATCTAGCAGCTAATTTCTTTCCAGGGGCCCTTTTTTTCCAAACACATTCCATCTTCTTGCTGGTCTTCACCTGCAGGCTGGAGGGCACTGTTTGGTCCCGGTGTGGAGCCTGATAAGACTTTCCTTGGTGTTACTGCTCTTGTTCTGAATACAGAGATGGAGATCACAGAAGTGACAAGAGGCTCTCAGGAGAGTGCAGGCAGGAAGGCAGCTGAAGTGGAGCAGGACATGGCCTGGCATGCACAGGGGTGGACAGAAGAGCTGTGACAGCACAAAGAGAAGTGGACCTGCACAGTGACGTGACTTGGAGGAGAAAAAAGGGTGTATTGGAATGTCAGGGGCAGGCTGATGGAGCAGGGGAATGATGGTAGATTTAAAGCACTTCACCCAATGAGGATGTGACTGCATGAATCCAATATGCCTTGGATGAAGTGCTTTGTTAACTAACTATGACTTTCCACACAGGAATATGTTCTGTCTTGTTTTGAGAGCGATTAAACCCTCTGGATTCTCAGAGGCCATTTCCTTCTTAGTCTCTGCTGGACAAGCTTATTGACTGCATTTTAATACCTTCTGAGGAACCACACAAAAAAACCCCTCACGGATTCACCTTCTACTCTGGTCCCCATGGCAAAGGTTTAGGTGCTATTGCTTTTAAATATGAATTTCAGCTTATAGTACTGATAATCCTATTAGTTTATTTAGGAAATGAAAAAATAAGAATTGGAAGTTGACTCAGTGTTGGAGAAAATCACCTTTATTGGGCTTGTATGAGAATACATGTTTTAAAGAGAAAGAGCATTCAAGAATGGCTGTTTCACCTTTCTAGGGTCTCATGTGGGCTGAATTACCATATTTTGTCCTTGTAAAAGTACTAAATAAGTTTTTGGTTGCCTCATATTAGCAATACTCTTATGTATCCCTGTACTCTATTAACACTCAGGTAAATCTGATCCATTCATAACAAAAGAGAGCTGTAACACTCAGTTTGAGTTGGGTCCACCATGTACGAGCAGGCTCTGCTTTAAATAGTTCATAATAACCATTTGGATTTGAAGGAAAGTTGGCAGAAATTCCTTCTGCCAGGTGACCTTTGCAAATGTGTCTGCTGCTGCTACATGTAGTACCTAAGAAGATGGTGTTTACTGCACTGGTTCTCTCCTGGGAGCTGGGAAAGAGGACACAGCAGCTCTTTGAGGCTTGGCAGAAGATAATCAGAGATGTCACTCTCCACTCCGTTCCTGCCAAGTGCAATTAGAACTTTTGCTGGGGAGAATATCATTTAAATCTTAGAAGGGAATTTAAGACACATGTGAAGTGCTTCATTATCAGCAGGTGATTCTGTAAACAGAATGTAGATACAAGTAATAGAGTAGAATTTGTTTTTCTTGCAATGGATACAAGATATAAAGTGTTTATTGACTTAAAAAGAAAAACTGAACAAACAGAATAAAGAAGAAAGCATTCATGGCTGCTTTGAAGGAAAGAATGTTTTTATTTCATACTTTGAAGAAATTGTTCAAGTAGTTCAGCCGTGTAAAAATGTGACCCCTCTAATGCTGCCAAGGGCAGTGAGATCAGGGATAATCTGCTGAGGAAATGCAGCTCACGCAAGCCAAACCCAGAGTTTTGAACTTACAACACAGGATTCCCCATCCCTGGAGGTTTTTAAACTGAGATTGGCCTTGGTACGGAGTGCCATGATCTGGTAAATGGACTGGAGTTCGACCAAGGGTTGGACTTGATGGTCTCAGAGGTCTTCTCCAACCCTATCGATTCTATGATTCTATGATTCCCAGTTAAAAGCTTCCTATAAGAGTAAAGGAAAACGATATAAAAATTACATTTAATCTTGTATTCTTCTTCTAAAAGAATTGCAGGATAACTGCCCTAAAAGGTGTAGACCAAACTGGTACATTGCAGCACCATTACATGATGCAGGGACACCTTCCACTGGACCAGGTTGCTCAGAGCCCCATCCAACCTGGCCTTGAACACCTCCTGGCATGGGAAGCCCACAGCTACTCTGGACAACCTCTTCCAGTGTCTCAACATCCTCAAAGGAAAGAATTTCTACCTAATACCTAATGTAAACCCACACCCTTTCAGTTTGAAGCCATTTGCGGGGCTGTACAGAAATGAATGCTCTTGTTATTGTTGTGGTGATGGATGATGTGCACATGCCAGACCCATCATGGTTCTAAGGGTGTGTAACTTGCTCTTCATATTCATGAGGTACCACAGTGCCCTTGTAAACTGCTGGATACACTCTCTGACTCCCAGTTTCTGCTGGAAAATCTTGCCAGTGCTTCCTCAGTGTATTAGAATGGATGGAGGTCATTTCCTCCTTACCTGCCCCTTGCTGCTCGGTGTTGCCAGGTCTGTGTGGGGCTGTGAGTGCTGAAGGGCAGTGCCTGAAGGAAGAGTTCTGTTACACAGGTGGTTGTATGGTCCTTACATCAACATGGGAGAAAGGAAGTCTCATAGAGCATGTCTTTATAATTAGAGAGAGAGATACCACCTCCAACACTCTGCTTCTCCTAAAATGTCATTGACTTCTTGTTCTTGGAATATTATAATATCTCTTTTTGGTATTCCTGTTGTGGAAAACTCTGGTGTAATTGCTCAGTAGTCCCTCACAGTTCCAAATATAAAGTCCTATTTAAAACAGTCTGCTTGAAAGGGACTGAGTGGTTCTCTGTGCAATGAAGAGGTACCTCTGGTCGTGCCTGGGTTTGGGTTTTCAGGTTTCCTGGGAAAGGGTGGGTGTACACCTTAAGTGCACTGGTGAGGCCACACCTCAAATTCTGGGACCATCACTACAAGAAAGACATTGAGGAGCTGCAGCATGTCCAGGGAAGGGAACGGAGCTGGGGAAGGGTTTAGAGAGTCAGTCATATGTGGAGTGGCTGAGGGAGCTGGTGGGGCTCAACCTGGAGCAATGATGGTTCAGAGGAGACCTTATTCTCTCTACAACTCCCTGAATGATAGTTGTATCCTGGTGAGATATCAGCCTCTCCTCCCAGGCAACCAGCAACAGGACAAGAGGAAATGGCCTCAAGCTGCACCAGGGGAGGTTCAGACTGGACATCAGAAAGAATTTCTTCATTGAAAGGGTTGTCAAGCATTGAAACACCTGCCCAAGGAAGTGGTGGAGTCCCTATCCCTGGACATGTTCAAGAAAAGAGTGGATGTGGCAGTCAGTGATCTGGGCTGGGTGACAAGGTAGGGATCAGGCACAGATTGGATTTGATGGGCTGGGAGGTCTTTTCCAACCTAAATGATTCTGTGATTCCTCCTTCTCCATGTATTTCTTTGTAAGCTTAAAATGTTTTCCTACCGTATGAGCTGGCATCCACATTTTTTAAGGTAATAAAATTGCTTTCTGAAGCATCTTTCTATCCTGCAGACAACACACTGGTGGAGTCTTTACATCTTCTTCTCATCCTTGCCCTGTAACTTACTTTGGCTGTAGTCACTGAGCACTTCCATTCTCTTGTTTTCAAAGGCTTCCCTAGAGCTGCTTGTGTGTAGCTGACATCTATAAGGTCGAAATATCAGTTTGCTTGAGTGGGCAGTGCTGCTGTAGCTGTTGGAGCAGAGAAGAATGATGGTGCTCTACTTCTCTGCATGTCAGACTTTGTTCCTTCACCCTGCAATGCTACTGCTTTTCCCCTTCTGAAAAGAGAACCTCAGACACAAGTTAGTGGAATTTAGCAAGTTAGAAGTGTACCAAATTAGAAAGAAATGCTGCAGGAAAGAAATGTACCCTCTAATGATAATCCTGAAGCATTAAGGGCTGAGCTGCTTTGTAGCACTTTGCCCTTCAATGGCTTTGCTCTGTGTCATTCTGCTGCCAGACATCCTTGCTTTGCTCAGCAATCTTCTCACCAGTACTGTGTTTGACCTAACAGTTTGTTTCCTTCTTCTTTATCACAGTACTGGGGTTTCAGTTCACTTTCCTTCCAGCCTGACTGCTCATATTCTTAGCAGTTTGGAGGCACTTCTTTTAGCAATGTGCCCAGGGTATTGTTTTGGTCCCTATGTTATCTTTATATTTACCCTATCAGCAGCAGTTTTGCTCCTGGCCAGTGATATTGGTATGCTCACAGCACCCAGGTATGTTCCTTCTTTCTTGTCTGTTCACATACTCATCAATAATTCTGTTTCTACCTCCCTTATCTCCTTCTCAGAGAGATACAACTTCTTTAAAGATAACAAAAACCAGAAATTCTTTTCTTCCCCTCTGATTCCCACCATTCATCTTTCTTCTCTCACTAGCAAAATTTGTGTCATTTTTGTTGTTATTGCCAAGAAAATACCTCTTTAAAAAACAGTGGTGCTCCCCTCTGGACCCATCTCGCCCACACTATCAACACAGGCTTGTTTATTTTTAAGCACAGTTCATGGCAATTCTTAATTCTGGTTCAGTTTTTAAGCCCTTCCATGTGTCTTTATTTTGTGCCTCAACATCAACCATATTATCTATGCCAATGTCTTCATTTCCCTACCCACCCTCTCCACTCTCCTAAAGCTGATGCAAATCAGACTGATTTTTCACTTTTTCCTGTTCCTCATGATCCCCATCTTTTCTGAAGATGGACTATTGTAGCCTGATATTCTCACCTTATGCTTATTGTGGCTTTTCTGTTTATTTTTCTCAGCTCCTTCAGCACCTGCCAATTCACATTTTTTTTTGGTTTAGCATCCTTTGCTCATTCCTTGCTCTTTCTCCATCATGCTTTTCTCATTTTGTTCTTTGGAATTTTTTTATTAACTCCTTTCACTTCTTGTTTGTTTCCATAGTTTAAAGCCCTTCGTAAAAGGACTTTCTGTGTTTTTCTACTTAATCCCAAGCATACTGTCTCTCATGGATCAGCATTGCTTGTTTTCTGTACCAGGCTATATTACCCTGGAAGATATGGAGCTTGCCTGATGTTTTTATGTTTTTGTTGTTTCTTTTCTTTTTATAATCCTCCTCCAAGTGTCATATTGGAAGCTGTTACAAGGGGTATGTTTCTTTTATTTCCAGCTTCATTGCTATTCTGTTTCTGCTCAAAACTGGTGTAATTTTAAGACTCTCATTTTCCAGAAAGACAAAACCATAAGAAGACTTCTTTTGAAAGGAATTGAAGGTATGGGAATTCACAGACATCTTCTTCAGAGCCTAAAAAAAAAAAAATAGTGCATTGGGCAATCCAGCTTGGAAGGGAAAGGAAAACTTTGGAGAGGGTTCAAGGCCCAGCTCAATGTAACACTTTGGGCTGCAGACACTTTCTTGGCTTTTTTTTCATCCTATGCATTTTTGTCCCATGTACCAAATCCACTTGGTCACAGGTTTCAGACGTGCTGAATGAGCCACAACGAGAAAGAAAAAGGCTACAAAATTGTGCTTTATGGGTGGCTGTGAGCCTGGAGGCAGAACCCAACTGTGAAAGCCAAAGAAAAATACTTCTGGTTGAGTGATTCACTGTGTTGTTTAGGGGCCTGATTTCATCTCATGTCTCTCTGAATTTGATATAATACTCAGCTCCTGCAGACTGATACTTTTGGTGCAAGTCTCCTCTTTCACTGAAAAAACCCCCATTATCTATTCTTATCTATTCTTTACATCTCTAGGGGAAAGAACATTTGATGTGACTATGTCTGAAAGATTCATAAACCAGAACATGGTTGTTGTTTGAAGTCTTTTAAAATTTTTTAAAAAATCATAGTATGATTTTTAAATCCATCTTCTTGATTTGGGGGACAGGTGATTTGTCATTTGCCACCACCATCAGAATACAAATACCTCTCATTCCTACCAGAGGTGGAGAGATGTGGAAAGATCAATTCCTCCAGTAGGCCTTTGTAATAAGATGGGCAGTGGGGCAAAGGAGTATTTCTGTGGGAAAATCGCTGAAGAAGCTGGATTTATGTGATACAATTACTGGGGGGAAAGGCCCCATCATGTACAAACTGAGGAAACTGGAAGAGAGTTCTGAGAACCTGTTTCATGTGGAGGCATGTATGGGAGGATAAAGGTCCCTAAAAATGCTCTTGAGCTATAGCTAAGTCTGGATGAGTTTATGCCTCTGTTTCAGAGATGTGAAGCTTGGAGGTGTGTAAAAAAGCTTGCAGGCTCTTTAAAGACCTGGAAGGATGGCTGTGCAAGCCAGTGATGCACAACTGCAGGGATTTGGATCAGGCATTTGATTTCCTCTCTGGCTTATAGGAACTGGCATAGGCAGAGGGGGAGAAAGATAGTGCTTCTGAGAAAGGGAAAGGTTATGCTTTGGGCAAGGGAAGCCTGAGGGATCCCAGTCATTGTACAGAGCTGCCCTGGGCTTTTTAGGAGGGGAGGTATGGGCAGGTAAGGGAGTCAAATAAGGGCTGGAGAGGAGGTTTCTCATTAGGGTGTCATGATGCTCCCTGTCCTGGAAGGTGAGACCAGCCTGTGGCCACTTTCAATATGTTACTAAAGCAGTGGGTTCTGCTCAGGGGCTCTGATAGTGCATTTACTGCTGCTTCCTTGGCACCTCAGGGGTCTACTTAGGTGCAGGGATGGCTCAGACAATCATAGAATCATAGAATCATAGAATCGATTGGGTTGGAAAAGGCCTCCGAGATCGTCAAGTCCAACCCTTGGTCCATCTCCAGTCCATTTACCAGATCATGGCACTCAGTACCACGTCCAATCTGCATTTAAAAATCTCCAGGGATGGGGAATCCACCCCCTCTCTGGGCAGCCCATTCCAATGCCTAATTATTCTCTCTGTAAAGAATTTTTTTCTGATATCCAACTTAAATTTCCCCTGGCAGAGCTTAAGCCCATGCCCCCTTGTCC
>JAWWEV010000001.1:115752351-115788685 GCA_035583235.1 Hafferia zeledoni
CTGGCCCCGCTCCAGCCCCTCAATCTCTTTCCTGAACTGAGGGGCCCAGAACTGAACACAACACTCAAGGTGTGGCCCCCCCAAGGCAGAGTCCAGGGGAAGGGTCACTGCCCTGGGCCTGCTGGCCACGCTATTTTTGATGCAGGACAGGATACCAATGCAGGGGAATTCTTTAGTTTGAATGTCACAGCACTGAGCTGTACTGATTCCTCAGCCAGCCTGTGTAGGTGCTGCTGTTCTGGGGAACTCTGTTCAGTGGTTCCCTGAAAGATATAGACAGATCTGAAACTATTATAGACAGATCTGAAACTCTGAGATGGATTCAGATTGATGAAACTGGTCTGACTGCAGGAACTCAACATGTGGACCTTTTTGTGTCTCCTGCACTGCAGGGTGTTGTATTGTCTGCACTCCCAAAATAGCTCTGGAAGGAATTGTTCTCCAGAGAAAAAGCCTCTGAAGTGTAGTTTCTTCCAGGCCATGAAAAAGCATTCATGCCAGCTCACAGCTGGGCTATATTAGCAATAAATCATAGGAATTGGCAGGTAGTCCATCAGAATGGTCCAATTTGGGCTTAAGAGGTGGGAGAAAGAGATTTTCACGTGCTTCCCACCTCCCTGCAGGAGCAAGGGAATATTTGCTTTGAAGTACTTGCATGCCTGTCTGGGCAAAAGTCACAGTGTGACACTGTCATGTCAGCAGTGGCTTCTTATTTTCCTCATTGTTTTCTTACACAGACATATTTAAAGGCCACAATTTTAGGCATCTCAGTCCAAACTGTCATCCTGAGGACCTTGTGCTTGTTACTGTCTAAACTTGGAGACAGTGAGGGTTTTTTGTTTTCTCTCCTCCTCTCCCCTGGCATTTTACTTCCCTGATAAAGTTGAATGAATGTCTCTGCATACATAGAGACACCATCACTTCAGTATCATAGAACCATGGAAAAATCTGGAAATGACTGCTGGAGGTTACAGAGATCAGGTTTCTACTTGCAGTGATTGTATTCCTGACACTTGGTCCACTTTGGCTCTACCCAGGCAACACCTCCTGTAAACCTCTGAGGATGGAGAACCCATGCTCTCCCTGGATGGACAGTGTGTTCCAGTGCTGTGCCACACCCTGCCATGGAGGAAATATTTCCTGTTGTCCAGCCTGAACCTCACCAAATATAGCTCGTGGATTTTGCCTCTTGTGCAGAGAAAGGTTTGGCTCTGTCATCTTTCTGTGTTTCAAGCTGTCTTAAGCTGCTGTGAGACCTGCCCTCAGCCTCCTGCCTGCAAAGCCAGAGTCCAACTCCTCTCAGCTCATCACGAGTCCTGTGTTTGTGGACTCTGACCTATCTGATAGCCCTCTGCCAGTCCCTCTTCTGCCAGAGCCCTGCTGAACTGGGTTCCCACAGCCATCCACAATCTGTTGCAGGTGTGATACCACCTGTGCTGACCACACCAGGAGAGCATCTTCCTTGCATATGTTGTCCATGGCTCTCCAAATGTGGCCTGGTGTGGAGTTTGCTGCATGCACAGGGCAAGTTTTGGTGTTGGCTCTTATTCAGCCTGGTGTCCACCATCACCCCAAACCCTTTTGAGTGCTTTTCAGTTGCTTCCCGGTCTGTCCTGATACATGGAGTTGTTTCCTCTGAGCAAAAAAATTTTGGGCTGCTTCTTCAATGCCAAGAGGTTTCTGCTGGCCCAGTCCTCTGGATTCAGGCTCTACCATCCAGCATGTCAGCTGCTCCCCTTTTCCTGATAATCAGATCACCTTTCCTGACTGTCACAGTTTTGCGGAGATGGTAGATAGGGACCTTGCTGTCATATCAGCCAGGACTTGCAGCATTCTTTGGGAAATTCTGCAGGTCTGGATAAGCTTTTCTGTATAATTTTCAACCACTTTCCCACTGCTGTCCTCTTCCACACTCTGTGGTAAGCACAGAGGAAATAAAAAGACTTTAAATTTGAAGACTAAGGAAAAAAATAAGCATTGAATACATTGCCACTTTTTGCACTGCCCATCTCTGTGTTTGCACTGAGGTAGAATCATAGAATCATAGAATCGATTGGGTTGGAAAAGACCTCCAAGATCATCAAGTCCAACCCTTGGTCCAACTCCGGTCCATTTACTAGATCATGGCACTCAGTGCTACGTCCAATCTCAGTTTAAAAACCTCCAGGGATGGTGAATCCACCACCTGTCTGTGCATGTACAGTTGGGTTGTTCACAGAGGGTTGTTACTGTAAACTACCAATGGTGATTTAAAAAATAATACCTTTAATTGCACCAAATTGCCCCTGTTTGTAGCACTCAGAACTGTCTTAGCTGAGGTGCAGCGTATTCTGTCTGAAAATGCCACTGAAAACATCTCAGGCAGCCTTCATCGGGGTGAAACAATCGTACTCTACAACTCCATCTAAGGCAGAAGAAGGTGCATCAGTGTTAAGTCCTTTCCTCAAGGATTTGTGTGGTTTCAGAACACAGTAGTGCTGATGAAATGACCATGGCTCAGCTGGTACATGTCATTTGTCAAAGTGCAGTGTGATGTAGCCTCAGAGTGCTTTGGAGGGGGCTGCACAAAAGTCATGTGGTGGGAGTCAGATTTGTCATCATACTCAGGACATTTGTTTTGTTCAGGGTATTTGTATTCCCATGAACGCAGGGGCAGCAGAACCACGTGAGATTTAAATCCTTCCTTGTTTTACATCTACTGACAGGTAATGAACCAAAGAAGAGCTGCCCAGGCCAGTCTTAGAATCATAGAATCACAGAATGGTTTGGGTTGGAAAGGAACTTAAAAATCATCTAGTTCCAACCCCCTGCCATGGTCAGGAAACCTTTCACTAGATCAGGTTGCTCCAAGCCCCATCCAGCTTATCCTTGAACACTTCCTGGGTTGGGGCATCCACAACTTCATGAAACAACCAGTTCTGGTGCCTCACCACCCTCACAGTAAAAAATCCCTTCCTAATAACTAACCTAAATTTCCCCTCTTTAGGTTTGAAGCCATTACTGCTTGTCCTATCACTACAGTTCCTGATAGAGTCCCTTGCTTCTATCATTTAAGGCAAGAGATAATCAAATTGCCTGAGAGATCAGAAGAATTTGATGAAAGTGGACCAGAACTGCAGGACAAAGTCATTCTCCTGCATGAGAACCTTAAACATGGTGCTTGTATAACTTAGTAATGAGTTCAGATTAAAAGATTATGAAACAAGACTTTTTCTTTCCCCCTGAAGCTCTTTCTCACTTCAAAGAATGAGAGGTTTCCTTACAAGACTGAAAGGCAGTGAAGTCACAACAAACAGTCAGACCACAAGTGCTTTGTGTAGTAGTGACCTGCTGCAGGCAACAGAGATGAAGGGCTCATTTCCTCCTGGAGCAGGAACTGTGGAAGTGCACTGGATTGTGAGCCTTTTGAGCTCAGAGCCTGACAAACATCCACCCAATGCCTGGCTTAAACTGGAGCAGTTTTGGGGAAGATTTAGTTACCTGTTAGATCCCTTGGACCTTTGTAGCTGTGGAAAGGAGAAGGAGGGTGGATCTACAAGCCACGCACTCCCTGTTGTGTCCCACGTGTCACCATCATCTCAATGGACCCTCCTTCAGCAGGGATTGGGAGAAATGCCAACAAAAGGCCATTGTGTTAGCTTTTCCTGGTGGAAAATGAGCCTTGTGTAAAGCCTCATGTTGCCTTGTGCTATTTCTTCCCTTCCACAACATCAAAAGGTTTATGTGCATGCTAAAAATACAGCTGGGAGTAGAGCTGATGGTTCAGCACACAAGTTTAACATGCAGAATTTAGCTCTCAAGAAGTGCTTTCAGTCACAGAACTATACTAGCAGTTAAATTTTCTGTGGGTTTCATTTTTATCTTGGAAATGTCTGAGGGTTAGTATTGTCCTAAACGCTGGACCTTGAGTCACAACTCTTCTATTTTTGTCCATGTGCAACCAGTGTGTGAAGGTAACACTTCCATCTCTTTACTAATTAAAACTTCCCTGATTTAATAAATGCCCTGCAAGTCCTCTGGGGGGGTATTTGCTTCAAGGCAGTGTTGTGATGATTTGCACTGCCAAGCTCTCTCACCTCCAGGTGACAAATGCAGCAGACCCTCATTATTCATTGTCATCCATGCACATGAAAAGGAGTTGTTCTGAAATATCTGGTAGTTTTCATGCCTTTAAACATAAAACAATAAGGAATAATGGTCCAGAAAGTAAAAATACTGATTACTGTGAAAATACCTTTTGCTGTTCATGAATTGTTTATAAACTGTATGTGGATTCTGCAAATCTGTTCAGTGGATAATACAGATGAACAATTGTCAGTTTACACGTGCAAACTATCTAGTTTGACTATTTGCCCTCCCTGATATATTGCTGCTTGTGTGGCTACACAGTTGTTCATGGGCTGAAGGACAGACTTATAAGCTGTAGAATACTGAATAGCAAATATTTGTGCTGCTGCATTGAAAAACTCAATTATGTGCAGGCATTTTGAAGAGAATAGGTATTTTTCAAGCATTCACATGAATCAAAAAGCTATTCACTGGAATGTTTATGAACTTCAAAGCAGGGGTACATGAACAGAAAAGAGCATAAGAGTGCTTCAGAATTCAAAGAGACTTTCTTAAACATCACTTGGCTGTGCCAGCCTCTGGGCCAAGTGTCAATGCTGTCTCTGCTTACTATTTATTATTCTGGTGACACAAGCACTGAACATTTGGGATGGCAAAGTGTTCTAAGTTTCTGTTTTTCTTAAAATATTTATGCCAGCTAGAGGTTGTAATCTAGGGAAATGCTTAGGACTGCAAGCAGCTGGGAAGGGGAATCAAGGCCTTAAAAGCGACTGCCACTCTGCATAAGAGGCAAAACTTTTCTTCTCCTCTCTTCAGAAAAGCTGTCAGGAAATTATTTGGCTGGGTGAATGATCCTGGCATGAGGAACAGTTTGAATAAATTGCCACCTGTTGACTGTTGAGGGGCTCCAAAAGAAGGCTGGGGAGAAGCATGGGATGATTTTTGGTTTACGTGGGATTTCCCAAGTTGCACCAGATCATCTTGGAGACAAAGAAGAGAAAGTAACTTGAAATTGGCCACTGATCAAAAAGGGTATTTTGGACTACAAATGTCATACTTGGAGCATTGTGAAGCTGTTTGATTGATAAATTACATGCAGACTTATCACTGATCCCATGATTCTTTGTTGAAAAAGGAAATACTGGGGCTGGGAAGGAATATCCCCACACAGGAGAGTGGGTCAGTACTGGAACAGGTGCTCAGAGACCCTTGTGGTATCTGCATCCTTGGAATTTTCCAAAACCCTTTTGGATGGGGCCTGGAGCAACCTGATCTCACTGTGAAGCTGGTCATGACTTGAGGAGTGGTGTGGACCAGAAATCCCATCTAATCTGAGCCTTTCTATGGTTCTGGGTGCTGAAAGAAATGTCCCCAGGGGAAAAACAGAGGGTATAAGGCATGGGATTAATATCTATTTCCTGTCTGGGCTGCAGGGCAGAATTCCAAAGAGCACAATGGCTGGAGTCTCATCTCTGTGTCATGGGCTTTGCACCGATTCTTTATTCAGCCTTGATTTTTCTCTTCTGGATTTTATCTCATCTCTAAAGTCATGGGAACTGAAATTCCATGTTACAATTTTTCTCCTCTTATCAGAGAAATATTGCTTTTTGTTGTTATCTATCTTGTCTAAAACCACTTTTAGCATGTTTTGTTTTGTTTTGTTTTGTTTTGTTTTGTTTTGTTTTGTTTTGTTTTGTTTTGTTTTGTTTTGTTTTGTTTTGTTTCAAACAGCACAAATATCAGGCTGGTAAGAGAATTATTGTGTTAATTAGGTATAACAGTATGAATTGAAGGGGAAGGTTAAGGGCAGATGACAGGAAAGCCTTTCCCTGCAAGACTTCAAGAGATGTAGAAGTATTAAGTAATTTAAAACAAGTCTGAGCAACTTCTTGAGACCAGCACTGTAGAGAAATATCCCAGATTCTTTGTCTACAAACTACTGAGCTCTTGTAAGTCCAGTTGGACAGGACAGAGTGTATATTCAACTCTAGTCTATACATCCCAACAACTTCACAGTAACACACTGAATTACTTTATAAATAATATTTCTTTTTGCACCTGCTGGCCTACCTTCTAAGCTTTCTTAGAAGAAAGGACTTTGAGATGTCTAAAAGCTCAGCAGAATGTTGGATCTGCAAACACAGGGGGAAAGTTTGGTAGTGTTAGTGTCTATTTGTGTACAAACAGGAAAATAAGTAAAAAACTTTGGATTTTGGGGTTAGACTGTGATGGCTAGATTGAAGCAAAAATATGTTTAGCATAATTAAAATACATCGTTGGCCATTTTCTCACATAAGTAAAAGAAGTTATGAGGCGGAAAGTCCAAGTGGGTTCCCTCAGCCACGACTGAACAGCAGTAACTGTTACAGAGAAAGAAATATGGGCTGGAGAGTTTTTGTTGCTTCAGCTGCTGGAAATCTTTGGAAAAGTGAAGCTGGAAAAGTGGAGCTAAAAGAGAAGAGCTTTGGTGTAACCTCCAAGCATCCCTCACCCAGGAAAGTATTAATTTGGGTGATGGTTCATGACTCTCCAGGTCATGTGTTTGCTCAGCTTCTAAATTCTCTGCTGTGACAGGCCAGATGTCACCAGGTCTCTCTGAAGCTGGAAGGGTGATATTTAGAGTCTTGGCTGAGGGCAGCACACAAAGACATAACAGAACCTCGTAGAGCCATTCTCATTAAAAAATAAATTAAATGTGAGCTAGTGTTCTCTCTAGCTTCTGCCTTGAATAATTTTATCAACTTTTTTAAAAAAAAGAACATCTTGGAACATTGAGAAACTTTGTTTTGCAAAATATGCAACAACATTCTTGATCATGGAAAGAGATTAATAAGTAATTAACCATTTGCATAAATCACAGCACGTTTAAAGCAAGAGGGTCTGCTTTGAGAGGGCAATCATAAATTGTAGGGCTAGGGCAGCTGAAAGCTGCTTAGAACTGGGCTTAAACTTAGCCAGCGGATGATAGACAGTCCCTCAGTCTGGCTGTTTCTCCAGGCTTGTGCCAAGCATGCTGATGGCATTTCAAGGGGTTACCAGCCATGCCAAGTTTACAGATATTTGCATTACCAAGTGAATTGGATCTGAGAGTGAAGTGAAAGATAGCTGTTGTAGTCAGTGCAATGATTGATGATGAAGGTCATGAAGAATTTTGTATTTTAAAGCATTCTCAGTGAAAAATGGTGTAGGAGACAAAGGCTCTGGGCATGCTGATGTATTGAGTTTCCCACCTCAGCCTCTCATTGAAATTGTGAAACTCCTCACAAGAGTAGTCTACTTTGATGAAGATGATGTTATGTGTATTGGGCAGGATTTCATATCTGAACTAGATGGAATGTTTTCTAGGTATCATTTTGTTCCATGCTGTGATTTGTGAAGGAAGATTTTGTTTAAACACAATGAGGTGTCAATGTGCTGATATAGAAGCTCCTGACAATGTGATTGTAGCAGAGGACAAGAGGGCTGCACCACTGAACTTCTCACTCATCAAACTCCCAGACCAGCAGGAGTATGACCTGATGTCAGGTCAAGGGAGGAATCTGATATACTTGTTATGGTTTGCAGTGGGCAATTCAGCTGAGATGGTGAAGTGTTTGAGATACTAAAAGTGGGAATCCTGCTGTCAAACACCTTGAACAGAAGAGCTTTCAGTGCACAATAGCTGCTGTGATCATGTTCTTTGAGAAGATTATATCTCTGATCTTGACTTCAGTTATGTGTGAGTTTGCTCTGTAGATGCAGACAGCTCCCTTCTCCCTGGAATGTTGACTTCTCCAAGTTCTGATCTTTCTGACTGCAAATTATCTTTCTAATTGCACAACAATGTCCAAAGTCATGTAAATTAGATAACCAGCACAGCTGATAGAGAGCTCAGACAGTCGTTGTATAATCTTGTCCTTGTAACTGGAATGCTTTGTCTTTCAGAAGAGAAACAGAATGGATTGGGTTGGAAGCGACCTTAAAGATCATCTCATTCCACCCCCCTGCCATAGACAGGGAATCTTCCACTACACCAGGTTGCTCCAAGCCCTGTCCAACCTGGCCTTGGACACTTCCAGGGATGGGGCAGCCACAACTTGTCTGGACAACAGTAAATAAGGTATTGTACATTTTTTTTGGTGGTTATATTTTGCATAATACACAAAGAGAAGGAATTTGGTTCTGATTACACATTGAAGCAAACAGACAAGGAATGACTATTTGCTTCTCTTAAGCTTATTTCCACTCCTTGATTCTGCTTCTGTGTACGTTTGTGCATTGATTCATCACAAAAATAAGTAGTAAACATCACAAAAAATTATATTTGAGTAATAACCACACATTCTGAGTGCATTTAATTTTTAGCTGTGCCTATTTTATCACAAAAAAAAGTCCTGTATAGATTTCTCTAAAGAAGACACATCTAAAATTCTTTAAATTGTTAACAAGAAGTCCAGTTATAAATAATTTTCACTTTCTGTTCACATGTTCACACTCCAGGATGCATTTTTGTCTGGCATCACAGTAAAGCAGCAGCCCAAGCCCTCTCCTGTAGGTAGATTCATATTCATGGCCACCGGGTGTCACTATGATACAGATAAAAAGAGGCTCCATCACAAGAAATAAAATCCAGCTCTGCCAGAATTTATTAGTCATGACAGTCTTGTAAAGCACATTCGTCTCTTCAGGTCCAGGATAATGGAGTCTACAAGGATCAGCCTTTATTCTGATGGTGCTGGCACTCATTCAGGATGCCAAAATCATGCCAAGGTTGAGGTTCTGATTTTGAACTCAGGGCAGAGTCTGGAGTGTTGGGGTGTTCAGTAATTAGGGCAAGTGTCAGGAAAGAGATTGCATTTGTTTATGAGCATCAAGGGGTTTCTGTTTTTAGTGTTTTTCATTATGCATTCCTGTGGACAAAACGTGAGGAAAACCCTCAATAACCTGCTGTTTCATCTCAGCAGCACAGTCTTGAATTTGTGTATTTAGAGCTGTAATGACAGTTCATTGGAACATTTTGTCCTTGCAACGCTCACGTTTTCCACTTTTTCCTATATTATTCCAACACCTTGTTGACCTGTCTCATCTCTGACACTGGCCTTAATCTGAAAATGAAGCTAGAGCTCTGTGAAAGACATTCATTCCATATGGGAACTGTGCTGCTTTGAACGCTGGGAGAAGGAAAAAGGAAGCCTTCTTGTGGAATCACTTGTTTCTTTGTTTGTTTCTTTGATTTCTCTTTGGTTTTCATCCTCCTTGTCTTGCTCTTGGCAAACTAAGTCCCTGAAGACTCCAGAATTCTGCCTGGATGGGTGACAGCAACACAATTAAAGGAAGGTGCTCATAAAAATAATAGGCCTTTTTTTTTTTTGCGTGGGACAAGATTCCCATCCAGATGTGACTGTGCCTGGGATTGGTGGGTGGGCATTTTCTGTGGGACACAAGGGAAGAACATGATTGCTCTCCTTGCCATTTGTTTCTCATGCTGTCTGGGAGTACATGGCTGCTGTGCCCCAGCCTCTGGCTTTTCCCACAGCTTCTTGCTTTTGGCTCTTCCCTGTAACAGGCAATGGTCCCTGGTTAGAGGTGGAGATTGAATTTGTCTCTGTTTTAGCAAGATGGGGTTGGAAAGGACCAGACAAGGTCTCACGGCCACCATTTTAAACAACTGGCGAACAACAAAAGATGCAAAACCCTTGAGACTTCACAAAAAAGATCAAAGGAGACAAGGGGTTATCTCCTGGTCTTAGAGAAGAGTTCAGGACATGCTGTTCATGTGGAGCCTACCTAACCTTAAAGGAAACACTTCCACCTACTCTCCTTCATGGGAAAGAGGGAAGTCCAGAGGTGTGGACTGACTCCCTTCAGATCATCCTTGGAGTCTGGATCTTCCCTAATCCTAACCAGACCTTGATCCAGCTTCCACAGCCAGACTGGGTAAGGCAAGAACAGGATGATATCTCTTGTATTGTGCAAACTCTGACATTCATTTTTCAAAATTACCAAGGAGTGTTGTGCAGCAGAGTTTTTTATGTGCCTCATTATATTTTTTTGGCTAGTGTGTTGCTGCCTGCCATACGGCTCAATATAAAAATCTTTATGGGTATCTGCTGTCTCTCATAATGCATAAAGATATGTTAATTAACACTAATTAAATCACTCTAAAACATATATGAAACATAGCCCCACAAATTAGGTAATTGAAGTAAGTTGGCCAAGTCCCTAGTTTTTGGCTAAATGCTGTTAATGTCTCATGAAATGACTGATAACACTCTCCTGCTCTGTGTGTGCTTTTGCTGTGCAGACATTCCTGGGGCTCCTGAGTTTTCTTAGTCATTGAAGGCACAAGAACAGGGATGTAAGTGCATGTTGTCATTTTGAACACAGCTGGAAGAACTAGTTGCAACATAATGGCATGTCCTGCTATTGCTCTGAATGGGGGAATTTTTTCTCAAGTGCCCTTCTGATATCAGTGGCCAATTCGGATTCACAGCCCCAAACTGGTCTATTCTGTAGAAGGGCTGAAGTTAAAACCTGAGTTAGGAAACAGGAAACAGAAAGTAGATTTGTTTACATGATTGCAGCTGGAAAAATGGTTCAGAATACTGAGAAAACATAAAGTATCACATACAAAATGTCTCTACTCAGGGAATTTTACTTAATTTATTGTCAGTTGATATAAGCTGCTAATTACTGATTCAGACATTGAGAAAAGATGGAAAGACAAATAATTAAAAAACACGTAGGGGAAACACTTTTCCTCCCCTTCCCCAGGATGAAGTTCAGTGCAGCACTTCTCCCTTCTTCCCACTCTCCACTTGTCCCTGAGTGCTACAGGAAGTCCCCACTGACTGCTTTGGGCAGGTGACAGGCAGCACAGGAGGTTGGCTTAGTGTGCAGTGGTTTCTTTCTGCTAATGCTTGCTTCTGGCTCTTTTCTTCTACTGCTCCTTCTTCTCCCTGCTCTGGCCTGGGATCCTGCATGAGCCACCATTCCTTTGGGGATGCCACTGCTCTGGACTGTCTGCAAGCTGATGTACACTGGGGCTGTCCCTGCCACAGTGTGTATTGCCCATGGACTGCAGTCCCCACCCTGGTCTGGATCACCTACATCCTCAGATCCTCTTCTATGTCCTCACTGTGGTGTGAGTGGCCCACAGCTGGAGTCTCTTTGGGGTGGCACTGCTCCAGCACAGCTCATCCACAGCCACAGCCTCTCCAGGGTGTCCCTGCCTCCGTGGGGGTCACCTGTGGGCTACAGTCCCTCAGAAGGAAACTTCTGTCAGGGATTGTGTCCTTCCAGGAGTGTGTCTCCAGCTCTGTCCTCAGGAGCATCTTCCATGTGTCCCCTCCATTCCTCCAAATCTCTCCCTTTACTTTCTCTTCACGGATTTTCTTTGGCATCCAAAGAAGATCCCTTTGTCTTCTGTGTCTCCTGGGCCTCCTGCCCTCAGTGCTTGCCCCTGTTTCTTAAATATGGCTGAGCAGAGAAGCCAAGTGCTCCTCTGGCTGGTTGAAATGTTTGAGATATGGGCTGTTTTCATGTTTCAGAGCTGCCTGGACGTGGCTGTGATCAGCCCAGGGCAGTTCATGGCCTCCTCCCACACAGGTCACCTCTGCAGTCCTCTGCTTCCCAAATCCTGCCCGTGATACCCAGCACAAGTATTCCCAGTGGGGTGTGAAGAATGTCCTCACTTACCCTCCAGGTTCCTATAAAGCACTGAAAACTTTACACAGCTCTGTTATCCAGAAAGGAATAATAAATGCAGCAGTTAAAGCATGAAATGAGAAAAAGTTTATAAAAGAAGAATGAAAAAACTGAGGGTAGGGTTTTTTTGTTGGTGGGCTTTGTTTGTTTGTTTGTTTGTTTGCTAAAAGATTTCTCCAGCTTATGTATTTTCTTTCAGATTACTTATTTATTTTAAGGAACCAAAGTGTTTGCTGACAGAGGCATGAGACCTTTTATAGGCTAAAATAACAGCAATCTATCTCCTCCTGTAACTCCCTGACAGCTACTAAATCAATGACAATAAAGCATCAATGGTTAACGCTGTACAGTTTATTCTGGAACAAAAATAGCTATAAGGGTGCTTGTTGGGATTCCATAGTTAGGCATTAAAGGGAACTTGGACTAAAAGTGGGCATTTGGGATCTGCATGATGTGGAAAAATACAGCAATTCAAACTGACAGTGTTAGAGCCAGACCCAGAAAAAGTGTAGGGGCTGAAGGGCAAAATGCCTGACTTGGGCACTGATTTCCTGTTTGACCTTGAGAAATAACTTTAATCTTTGATGAAGGCAGGGCTGATATTTTCTCGTTGGTTAAATGAGAATAGCATCAGGTTTTGATCAGTTATTTGAGGATCTCTGATGGAAGGCACTAAGAAAGTATTGATTATAGCAGTTGTGTTATAAGTGTTGGCTGGAGCAGAATTCAGTTCATAGTTTTCCCACAGGAACAGGAGAGTCAGCACTATGAAAGAACCTGTACATGATGTAAAGTAACTTGGTTTTCTGGTTGGGTTGGTATAGGTTTCTTACAGATAAATCCAAGTTTGGGATGAAATGACACAGCATTTACTTGTTTGGGTTTTTTGCTATTAAATTTACTTAGCAGTGAATTTTAAACTTAATGGTGTTCCTGAAAAGAACAGAAAGTACTAGTAAAATGTTGCATCTGCTTGGAGTGCAATTTAAACAGAGGATTATTTATTGTTTAAGAAAGGGGTATGCACACATTTCCTTGAAACAAGACTATTTGAACACAAGATAGAATTTTGCCAACAATGGAAGAAGTCATTTAAAAAAGTCTGAGAATTTAAAGTCCAAAATGTTGCTAATTTAGAGGAAGGAGCTGTAAAATGGACTTCAGAGTTTGTTTATGTCCAGAAAACACGTTGATGGTGAGATGTGGAGTGATGGGCAATATGCAGTGCGGCTGCAGGAGCAACTTCACTCAGTAAGATCAGGGTTTATTTTGCTTATAAATGACATAGGTGTTCACAGTAGGATAGACTCAGAGGGACCTCCAAAGGTCTAGTCCACTCCCCTGGAAAGGATCAAGCAGACCTGTATGATTTCTGACATGTTTCTCTAACATATTGCAGGACCTCTAGTGATGGAGACACAGCCTCAGCAGGAAAACCACTGCTCTGCTTCAGACGAGGCTTTCCAGTAAAATGTTTTTCCTGACATTTAATCTTTCTTGCTTTAAATTAAACCTTCTCTCCTAGTGTATATTTCCACAAAGAGCTGATTATTTCCTTCCTCTTTATGGAGATGGCTCCCTGTATGTTTTCCTCTTGAATTTCAGCTGAATATCCCAGTTCTTTCAGTGTTTCCTCCCCTCTGGACTCTTTTCTTCTAGTCTACACTTTCCTGGAGTGCAGTGTCCTAGCCCAACTGTGTTCTTACCAGTGCTGGACAGAACAGAAGGCTTAATTCATGTCTCAGAAACCTTATTTTTGTTTCTCTATCTCAGTGTGACATTTGCCATTTTCACAACAGTGTGACGATGCTGACTCATGCTCAGTTTGTCATTGACTGTAACACCTACACCCTTCTTTGCAGAGCTCTTACCTAACTTGTTTCTCCACATCCAATATTTGCACATTCTGTTGACTGTAGAGTATTGCAATTGCATTTTTTTTTAATATTTCCCCCCCCTATTTTTCTAGTTCACAAATACAGTTTTTGCCTCTAGTTCCTTCCAGCCTTATTCCATGGTTGTAGCCATGAATGGAAACATTGAAGAGGACTGAACCTGGGGTATATGTGTGTAGACAGTTCCTCCTAGACTGGATTTTGCAATTTGCTTGTGTAAATGTTATGTTAGACCATATAAAAAGTCTTGTTAAAGTCAAAACAGAGGACACAGAATCACAGAATCACAGAATGGTTCAGGTTGGAAGGCATCTCAAAGATTGTTTAGGTCCAGCTCCCCTACCATGGGCTGGGGCACCTTCCACCTCCAGGGATGGGGCAGCCACAGCTTCTCTGGGAAACCTGTGCCAGGGCTTCACCACCCTCTCATTAAAGAATTATTTCCTAGTACCTAAACCTTCTCTCTTTCAGTTTGAAGCTCTTCTCCCTTGTCCTGTCACTACAGGCTCTTGTAAAGTCTCTCTCCATCGTTCTTGTCTGCCTCTCCTGTATTAAAAGACCCCTTATCCTTTCAAAGTTAGAAATTAAACTGACTTGAAGTAAAAACCTTTTGGAAGCTTCTGAGTACATTAATTTGCTGCAGAATGTTCGTAGGGGTGGCAGTTACAAAGACTACTCAGCAGTTCCTTGTTTATTCTGTTTTACCTGTTTTAATGATGTGCAGTGCTTTGCACCATTCCAGTCTTGTCCTGCTCCCTCACCTGCCCTCCTTCTGTCCAGGAAGGTGACTGCTGGTGCTTTTGAGGCTGCTTGTGACAGTGCTGTAGAAATCCTTGGATGAAGTCCATCATGCCAAACCAATTACTCTCATCTCCCCCTCATAAGGGAGGGATCCTTGGTTCTCTCTTTTGCTGTGTCCTTTTGCTACTAATGGTAACAGTGTAGTTTACAGGGTACAGTTTTCTAGGGAAGACTTGATGCAAAAGGGGCATTAACAATTGTGGTCTTTTTGGCATCACCTGACAGGCACTTTGCCTGCCCGTTAAATAGCAGAGTAACACTTTCCTTGTTTACAGTGAACAAAGCTTTTCTCAGTCTCTTTTTACTATTAATATATTTATGGAATGATTCTTATTACCCTCTGTGTCTCCTGCTTATTGCTTTTTCCTTTATCCTTATGTGCTTATGTTTTTCTTTTATATTGTCCTTGGCAATCTGATTTACTTTCCACCTCTTGTGTTCCTCTGTCTTAAATCTGACATCAATGAGCAGCTCATAATATATCTTAATTGGTCAATTATGCATGGTAGCAAAATGAAGGATAAACAGTTGCAGCTCTTGGTAATTTTTGCTTAAATTGCTGCTGTGCAATAAGGGTCACTCACTGAGAACCTTTATCATTCGTCATTTTGGGAGATTTGATAAGGTGAATGTCCAGGGCTTGCTTTTCTCCCCTCACATTCCCTCGCACTGCAAAATCATAACAAATACCTATCAAAAAGTTCCTTGGTATGGTTAAAAGTTGGGTGACCTTTGGTTTTGTCTGCTGCTCTGCAGAGATAGACCCCTGGTAGAGGTGCCAAATGTGCTATTTATTCCCCACATCTTACTATCCAGTGGCTCTTAATTAACAGGCATTGATCAATTCTGGTGATTAGTGACAGGACCTGAGGAAATGGCATGAAGTTGTGTCAGGGGAGATTTAGGATGGATATCAGAAAAAGTTCTCCACCTAGAGAGTGGTTGGACACTGGGACAGGCTCCCCAGGGAAGTGGTCATGGCTCCAAGCCAGGAGGTATTTGGACACATGGTGGGATTCTTGGGGCTGTCCTGCGCAGGGCCAGGAGTTGGACAGGATGATCTGGATGTGTCCCTTCCAACTCAGGATATTCTATAACTAATAGCAACACTAAACCAATCCAAGAGCTGCCTTCAGTTCATGTTTTGGTTTTAGACACGTTTGAACTGCCAAGGTTCAGTGTGATTGTGGTGGTTTTGCACAAATGACGATCATCTGCAACTCCCACTGGGGGGAGCAAAGTAGTTTGTATTAAGGGCTGTAATTCAGCATCTCATTGCATATGGAAATGAAAGAGATTAGTGCATTTGCACTGAACATATTTCCACATCAGTAAAGAGGTGCAGTGACAAGACAGCTCTCTATACCCAATTAGCTAAAGTGAATCCCAAAGATCTGGTCCTGGTTCTGTTTGAGAAATGTCACCTAACATTGGAACACGTGTTACCAGGAAACACACCTTTTGATCACATCAAGAGCCTTCAAGGAACCAACGTTCAGATAACCTGCAGATCCTCTGTCAGGAGACATGTGAAGGGAAACACAAGGCAAGTTAAGAGAACTCATTTGCAGAGTTTTACATCAATTCAACTCATCAAAATCCTCTAACAAAAATTCCTTTACAATTAAAATAAAAAGACTATGGCCCTAGATGAGTAATTTCATTAGTTTGACTAATGTTCATTGGGGATTTTTGAGATTCAAAGCACCATATGAAGCTGAGTATTCTTTTAGACTGCTGCAGGGTTGGATAAATGATCTCACATTTCTCACCTGCCTACACTCTGTGTTTCCACCCCCTCTGCTCACAATCTGGGTTTTGCTACTCTCTCTGGCCTAATGTCTCAGCATGTTCTGACTCCTCCTTAGTGCTAAGACGTACTGAGGAACGGGCTAGAAATAAAGGCAGAGGCAGATTCATGTTTACTTTGCACAGGTACTCAGACATTATGTAATTTCTGTGGGTCCTTAGACATACACAAAAAGACACATTTGTGGGGAAATGGAAATATACTCTAATTTTCATGTTCAGTGTACATGGTATTGAGCTGGAACATGTGCTTAGATATTGTCTTGGAAGACAGTTAGTGCTGAAAGCAATGACCCAAACTCTACTTTGTACAGAAGGAGGGGTTTGTAGCAGTGGTTTCCTTGTGTTCCTGCACTTTGTTGTTAAATGAGCAGGAGTGTGCTGCTTGATACCTCTTAGTAAGCCCTCTTTTTGAAGGGAAAAAAAGTCCTGCAAGGCCCCATAATTTGGCTAACTACTCAGGCCTAACATTGACTCCTTGGAGACATCATGGAGAGGCCTTCATTCTGCAGCAAACAGATTGGCACTGCAGTGATGATAATTGTAATTATCACGAGCATAATAAATAAATGGCAATGCATTTTGCTAGCTTGAGGAGCCTGAGTAATCTGGCAAACAGCTTGCTGTACTGTATCACACAATAATGATATTCACTGCCAGCCTGGGAAAGTTTACCTAGGGGCTGTGACTCATGTTTGTTTTGAAAGGCACAGCATTAAAGGCCTGTGAATTATGTCTGTTGAGAAGAACACTGCATTTAAGTAATTACAAATGCAAAACTAAAACAAATCCACAAGGAAAAAAAGCAAAAAAAAAAAAAAAAAAGCTAATTGATCTCCCTGCTCCAAATAGGTTCAGTCCTTATTTTTCTTTATTAAATTTTTGCCACTGGGGTGGATTTCTTGCAGTTGTTTAATTTCTGTTGCATCAGTATTAAACATCTACTAGCACATGTGTGGGATCTCCTGCCCTTACTAGAACAGCTGGACATCTCCCCCTTCCCTGTCTCTGTGCTGGAACATGGTGGAGAAGGGCTCAGGGAACCCTGGGAAAGTGGGTCACTGGGTGTGAAAGTGCTGGTCCACACTGGGAGCAAATATTTCAGATCTCTTGCCTTGCCATTCATAAAAACCATTGTTTAACAGTTTAATAGGATTCATAGTGGTCATGCTCGAGGCTGATCTGCTGGAGACAGACACCACCTTGTCAACCAGAGCAGAGCACTGAGTGCCACATCCAGTCATTGCTTGGACACCTCCAGGGGTGGGGACTCCACCACCATCCTGGGCAGCCCCTTCCAGTGCCTGGCCACCCTCTTCAGGAAGAAATTCTCCCTGATGTCCAACCAGAATCTCCCCTGGCACAGCTTGAGGCCACTTCCTCTCCTCCTGTCCCTGTTCTTGGGAGCTGATCCCGACCCTCCCTGGCCCCTCCCTTCCGACAGGGAGTTCCAGAGAGTGAGAAGGTCCCCTTGAGCCTCCTTTTCTCCAGGCTGAGCCCCCCCCCCCCACTCCCTCAGCTGCTCCTTAGACCCTTCCCCAGTTCTGTTGCCCTTTTCTGGACACAGTCCAGCTCCTCAATGTCTTTTCTGAGCTGAGGGACCCAGAACTGGACAAAATCCTTGAGGTGTGGCCACACCAGTGCCCAGCACAGAGGGATGCAGAAGATGGAGCCAGGATCTTCTCAGTGGAGCCCAGTGACAGGACAAGAGGTGCTGGGCACAAAGGGAAGCACAGGAAGTTCTATCTGAACACAATAACCCATTTTTCCTGTGAGGGTAGTCAGACACTGGCAGAGGCAGCCCAGAGAAGATGTGGAGTCTCCTTGGAGATATTAAAAATCTGACTGGACAGAGTCCTGGGCAATCTTGTCTAGCTGACCCTGCTTGAACAGGGAGGCTGGTCTAGGTGATCTCCAGAGGTCACTTCAACCTAAACATTTCCATGATTCTGTGAAAACAGAAATAATTGCCTAGAATCTTCTGGAATGACTCATCCTTCTGAGAGTGGTTTCTTGAGTGACTGAAGCCAATCTAAGTCCAGGCTGTTCACAGTCCTGTCTCACTCCCTGGTGCTGGGTACATGTTTCTGTCATTCTTTAAAGGCCAGGAGACTTAGCACCAGTTCCAAGGCTTTTCAGACTCCTGGGATCACTGGTCACTGATATATTTTCACCAAAGCATCCCAGTTACTCTGATTCTGGGAGTGTCCCTGAATTTGGGGAATGCTGAGGCTTTGCCCTGACCTGCTACTTGGGCAGATAAACTGTGCCATAGAAGGTAAGTTAATTTCTGGGGATGCAGCAGGGAGATGTTAGAAAGATATTAAACATGCATTTGCCTTTGAAAATACAAATTTTTTTTTTATTTAAAGAGTTGTGTTGTTAAATATATGGTTTTTCCTATTGTTAATCTTACCCATGGATAACTTCCCCATCTGCTGATAAACAAAAGATCACCTTTGTGCTCAGAGAACTTCCAGTACCAATGTTCAGCTATTTTTCATGCTGTAACAAGTACATGAAGAGCCCTTAGAATAAGGTGCAAAACCTGAAAACACATCAATATCACAGATGACTATTTAGACGAATATTATGAACAAATATTCTTAAGTGAAATGCTTTAGATTAGATTCTTAACAACCAAGGGGAAAATATAATTCCAAGTCTTTTTTTTTTTTTTTCCCTTAAAAAATTGCTCTCTGGAACATGTAGCATATAGACCACTGGAAAATTTAATTTCAGCTTTGCTTCTGATCCTCGATAGGCATTTAGCAGCTTTCCTAAATTGGGGCCAGAGCAAAGGATAAATTCTAACTCCAGTAATTTCCTGTGTGCTGAACTGTAGGTTTTCCTGGTGTGCTCCCTGGAGCTGTGGCAGGTGAGCTCAGTCCAGCAGCTTCTTCTCCCTGTTCTGTGCCCCTCCATGTTCTGCCACACCACCCAGCATGACTGGGGTTCAAGTGGTAAAGCTTCTTAGATACCTGACTCTGAGATAAACCAGGAGATTTATTTTTTATCAGCAAACCCTGTTACCTCTGCCAGCCTTCTAGTTTCTCACCCAAATGTTGTTTAGAGTTACTGTCAACCTTTGCTATTGCCAAGCTTTTAGTCAAGATGAGTCAGGCTAAAATAGGCATCAGAGTAATGCAGAAGACTGGGGAAAATAAGTTAGAAATCTTTCACATTTGCCTTCTAGCTTCTGAGTTATTCACAGCACATTTGTTTGGCACTTCTCTGCAAACTTTGAGGCTAGAAATCATTTTGAAAAAACAAGCAAGTTAAGGTACTGTTATAGAATCCTAGAATGGTTTGGTTTGGAGGGGACCTCAGAGATTATCTCATTACAAGCCCCTGCCACGGGCAGGGACACCTCCCACTAGAACAGGTTTTTCCAAGCCCCATCTAAACCTGGCCTTGAACTCTACCAGGGATGGGGCAGCCGCAGCTTCTCTGGGCAACCTGTGCCAGGGCTTCACCACCCTCACAGTGAAGAATTTCTTCCCAATATCCAATCTAAACCTACTTTATTTCAATTTGAAGCCATTCCCCCTTGTCCTGTCACTCCAAGCACTTCTAAATAGCCTCTCTCAATCTTTCTTGAGGGCTCCCTTCAGGTCTTGGAAGGCCTCAATTAGGTCACCCTGAAGCTTTCTCTTCTCCAGGCTGAACAATCCCAATTCTCTCAGCCTTTCTTCCTTGCCTCCAAGACTTGAGTCAGGATGGAAAACACCCAGGCTAACCAGGGCAAGCTGGAAAATGCTGTTGATGTTGGGTGCCCCAATACCTCTGGCATTGCCAACAGCCTTCTGGCAAGGAGGGCAGCCCTTGGCCATGGCACAGTGGCACCATTTCAGCTGCTGTTCTTCTCCTGGGTCTTTGTAATTTCTTGAGATCTGAGGTGGTGTGTTCCCTTCCTGCATGAAAAAAATACTCAGAAATTCACTTGCATTTTTCTGTTCATTCACACAATATGGTATTTTTGGTTTTTTTCTGCTGCATTTAGAACAATTAACTTGGCATCACCTCTTAGGTCAGCATTAATAATGTTAATGCTGTGTATGATTCATGTGTGATATTAAATCTTCAAATTGCATTATCTATATAATACATTCTATTAATTTTGATTGTATGTATTTAGTGTAACATATTGAGAAAGTTTCAAGTTGCACAGGTTAAGTATTGCAGTAACCACTGAAATTTCACACAGCAATAATGAATTACTCTTGTAACCAAGGTCTGCAGTGGGCTTGAGTACAGTGAACGTGGAGTAATATGTACTAAAAGCAATAGTTCAAAAATACATTTTCAGTTTATAGGATGGTAGCTCAATAATAATCCCTTGCTGTGTGTTTTGATTCACAGTTCCATTATGGGAACTGCCTATTTCTCTGCCAAAGTCTTGGCTCAGAAGATTCACAGTTGATCCCCGTGAAAAACAGGTGATTGGATTTTACTCTCATTATCCTGCCTCTAGTTGTATTGCTTTAAAAATGGGATTCTGGAAAAGAAGAAAGGAGAAAGGATGAATTTTAAAACACCCTTTAAGCATCAGAAAACAGAAAGAGACTACCTGGGCAGCAGACTAGCCAGTATCTGCCTCTGAAACAGTTGATTCTGGCCTGTGTCAGAACCCAGAGGCTGAAACAGGAGGGCTTTGGATCTCATCAACTATGGCAGTTTCCTCTTGTAAAAGAATTAGCAGAGGGATAAATACCCAAACTCAACTCTAAGGAGTTTGGGTAAATAAAATTCAGAGTGGAAAAAGGGCAGACTGGAGGAAGAGCCAGAGAAGGGAAGAAAGATTGGTGTGGAGAAGGGATTTAAGGAGGACAGCTTTTCATAACCTGCTCATGTGGAAAAAGAAAAGGACAAACTCCTGAAAAGAGAAGGAAGACAGCTGACAAATGTGATGCATGTGGGGTTTTTTTTTTACTTTGTTGGCAGGACAAGAACTGGCTGAGACTTTCGATAACATTCATTGTAGACTTTTAGCAAGGAAGTTGCAAATTTCTGAACGACGCTAATTATATGCTAATTTTTAGAAACTTTAATAGTTATAATCCTCAAAACTTTAAACTGGCTCATTTGATATTGACTCCAGCAAGACTTCAGGAAAACCATGTACCTTACCTGGAGTAGGGCAAAAACTAAAATGTGGTTGTGTAATGCTGTCATCCTACACTTCCTCCAGGTAGAATAAGTATTCTCCAACTTCATGGTTTTCAATAAAGCAAGAGGTATCTGAATGGTTCCTGTGTGCCCCTTTGCTAAAAGAAAAAACTACGACAGTAGAAACACAGCAATAATGTGGGTTAAAACTGTCCTTGCTCATGGGTCATGGGAATGATGCAGGTAATGAAGGTGTCAACATAAGGTTCCTCCAGGAATCTCTTCTTGGTTTGGTGCTGTTTAACATCTTCAGAAATAATCACAATAAATCACAGGTGATGCCACTGACAGAAATAAACAGGAGAGAGAACTGGTTACTGATGGAGCCTTGCCTCAATCTCTTGAGGAGGTGGGTTCATTTGAACAACATGCATTTTACTAATGTGACATGGCAGGGCACACATCCAGGGACAAAGAAAGGAGTTCTCACTTGTAAGATGGGGCAGTGCATTCCCAAGGCAGCAGATCTGGAGTGGAGGCAGAGGCAGTAGCAGGTAATCAATCAAGCATGAGCTCCGGTGCAGAGGCAGAGCTAAATAGCAATGAAAGAAGGAGGTGGGGGGCAGGACTCCTGATTATTAGTGGGATCACCACGGGAATACCATCTGCTTGAGTGTCAACGCCTCAGCTAAGGGATGTTGACAAGTTAGAGGTGATGAACCATGTGAGGTCTGCGCAATTTGCCTCAGCAGAGAGGAAGTTGCAGCTATCAAATATTAGTCAAGGTAATAAAAAATATGGCATTTGAGGTATTTAAGGCATGTCTGTCAAAAGCTGGATATGTAAAAGGGCTTGAAGTTTCAAAGATGCAGAATTTCTGCACAAATCAGATCTGCAGGTGCTTCTCTCCTCTCAGAGCATTTCTGCTTAGGAGCTTAGACATGAAGGCAGGAACATGAATTTTATTGAGTGGTTCTGAAATTCTTGCTTTCAGTCAGGGAATATCAACAGCCAGCTGGCTCTGTCACACACCTTGAAGCCATCTCAGAAGAATGTCCCTATTCTTCAGCTAAAGGGAGGGCATCCCTCTAGGCATGTGGGATCCTTAAAGCCATCCTTGCCTTAGGTTTGTGCACCTTTGGACTGAAGGAGTGATTTGTTTTCTCAAGAGCCAAGCATCAGTTCCAGCAGAGCAATCTGCTTCCCGTGCCAGACTTCCAAGCTAATCTGACTGATGGTATTTCAGACCTTTCTCTCTGCTCTGCCCAGGTCTGGAGTTTTCATGTGAATATTCCTAACTTTGAGAAAATGATTGTTTGGCTAAGGATCCCAAATTAGATATAATTTGTCAGGATATTAACTTATTAATATGGCAGAATAACTGTATATGTTTCCTCCCCTTCAAGCACAAAGCAACCAGGCAAGGAAGAACGTCAAGTTTTTGGCCATATTTGACACAGGAGTTCAGCACAGCTTTAACGTTTTTCCTTCAGATGCATTTAGCAGTATCTATTCAGGGAGCTGTGCAGAAATGCTGTGGGTACATTGGCATGTTCTCTTGAAATCCTAACGCTGCTCCTTGAGGGAAATGCATCACAGGAATATTTCAGGTGCCGTGCTGCCCATGAATCATGCATAATGCTCTCACTCCAGGAACGTTTGCTTTTGGACAGTGGGTTTTTTCCTGCAGTTTGGGACCTTGAGCTTTTCTCCGAGTTCCTGGTAATAACAGAGTGTCTGTTCCTAAAATAACAGTATCTGGCAGCAGAAGCACACCCCGAGCTCTCCATGCAGCTGGTGCACAGGTGAGCAGTGGCACCTGCGCTGGTGCCATCTGGGCAGGACCGAGGACAGTGGCAGGGCTGGGATGATGCCCTGGAGAGAAACGTGTTTTCTCACTCCACAGAGCAGGGGTTAAAAGAATGACAAGCACCAAAGAAGGCAGATAAGACTTTTATTCACCTGATTTTTCACAAGAGTAATGTCAGGGATTATCATGCACAAGGGAATTAAGCCACATGATGCACAGGAGGGTGTGTCATCCCTTGGGGCCTCTGCCACTGCAGTGGCAAATCTGCTGCCTGAGTGTCCCCCAGGTTGTGACACATTGAGGAAAGCCAACAAAAATGTAGGGAGTCTGCTAGTGAGCCACTTGAAGAGAATTGCTACAGAAAGAAAGAATGTTTGGTGGCAGATCTGTAAAAGGGAAATAGAAGTCTTAACAGATCAAAAATAAGTGATCCCAGCTTAGAAAAAATTTTGGAGGTTTTAATTTTTTTCTTCATAAGATGCTTTTTCTGAAAAAACAATATTGTTCTCATGTTGATTTTCTTTCAGAAAGTTGTAGGGTTTTTGTAGAACTCAAAATAAGGGCAACTCTTCTCTGCAAATCTTTTCATTTTTAACACCAAAAGTTCTCCTTGTTGAGCAAGTAGGGGGGAGAATATGGGATGAAAAAAAGTCCAACTCTCCTGAAAGTTTCCAGGTGCCAAATTCACTAAACAACCATTTATTCCAGGCAATTAAAAAAGAAAATCCTTTTCTCCTCCCTTACATTCTCAAAATTTCCAACAGCAAACCAGTACCACTATGGAATGGACCCTTTGGGGATCATGAACATGACAAAGCTGCAGAGGAGAGAGACTGCACGGACTGTCTCCAGGAAAGGGGCAGGGAGAGCAGAGAGGGCAGAGGAAAGATCATCATCATCATCATCATCATCATCATCATCATCATCATCATCATCATCATCATCATCCACCACTGTTGAGGAGTGGGAAGCAGCGTTATTTAGGAAGGAAGGCAGCAAGATAGGGGCTGTACTGTGGGAGGAGAGAGAAGTGGGGCTGGAACACGAGGAAGTCAGGAAGAAAATGGGGGTTATATCACAATGACAGTGGACATTTCAGATATGGGTAGGTTTGGGTTTTTTTAAAGATTAAGTAATTGAATTCAAATGTTTTATTGGGTTAGCTGAGCTCCACAATGAGATGTTTTCTAATTCTGGTTTGGTTTTTTTCTGTTTGTTTTGAATAAATATACATTCAGAACTGATACTTTAAAATCTCCTTCACATACAGTGGTTGCTTTCCAAGCCCTCCAGGAAATCCTGGATGCATACTTAGTGTCTGCCTGGCTGCTGAAAGCCAAGTGACTGAGCCTGAACACATTTTTCAGGCGAGGAACTCTCGTCAGGATATTACCAGGTAAAGGTGAGCAGTTCAGGCAATCCCTGGGAAGACAGACTTGTGAAACTACCGATTCAGCACTGTAATGTTTAGGTAAATGCTACAACAGCTCTTTAAAAGAGAAAAGCGAGACACTTCTTATGTATGACTCACTAATCACTGTCTGTGCTGTAGAGCCTGGAGTACAAATTCCTTTTGTCATGAAAATGCTTGCTCCTTTGATCCCCACAACATCATTAAACAGTTTCTAAAGAGTAAGTAAATCTTTTGGCACATTCTTAGCAAAATAAGCGTTTCAGGACTCAGACGCACGTGGGTGTGTTTGTGATGCTGAGGAGATTGATACCGATACAATTTTTAGCAGCGGGTGCAGACTGTGCGAGTTGCTTTGCTGGAGGAAAGAAGGAGAGAGGTTTTTTCCGCCTCCTTTTCCAAAGCAAATATGTCGAAAATTGAAATGCATGTGGTAGCCAGGCAGGATTGCTGCACAGAGGCTGCTCTTGGAAACTGAACCCATTTTGCCTGTCTGCGAGATGGCTGTGGATGTAAAACCTTCCTGCTGGCACACGACATGTGCCCACCAGCACACTTTGCAAAGGGTTTTGAAGAATTTTATTGGTTCTCATGGTTCAGGTAAAATATATAGATGGTCTTTCTGGAGAGCCTGGTGCTGTTGAGGACATTATCAGCTCTTTCCCATGACCAACCAAGGCTACAGACTGGTGGTTATGGTAACTTTAGGTCGTTTCCTGTCTTCTTCAGCACCCAGCCCATGTTGAAGGCACATGGAGGTTACTTTGTTCTTCCGAGTGGACCACTTTGTCAGCTGCTCTAATACCTGGCAATTGTGGGATTTTGTGGCCCTGTGCACATCAGCCCAGTGCCTGATCAGCTGCCCTGCTGACCCTTCAGAGCTCTGCATCCAGGAAGTTTAAGGGGCAGGGGGCAGAATAGTTACACATAAAAATTTCTCTGAAGGTTTTCTGGTATTTATCCAGTAAGTTCACAAGGCTTTAGCTAAAATGGGAAGAGCTTATGAGCTTACTGAAAGAACACTGTAAATCTAAACCATTCAAAGGAGAACGACTATTTAGAAGTGTAAGAACAGCATTCTCATGCCACATAGCACTCTGTGTGAAATAAGTTTATACCCTTCCAACACGCCATCTGGCAGCAAACAGTATATTGGTTTGCATCCCAGCCTGTGATCTTGCAAGAAAAATTAAATCATATATAATAAAAAGGCATTTTTAAAAGGCAACATTTTCAGTAATGTTCACTGGAACTAATGGACTTAAAAGTGTTTCCAGTTATCTGTCAGGAAATGTTTTGGTAAACAAGTGCCTGCTCTCAATTGCAATGTGCATGTGAGTAAAGGGATTTATGTCACACGCAGACACATGTTGGGGTGCATCTGCGCCTCTCAGTGTGCAGAACGTTCAAATCTGCACTCCTACCTGAGCCACTGCAGTGGAAGGAATTAGATTATGGGCTTTCAAATGGTACCCAAAATAGGTGTGGAAGTAGTTGTATGTTTGGGAGGAAGTGGAGCAAGTGTGGTAATTTAGGAAATTAGAGACTGATTGGAGACAGATACAATACATGGAAATTCATATGCCTGGACACTCCTAGAACTGCTTTCTCTATCTGATTTTGATATCCTTAAATTTTAGGGAAGATGATTGATGTCAGTGTTGGGTAAGGCTTCTCTCCAATTTAAAACATCTTCTTTCCTAGTATTATGGTATTTCAAGGAGAAAAAAAAAGTCTGGTGAAAGGAATTAACAAATATTTGTTTAAAATTCTCAGCAAATGAGGCAAAAAGCTTTCACATAGATGGATTATGGGCAAGTGCATATCTCAAGGAAGATAAGATAAAACATACTCTGATAGATCTGTTCTTATTAGGTTTTATATGGGGAAATTAGGCTGCCCACTTGATGTATGATGAAATGATTAGGTAGAACATTCTATCTAGCTATATACACAGGGTTGCAGAGATTAGATTATGTGAAAAATAACAATTGGAAGCTCAGATTTATAGGGATGAGGATGGGTTAAAATAATTCATGGGGAAATTGCAGTAATTAAAACCACTCTGGCTAGCATTCAGTCTGTCTGTCTCCTTCCATTAAGGGTGCATCTTCAAGTTTGCATTAATATTCTCTGTGCCTCACCAGTGTCTAGGAACTCTTTCATTTGTCACTCCATGTAAATTCAAATTCTACCCTCCCAATCAGTGTTTTGAATCACTGGGATATTGAGTAAGTATATAATTCTTAGCTTAGACGCTGAACATCTGTTGCCATTTGTGTCCAATATGTAATTACAGCAGGGGGAGCTGGACAATCGGAGATTAAAAAGATGCTGCTTAATCTTCCACCACATGTTCCTACTTAAAAAGAGTACCACACTAGAGAAATCTCATGGCCACTCATGGTATATCTTCTTCTCCCTCTATCCTTACCCAATGCTTCATTTAATTTCTCTCTGAAATTGCCACAGTCCTTGTGTTTGGGCCTGGGAGTGTGCTAATTTAGACCTTGTGCAGCCCATGTGGTAGGGCATGTTCTGAAGGGTTCCATTCCTGGTTTTCCCCTATTAAAATAATGCACCTTGTGCTCTGCCTTACTGCAAAGCAATGTGCCCAATGTCCTTGCAAAGGTGTTTACACGAATGTGCATGTAAGTCCTGACTGATCTTTAAGAAGAGTCTGGAAGGAAAAACAGGGTGCTCAAGACTAGGCTGAATGGGGCTGTGAGGAACCCGGTCCAGTGGAAGGTTCTCTGCTCATGTTTGTTTGGAACTGGATGATCTTTAAAGTCCCTTCCAATCCAAACCATTCTATGACTCTCTATGGAGCAAGAGATGATACTGCAGCAGCAGACAGTGGGAGAGGGAAGGGTCATGGTGGTGTTTGCCTCAGGAGCTTCCTCTGCCAGTGACTTTCCACCACAGTGTGAGAATGTATGTTGGGCTCAACTGGAGCACACTCATGGAGTTTGCCCCACATGTGTGCTTTTGAAGAGGCTGTTAATAGATCACCTGTGTTAGCTCAGCTCAGCAGTGCTTGGGGTCACGTCTGGATATTTGGGTGTGCACCAAAATGCTGCCACAGCTCATGCACAGGAGGGAGCAACGCTGGCAGGGTATTCAGCTCCTGCAGAGGAAGGCAGGAGGGAGCCTGTGGTTTTATATCACTTCAGAACATGTGAGGACACATTAAAGGAGTCCCTCTTAGGGTGCCTGCCCACAGGGACTGGCTGTGGGTGGGCTGCCAGTGTATGTCCTTCCTACGGGAACCATGTGAGATGGTGCTGAGTAAGGGAGTTATGTCTGCTCATTGACTGGAAGAACTTCCTATCTCCTGAAAGTCCTTGAAAAATGAGAGTGCAAAGTTTCATGAGACTGACAAAACAGTTGTTATATTTCAGTGGGAAATGTTTCATTCATTTTGTACTCGAGAGTAGAAACTCATTTTGCTGCTGGTAGGAATAGCAATGCTAGTGAGATGTGCCCAGTATATACACACCCACATTCTAAATTAATACAGTTTTCATCTTTGTGCTGCTGGCTTCTGTACTTTTCCAATTACATCCTTCTAGTCTTTACTAAAATCCCCAAAATTTTGTTTTGTTTGGGTTTTTTGTTTGCTTTTAATTTTTCTTCTGTTTGTTAGTTCGGGTTGAGGTTCGTTGGTTGTTTTTTACAGCTAACACTGCTAAATTTTTTTTTTTAACCAGAAGAAAATTGGCTTCCATGTCACCTGGGGAGGATTCTGATTTTCCTAGGAATAGACTTTGGCATTCAGAAGGATTTATTGAGAGACACTTGAGAGACACTGAATTTGAAAATGTCGCATGTATTAAGTCCAGCCCTCACTATTACGGCATGATAAGGTGGTCTGCCAAACATCCCCTTAAAAGGTGTTTTGTTCTTCAAGCTCACAGGGACAGCTAAAGAACGATTGACTTACTTAATTTGAAATAGCAACAAACACAGTAATACCCTAAACAACCTCAGAATTTCTTTTGATGTGAAATTAATAACAGTGATGTGGATGAGGGAGTGCACAATGTTGGGTATCAAAAGATGGTCACAAGTAACACTTCCCCTTTCCAGTCTAACTGCATTTTATACCCTCTCCTAGTGCATCTTTAATTCTGAAAAAAAGCCAAATTAAGATAGAAGAGTCCTGTGCCCAGACTCAAGGCTTGCTGAAAGCAATTGGAAATAGTTCCTTTGGCTTTGGTGTGACCTGCAGCTTTCCCTGTCAGCTCTGTCAAGCCTCCTGTGTGCCCACCCTCGCTGTGTCTGTGATTTCTGTCCCTTGCCCCTTCTCCAGGCGTGAGTCTTTGCCTCAGCACTGACAACCTGCACAACCATCTCCTTGTGCTGCTTACCCTCAAGCAGTCCACTCAGAGAATCAGAATCACTGAATGATTAAGGCTGGAAAAGATCTCCAAGATCATTGAGTCCAACCTTTAACCAATCTCCTCCTTGTCACCCGAATCACGGCACAAAGTGCCACATCCAGTCATTCTTGAACACCTCCTGGACTGATGACTCCACCACCTCCCTGAGCAGCCCATTCCAATGTTTAACCACCCTTTCAGTGAAGAAATTCTTCCTGATGTCCAACATGAACATCCCCTGGTGCAACTTGAGGCCATGTTCTCTCGTCCTGTTGGTTCCCTGGGAGCAGAGCCTGACTCCCACCTGGCTACAACTCCTGTCAGGAAGTTGTACAGAACAAGAAGGTCCTTCCTGAGCCTCCTTTTCTCCAGGCTGAACACCCCCAGCTCCCTCAGCCAATTTTCATATGATTTACTCTCCAGATGCTTCTCCAGCTCCATTACCTTTCTCTGGACTTGCTCCAGCACCTCAATGTCTTTTTTGTCATGAGAGAACCAACACTGAACCCAGGATTTGAGGTGAGGCCTCGCCAGTGGTGAGCACAGAGGGACAGTCACTGCCCTGGTCCTGTGGCCACACTGTTTTAGATATAGGCCAGGTGCCATTGGCCTTCTTGCCCAGCTGGGTCACGTTCAACCATTGCCAACCAGCACATTCAGGACCTTTTCCACCGGGCTGCTTTCCAGCCACTCTGCCCCCAGCCTGTAGCATGAAATTAGAGAAGCTTCAAGTGGCTGAAATGGAAAAATAACAGTGTGTAGAGAGTTCAGGTGTGTGTCAGACCACTTTAGTGAGGGGCACCTCAGGAAAGCTGCTCCATATTAGCTAAATGCTCTGTTTCCTCCATCCGAGGTAAACATCAGACCCTTTGAAAACATGACCTTGTGGCCCTGGCCAGGTGAGCTTCTGCCTGTGGAGAAATTCTTGCTTGAACCAGTTTTCTGGTTCCAACAGGATGATATGTGGAGCAGCAAAATGCAGTGATGGAACTTGAGGATGACAGATTATTTACAGAAAACGTGTGGGTGTGTGGCTGTGTGTGTTTGTCTGCAGTTTTTGTGCTGCCTAAATGCCAGTGGCCATTCAATAGCATTTCACCACTTTGCAGGGCATTTAAACCATCCCCAGGAAAAGGTGGAGGGGTTTAAAAGTCAGCACATTAATTCCCTGCACAGTTATCCATGTGACTCATTTTTGGCCAGTGTCATATTTTCATCCACAGTCAACACTGAAAAAATATATTCTTTTATTGTAGCATTATTGTTTTCATGTCTTTTTTGGTTATTCACTTTTCGACTCCTTTGTTCTTTCTGGGATCTATTTTTCCAAGAACCTCCAACCCACCTCAATTTCACAGAACTTTGATTGCCTCATTTTTTTTTTCAGGAGTTTTTCCTGTAAGCTTACAATTTTTAAGGGGTTGTATAATACATTTTTCCATCTTCTATGGTCTCTTTGGAAAATCATGTCAGAAGAAACATATTTAGCACAGTAGAATTTAATTATGCATTAAAGTGCTTCAAAATCCATGTTAGTCTGTGGACCAGAATAATGGTACAAGTATCTTCACAAAGATTTGCTGCATTTTGCCAATGTATGTTTCTTAGAGTAGCTGTTCTACTGCTTAGTTTTGGATACAAAAGAAATCTTTATTTATGTGTGTTCTTCAGTCACATTGATTCTCAAATGGGAGCATCCAAACAATATGATTTCATGCATTTACCTGGAAATTATGAAGAAAAAGTGGAGACAGAAATACACCTATATACTTGAAAGAATAACAGACTTATTATAACTTGGTTGCATCATCTTCCTCTTTAAAGACCTACTTCTTTTAGTGATTAGTGATTTGTTGTTTTAGTGACTTTACATTACACAATCATTTACGGTCAGTAACAAATATGTAGATGCCCATAGATTTTTGATAATTCCAGGTTGAAGAAATCTGCCCAGTGGAAGAGCATAAGGAAAAATCAGGTTTATCTTTTTCTCTCAACACATTAAAAGTGAAGTTCTAGTTTTCCATCAATACATCTGCCCCCTCACTAAGTGGTGGACTGAGTTTAATTTATTCAATATTGTGCAGCGAGTTTGTGGCCAAAGGTAGAGGCTGGGACACAGAGTTTGGGCTTTCTGTGCTACCCTCACCCACAAGATTGTCCTATGGAGGGGTCTAATGGTCCTGTAGGTGTGTTATTTCACTAACAAGGCAGGCTGTTTCAACATGGAAATGTGCTTTATTTTTATGATGAACTAGACTCAGTTTCTTAAGCACCAAATATACTGTCTGCCCTTCTTTCCTCCTAAACATGCTTTTAGGAAATGCTTGCAAATGCTTGCAGAGTGATTATAGTGACAACTGCAGGAAACCTCCAGCTCTGCAAGAAAGTGATTGATGGCCAGTGCTGGACACCTGCATATTGTGTCCTTCCTGAAATGCATTCATTTCATCTCAGGGGCATTCATTTAATTTAAACTGCATTTTGCAAACTTGAGCACACTGCTCAAGTTGAAGGGAAGTAGTTTTCTTTTGACAGTATCCATTTATGGGGAATAGTGTATAACAAAGAGTGTGTATTACTAAACCTGTCTCAAAGTGGAAAGATCTGGAAATTTGGTGGAGGTGAGATATACTTCCCAGTCCTCTTCCTTAAAATGCAGGTAAAAACAGCCAAGCTCTTCCCTCACAGACATCACTTAATTTGTTCTCCCTTAGTGAAAGTCATCCAGTATTTCAGAGGCTGCAGAAGCTGCAACTTGGATCTTTTTGGAGAAGAGAAATGTATCTTGTCTCTCATTAGCTTCCTTCTAAGTTCATGTTTTTTTTTCCTGTGCCAGACAATGTTTGCAAAGCTTCCAATCTCAGAAATTCCTTAAAACCCTCATGGTACCGTTGCTGTTTGAGCGTGTTTTTCCATTGACTCCACGGGGCTCTGCGTCAGCCCAATAATGGCCATTTGTCAGTGTATCTCTGGGTTATATTGACCTGTATTGTGCCAAATTTCATCAGTGTGTTTGCAGTTCCTAAGCTCTTTGGCACAGCAAGCGTGTTACACAGTTGGTGATGCTCAGAAATTGCAGTTTTGTAGTACTAGGCAAATAATAATAATAATTATAATACTAATACTACTTTCAATGTCCTAATGGAAGACACGAAGTTCTTGTAACGAATCTATTGGCTGCTGTTCTGGTGGGGACATTCGTCTCTCTCCCCCCTCCCCCCAACAAAATGGATTTTCTGACATTTCTGTGACCTCTTAGAGAAAGAATTAGGTGCACAGTTACCAAGCAACAGAAAGTCAGGCAACACACTTTCGAAGCCCTCTAATTGCCCATAATGGTTAAGAGCAGCATCCACGTTCACATCCTTGATACTCTGCTGAGGGAACTCATTTACCTTTTATTATCAACGTGGTGTTAAACTGTAACCACCAAAGGAGGAGATGGAAGTCTGAAGGGTCTGCAAGACTTGGAGCTGCTCTGCATATAGAGGGCCATAAGGATTGTCATTTTCACAATTCATGCCTCACATTTCATTTATCTAGAATATTTTAAGTGCTTAACTCGCAAGAGAGAAGGCACATTCATCTCTGCAATATTAAAACCAAAGTGAACACGAAAAAATAACTTACAAAGTCTTTCAAAGATTTAAATGAGAGACCAAAGAAAGGCTTTAAAGCACAATATATTCTGACAACTTATCCTCTGAGGTTTTCAAATGACATGTTTCATGAGTCACACAATGAAATCTCCAGGGGTGTGGGGGAGAAATGCATGAATACATGTTGGAGAATCTGAAGAATTTCTCTTTTTTTCTTCCAGCTTGCACCTGACTGCATGTGAGGAGTCAAACTGTCCCCTCCTTGCGTGGCATATCTGGGACACTGCAGTGCCACTCCTTCCTTAGGTTTTCCATTGTCTTCAATGACTGTAGCAGTCTCCATCCACTTTCCTCAGGGGGAATTTAGGAAGTGTTTTGCTTCAGGCACCATTTGGCTCTTTGTGGAGACCATCACAAAGGGACAGTCTTAGTCTTTGCCATGGGGCATTTTGCCTTCACCTTGTTATTTCCTGTGGATGATGGTCTTGGCCATGGACTGGGACAACTGGCAGTCACTGACCACCCTCTGCCACTGATGCTTCTTGGGAAAGCCCTTTCAATCCTGAGTGGGAGAGGTGGTGTGTCTGTGCTCTGGCTATCGGTGATCTGCTCTCCCCTCTCCCCTTTTTTCACATTCAAAACCAGCTTCTTGGTATTTCTGTATATGCTTTCATTTGTCTGTTTATTTATTATTTCTTTTATTTTCAAGCATTCAGACATGTTTCATCAGAAACAAATAAAGTGCTGGAGATCCCTTTTCATGTCATTTACACTGGAGCTTTCTCTGGGGAAGTTAATAGACATTATATTGGCAGAAATGAAGACGGGGACAAAACTTTGGGAATTTTTGTCCCTAGACCTAAAGAAAACCATCCTCTAAACTTGGCATGACATTTTGGGCAGGAAAGCACCTTCCATATGAGCTATGTCTCCAATATTCTTTTTTACTTTTGCTTCTGTCCTCCAGCCAGAAATGAGGTTTAATGGAGTGGTATCATATAGTGGAGGTGAAATGGCCAAGGGCTCAGTCATGCAATCTGTCAAACGCTGTAGCTCCAGTCCAGCAAAGCCTGTAGGCATCTGGCTGCTTCAGAGAGCCTCACAAAATGATACAATTCTTCAAAACGAGCCATGAATTGCCAAGAAACATGCACACAGGAAAGGTGGGTACTCAGTATTTTGAACTTAGGGGGAAAAAAAGAGAAGCTGAAGTTAAAGTATGTACATATACAAAGACATTTGAGCTGTGTTTTTCTACTTAGGACCTTTTTACTTCAATGACTGTGCAATTACCATAATTTCCAGTGGAGTTACTTCAAAATTGCTATGTAGTTTATTGTATCTGTCTAATTAACTTGTCTCACAACTGTAAGTGGAATGTACCATCATTTCCAATCTGGAAAGGACTTCTTTGGAACCATATCCTGACAATTCAAGAATATTTCTGTGATGTTTTCAATTCTAAGAGTAGGTATTTTTTGGAGACATACAATCAGGAGGCATGGGAGGAAAGGGAGAATTATTTTGCTTGGCTAGTTCCTAAAATGAAGCTATTTTCCCTGGTTTTGGTTAACCTATTTTTAATAGAAATTCACCATAGACTGAATTAGAATTTCCATTAGGAACTACATGTTAGAAAAGCAAAAATCCTGGCTGAATTTGGATTTTTATTGCTGTAGGATGCCTGAGAGCATATTTATGCTGACTCTTGCAGTTAATATGGAAATTTAAGTGGTCTCCTCTTACAGTTATACAAACCTCTTAAATCTTGCCCACCTTCTTATTATTATAAATTCAAATATTAACAATGTAATCAGCACTATTGTTGGTAGACACATCAAGACATAAATATCAAGCCTTCTCTATATGAGCCAGTTTTACAACTGGGAATAACAAAGTTGTAGTGGAAGACTGGAGAAAGGTTCCCCTCCTAATGTATGTTTTATTTTTCCTTATTATTGCAGTAGTTGTGCTGGTGTCTAGCACATCAATGTTGTAATTTTGTGTAATATCCTGCTATCAGCAATACTTGTCTCAGACTTTTGACAGCAGAGAGCCATATAGATGTGGTTGTCTAGAAATGAGAAGCCTTTGTGGGAAGCTTTCTTTAATAAAAGGAAGATTCATGTCCACCTGCTTTTCTTACAACATGTTAATGAAGGATAAAGCAAATGCCTGATGATAAACTTCCTATTGACTTCAATGAGGCCAGTGAGAGAAAAAAATATAATATGTAGGTACCTTTATAATATAGGCACCCTCTGGAGAAAGATGCTGTGGTTCTCAGAGTAACTGTGCACATTTCTTTTTTTTTTTCAGTTGGTATAAAGATACAGACCAGAAAATAAAGGTTTTCTGTTGCAAATGAAGGGAAGATCAAGAATGCAATTCCCATTGCTCATTCTTCTCCCCAGCCCAAAGAACACCACCTCCATATGTATCTATATGTATTCTCTTCAAACTGTTTGCTTATGTAAAGGCTTTGTAAGTCTAAAGCACTACTTTCTCTATTTCTCTAAGGGTGCTGCATCCAATATATGTTTAGTTCTTTTTCACTTCTTTTCAGTGGTTAGCCTTGTACTGCATAGCAGAATATCAACCATCTGCCATGAATTTTCTTTACTGTTATTTTGGCTTTGATAAAGTCTCTGAAATATTTTTATTTGAACTTCAATCCTCCTCAGCTCATGCCCCTGGACATTTTTACATAGGTTACTTTGGGACACTGAAATGAGCAGTGTTGCAACCAGATCCTGACTGAAGAGCTGTACCTGTACACCACAACAAACTCCTTTGGCACCCATCAACAACCTCAGAGATTTGCACAGGAAGTGGACTCTAGGGAGAAATTCCCTTTCATGATACATGTGAGGGAAATAAGAAGTGCATCATTTGGAAAGGAAAAGCTCCTCCCTACTGGAATGTCTCACAAAGCAGGGATCTGTGTGCTCCCAGAGCACTTGGCAAATTAGCCAAATCTATATCAGAAACTGTCCAGGGATTGAAAGGGAGCTGAGGAAAACTGAGATTCCTTTGACCTTTCTGATATAATAACATACATTCACCTTTGGGAAGTTCAAAAAGGTCTCCTTATGGAAAAAAGAGGATTGGGAAACCCAACTTCTGGCCCTGTCCTCCATTTTTTTCATCTAATTATCTGCAGAGTTCAACGTTTCTTTTCTGGGGGGAACAGTGGTTCACTCTCACACTATTTTCAGAGAAGAGGGTGTCAGCCCCTCATCCCCTTTGCAGCAGAAACCCATCTAGGGAGCTTTTTGACTCTGTCTCCTGCCTCAAGGACCTTTAGCCCTGATCTGGAGACTCCATTTTTTTCTGTATACAGGGTGGAATCTACAGCTCTCTGTAGAGAAAGATATGGAAAATATCTGTCATTCTCAAATTCCAATCTCCTCTCCATTGATGGCATTTCTGGATTCTGACTAGCAGCCCTCAGCATCTCACCCTCTGCAGATTGCTCTAGCTCTCAAAAATAGAAAACTGCTCTGGGATTTTTCCTGGAAGGCACTATGAGTTAGCAAAAATGATTGCTGCAGAAGACCTCAACTGAATAGCAGCTCTTGTGAGTGTACTCAAGAAAAACAACTTCAGAATTGCTGTGAAGCGTAACTACCACTGTATTTTATTTATTTCATGAATACTATACAATATTGCAAGCATAGATTAGTCAGGCGGTCCCGTGGCGTAATGGTGAGCACTCCGGTCTCTGACTCCCAAGGTCACGAGTTCGAGTCTCAGTAGGG
>JAWWEV010000001.1:115807361-115839091 GCA_035583235.1 Hafferia zeledoni
CCCCTTTGTTAACTGCTGGGCCTGGGCTGTTAGTGGCAGGGCAGAGAATTTACATAATAATTCCAAACCACAACAGCTTGGCAGAAAACCAGGGATGAGGCATCCACAGCTTCTCTGGGCAACCTGTACCAGCACCTCACCACCTTCATAGTAAAGAATTTTTCCATATTATCTTGTCTAAACCTACTCCCTTTCAGTATGAAGCCATTCTCCCTTGTCCTGTCACTCCAGGCCCTTGTATATAGTCTCCCTCCACCTTTCCTGTAGGCTCCCTTCTTACAGGGGGAATACAAGGAAGTCAGAGAGGGACTCTTTATCAGGAAGTGTAGTGACAGGGCAAGATGGAATTAATCCTAGAATGGCTTGAAACTGAAAGAAAGTAGGTTTAGAATAGATGTTAGGAAGAAATTCTTTGCTGTAGGGTGGTCATGCCCTGGCATAGGTTGCCCAGAGAAGCTGTGGCTGCCCCAACCCCTTGAAGTGTTCATGGCAAGGTTGTATGGGGCTCTGAGCAACCAAGTCTAGCGGAAGGTGTTCCTGCCCATGGCAGGGGGGTTGGAATGAGCTGATCTTTAATGCCCCTTCCAACCCAAACTATTCCATGATTCTATGATTTTTCCCCTGCCCATGCAGCCCTGCTGTGGATGGGTTTGGTAAGAAGAGGAAGAGTTCCACATCTGCATCGCTCAGAAAGCTGCTCTCCCCTAGACCAGACTGTTGAAGGTATTTCTGTGCCTAAGAGTTCGGCCCTCTCTGCTGGTGTCTCCTGTGCTTGGAGGAGCACAGGGCTCCTGGGATATGTTATCCCTGAGCACTGTATAGAATGGGGGAGCAGATGGACTACCCAGCTCTGTCCTCTCTCTGCATCCACAGAGATGTTTGTACTATCAATAGTTCCTGGGAAATTCATCTGTTATCGAGCAAAATGGGGCTTCTCCATTGTTCTGTGGGTAATCCACTCTATTGATCAGATTCCTTCACTAAAGCACTGGTAAAATGTCTAATGACATATCTGAGAGAGGAGTGCCTGGTGCCTGTGGGCCCTCCTACATTGGACTGAAATGCCCTCTGCAGTCAGAAAACCTAAAGCACTTTTGACAGCTGAACAAAGTCTATAGCAGCTCTTTCAAAAATGTTTGGGGTGTGTGTCTTTTTGTGATCCTCTGAAAAGATCACCAGCAGCTTTTTTAATGAGGCCTTTGTTTGGGATGAATGTGTTGTATAATAAAGCTGAAAATAGTTGTTTGGGGTTTTTTTCTGGGTCAGCTGTCTGTCATTTTTGCTGGTTGCCATATTCTTGATGATTCCTCTGAGAATACTGAAATTATAGAAACCATGCTATATGAATAAACAGATCGGTCAGGTTGCTTTCATTAAATATTTAAGGTGTTCACTTGCCACAGGCTCTGTAACTTTTACTGATAATGCACTTGGTTTCTCCTTTTCTTTCTTTAGCCAGTGGGGGTGAGTGATCGTCTCTACTCCCTTGTCTTCTTCTGCCATTGGAAATCTACTTTCTCATCCTTCCTCCAGTCAAGGTGTTGCTCAAAACACCCATCTTGAAGTCTTCATCTCAGTTTAACAATCTCAGTTTCTGTCCAAACCCCGTCTCATCCTCAGCTCCTTCTCCATACCCTCATTTCCTGGTACACAGTTCCCATGTAAACAATCCACTCTGGCTTTGTTGTTTTCTGGAAAAAAAGTCCTACATGTCTATAAAACTGTACTCTGAGGTACAAATCCTGCACAGTGGCCTCTGTGCAAAGACCTGTATAAACCTTTTGTGAAAAAAGCAGCACCTGAATACAGAAATGTATTTTTGACTATGGCTCAGCCTTCTGAGTCAATAGAAATGAAAGAATAAATGCCAAAGATGATGAGCATGAAACTACAGTACTTAAGATGTAGTTAAAATATAGGGGAGGGTAGAGTAATATGTATTTCTGCTTTATGTGTGTTATTCTGCACAGACAATGGGAAATGCTGGGCAATGATGTCACGCTTCGACACAGGAGAAAACAGGGATTTTATTTTTAACAGTGCTGCCTCTTGATCCATTTCTGATAATGTCAGGAGTTCCAAGAGGGCTGCAAACCCATGTGGTGCTGAACAGCCTGGCAAAACCCTGCTGGGGCCTATTCTGAAGCAGGAATAGACGAAGGTGTCTATTTGGAAACATTGCACTCGTGTAGTGCCTTTCAAGTTGCTATCCCTGCTCCCTGGGAAGTTGTCCTCATGCCCCATTTGAGAGGTGGCCTCATGCTGCTGCAGGAAGAAATGCAAGCTGAAAAAAGAATCTCAGAGTTTGCTCTTTCAGAAATGTTGCTGCGTCGAGCCTTGGCCCTATCATTTTTTATTCTTTAATGCTGGTAAAACCAAAGGATTTCTTCATCAGTCAGAACTAGGTGGTCTGGTCCACAACAAAATTGATTTGTCTGATTTAGGGGATACCACAAAGACTAGGCAGATAGTAAGTTAAATATAATATATTATATTATTAAACCTGTGCCTGGCATGACTTCCTGAAATCTTAGGTCTAGTGAAACAAGGGTTGTAAAAATGAAAATGAAGGAACCCGTGAAGATTTCTTAAGTGAAACTTGAAACAGAGTCTGTACAATTGACTTCATAGGACATTTATACAGAAAATACAACACAGTATATTTTGTTCCAAATGTGATTTGGAAGTGGAACACAATGCTGAGTTTGCTGGCTCTCATTAGGACTCTCCTTGTGGAGCATCTGCCCTTTGCTATTTCAATAGATTGCCTAGACTGAAATTTCAGTCAGACCCATCTGAAAGTACTTAAAAAAGATTAATGGAGTCTCTTAGTTGTGTCTAAGAAGATGACTGCAAATTTCAAAATACTTTTTGTATTTACATGCAGATACCAACAGTTTTCCTGAAGTTGCCACCAAGTGTTATACAGAAACTGGTGCATTAATTCTTCTTCCTAAAATCAGCCAGTCCTGAGGATGGTGGTGTTTGAGAAATAGTGTTCAAGACCCTTAATTAGCATCATGACTACAGTTTTACAGAATCACAGGATATTCTGAGTTGAGAGAGACCCACAAGAATCATCAAATCCAACTCTTTTTTGATGATAATGAAGATGACATTTTTGTTTTAGTGTCACACTATCCATATTCTGTTCTTACAAGTCAGTAGCACAGGGGATCCTTAAAAATCCAAACAAACAAGTTTGCTGTCTTTTTTTTTCCATATGGCTACAAGTTCTTTCTAACTAACTCTTGATTATATCTCTACTACTCCTTAATTTTCAACATTGTTCATATCTTGTTTTGAAATACTTGGATTTTCCACACTTATTTCCTAGAATCCCTCCCATTACTTTCAAGTTTAAGCATATTTAAATGGATGCATTCATTGAGTGATTTAATCACTACAGTTAATTGAAATGGCTGGTATTTTTAAGATTGCTGTGAAATACAAAAGTTTGAAATATTAAAAACCCCAGAGCACTTTCTATTTTTTTTTTTTTTTTTTGTGAACATTTCTGCCCATTACCCATTCCCACTGGGGGATAATTTTGAATTCCTTACAATTTTGATAAAATAAAAAAAGAAACAACTTAGACTGTAGATATTATTTGAAGTGACAGCGTTTTCTGTCTTTCTAACAACCCCTCTATTTGCAATTCAGTGGTGATATGGATCATCAGCTTTCACTTTTTGCACAGTAGACTGCAAAACAGCCACTCTGTGTATTGAACACTGAGAATTCAAGCTGGTGATTGTTTTTATAGAGAACTCCATTCTGAGATGCTGTGCCTACACACTGGAAATTTCTAGTTCCCCTAATAGTTGACAATTCCACTATTTTCCTATTATGTATCCAGTGCCTATGGATTCCATTTAAACACAAAAAGGCTCCATCATCCTCTTCCCCATCCATGTCTCTCAGGCTTTACTTTAGTTGTTTACTTAACTTTCTCAGGGTATACAGCAAGGATCTCAATTTTGTCATTAACACCCTTTTTCTTTTTAAAAATAGCTTTCATTCACAGAGTGAAAGGATTTTAAAGCATTTACCTGAATATATACTAAGAATATGTATTTCAGAGGGATATAAAAATTCAGAAAATTGGAATGCAAACCATAAATCAAACTCTTATAATCTCTATTCCACCTTATCAATCATTTCTGGGTTTCATTTTTAAGAAGTTAACATATATGACTGTGTATCTATACATATATTAAATCGTAGAATAGCCTGGTTTGGAAGGCACCTTGAGTGAAATGAACAATATCAACTGGTTTGTTCCATGTTCTCAGGATGGCAAATACAATGTTCACTTGAGTTTAGTGTGACAGAAATGCATGGCCTCTATAAATGTAATACTATTCTTCCATTTCTTAGCATTTACCTTTAAATCAAAGGGAGGTACAATGAACAAAGTAGTTCAAAGCTAACTCAGATATTGGAAGCCTGCTGTGTCTCTTTTCCTCAAATTACAGATAAAGTAGCTTTCTAAACAGCAATACTCACTGAAAAAAATTGAAATCAGATATCCCTACAATGTGTTTCACTTGATAATGAGCATATCCCATCTGAAGGACAATGCACGTTCACATTCACAGTTCCCCAATATTTTCCCATTTTCTTGTGTTTTGTTCTAGTGCCAGAAATAATGTAGATAAAATGTGGGTATAACTGATTTAAAAGCCTTTATGCTACAAGAACACATCTGAGGAGGTGGGGTATGACTCTTCAACATGGACAAGATTCTGTTGCTCTATAAATTGGCTCCTTCTTTCAAGGGTAGACATCAGCGTTCTGAGGGTACTGAAAGGCCTGAGTGGCCCTGACTGGTCCCATCTTGGACCCCCACCCTGTGTCCATGGGCATGGAAGTCAAAATTCAGCCCTACAATAAGGTGATAAAAAACCCTTTCACAATAAGGAGCAAAAGCCTGTCATTTGCTGCTAGTGGCAGATGCTAATTTTATAACCATCATGAGTAAATGAAATAATGCAAACTGCTCTAGTTGAAATATTCTCTGTTATTGTTCCTGTAGCACCCAGAGGTTTGGATCAGGACCCTTCCGGGGTACTGCTCAGTCTGTGAACAACCAGTGGGAGACCAGCTCTGACTCTGAGGCATTGTATGCTAAGTAATGAAAGGCTGAGGAAAGGGAAAATCATCACCTTTTCAGGGAAGGAGCACCAAGATATGAAAGGTCAAAGTGATGCCAATCAGGATTATACAGATTGAGCTGATCCAGCACCAGTGTGAGGAAGCACGAGGTGAACTTTTCATTCTCTTTCGGAACTCTCTATAACAGTGGGGTCAGTTGTTTTTTGGTTTCGGGATTTTTTGTTTGTTTTGTTTTTAAGATTCCTATGTGTAGTTTTTTACATTAGGGAGCTGGTTGAAGTGTGAAAATGGAGGTACAGGAGGAAATGGGAGATACTGGAGTATGACGAAGTCCTTCCTCCATCCTGGGCTCTGTACAGCTGGGAACTTTGCTGCTGGGAGCACAGGAGTGATTTTAGGTTCACAAGCTTAATGAAAGCCCTTGAGTGAACACAGATTTATTGAATTTATTCTTTTCCCCCTACTTTAAGCAGATTTGGGTTAAGACAGTGTTTGTTCCTGATTTGGCAGAAAACCTGGGATGACTGTCAGCTTTTTGCTGAACAGGGTAAGGCCTGTCTGTGACACAGTGTCTCTAAAGTGAGAGAAACCTGTGTCACAGGGAGGTTTGAGACATTTGCTTTCTCTGTGTGGTTTTGGTTACAAAATTGGGGTTAAGTATACCTTGCATTGTTTCCTTTGGCAGACTCACATCAGATACTTTAACTCTTAAAAAACCTCCAGAAACTTCACCGGTGTACATAGAAATATCTGTGAATAATGCACAACTATCACCTCAAGAAGTTTCACTCACCCATCACTCAAATAGTCAAATATTAACCCCCCCTAAGCTTTCTCCTAAAACTTCACTGTGCATAAAGTTTCTACTGAAGATCTTCCATTGTTTAGAATGCCTTCCCTGTCCTATTTGGCACTTTCCTTCACTCCTGTCCTGGCTCAGATTAGGAGTCACCTGCAGGCACAAAGTCAGTCAGTAGTTTGCCTTTCTAGCTGGGACAATGGCAAGGGATTGTTGTGCTACAGCAGAGGGAGTTGGTGTTCCTACAGGGAAACCTGGAAAACTGTCTGCAGCTGCAGCAGGATAAAGTCTGAGTCATCTCTGGTGCATTGGTGGTGGCTCACAAGGTGGTTGTGAACTTGAAATATTCCTGTTGCAGAAGAGGATCATTCTTTTCCTGCATAAAAAGCAGGGAAAAGGGTAGTTAGAGATCTGGTGGTGATGGCTTCTCATGTTTGGGATATACTTTCTCTACCAGAAAAATGTACTTTTTAGAGAAGGAAAATAAAAACAAATAGCTCATTTTGGAATAGATTTCTGAAAAAAAGCTCTGTGCCTCACCTCAGAACAAGTCAAGCTGAGCCCTACAGAAAGGACAGAAAGGTTGGGAAAAGAGCCTTGAGCTGACCTTCCCAAGCCCTGTCGCAGTTGAGATGATCCTACTGGGACTGTGAAAGACACGGCTAATGCCTGACTGGGTGTAGCTCCTCCTGCTGCCCCATCATGTCTCTGGTCACTGCAGGTGGCCTTCAAAAGTGCACTGGCTGATGAAGGAAAGCTCATTTGACAGGTGTTGCAGAGGAGCTGCTTTACCTGCAGCCTGCTCTGGGGCTGTCTGGGGCAAGAAGTGAGGTGCAGTTCTTTGCTGCTGTCAGTCCTGCATTATTGGCTTTGTAGAGTGCCAATGTAGGGGCCCGAGCCAGGAGCTGATGGCTGAAAAATCACCCCAGAGGCTGCCTTTAGATTTTTTGTGGCCTCTGGGCACCCTGGCATCATTCACCAGGGCTTTGATGGTTGTTTCCACTAAAGTGTCTCCTCCCCGAGGTCTCTCCTGACCCCATAACCCAATCATGGCTCAGTCTTCGACTCTGGAGCTTTTTGTCTTTTTTTAGGCATCCTGCATTTTCTAATGTGAAGAGAAAGCTCTGTTGGCTTAGTGAATTCACAGCTTGAGTCACTGCCATCATATTGGCCTGTTCTTTCCATGAGCACTAAATTCACTTTAAAAACAGCCAACGAGTTTTATGAGAAAAGCCAATCTTTTCATAGGTGTGCCAATATACAGAAACAGTTATTTCCCATCTGGGATCTCTCTGTATGGTAAATATACATGATTTTATAACTCATCAGCTATAATAGGTGCCCAAGAATGCTGAAAATAGGACCATAAATTTTCAGGAGATAAAACATTTTCACAGAAAAAGAAAATTCCAACAAAATAAGCAAGGTCTGGGATGTTCTGGCACCCACTTGAAAAAGATATTAAAAAACCCCATCCTGCCTTTTATTTTATGACCGTGGATAAGAAAGCTGAAAAATTCCCAACTTCCAATAAAAGATAAAAGATTAAAAATATACTTTTCCTCATTCCGTAGAAAACTGCTCTGTTAAATCTAAAATTTAAATCATAGTGTTTGATTATCAGTGCTCACCAAGAGGATTACGGAACAGTCATTAAATCTTATTACAAAGCGAAGTGCAGAAAGTAATTGCACATATTTGTAAGTAGCTTAGAATTGATTAAAAATGCATAAAGAAAAACTGGAAAGTTTTCTGCAGGCTCAAGGCTGCTAACCCTTCTGGGTAAACACACATCAGCTCAGCCCACCAGGAAGCTTCTCTGTTTCCTCCCAGTGTGGCAAGAGGAGGATTTCTCCCTGTTTTAAGGACAAGGGCTCTGGACTAGTGATCATTGGAATTGCTGTGAGCTACAGGAGATAGGGAAGGCCTGCAGTAATGTTAAAGTTAGGAAGCTTTAGGAGAAGTTTAATTTAAGCTGTTCCTCGGGCTAAGCCTTTCCTTCCCCACCCCCATCCTCCACTGTAGGCTGCTTTAAGGCTGCATTTTCAAAGCGGTGTACGGGGAATTAAGTGCTCCAGTTCCATGGATGTTAATGTGATTTTGTGAGCAAATATCCTCTACTCCAGCACGGCTGAGCCTGTGCTCTGCTCTGAGGGTTTGTGTATTCCTTGCAAGCAAAGGAGCTGTGCCAAAGCACAGTGACTTTAGAGGCAAATTAACTCTGTATAAGTTAGAGGCACAGGGGGCTTTTGAGTGTTTACTTGTTTGGTTGTTTGGGCTGGTGGGTGAGGCAGATATTCCCTGCAGGGGCTGAGCAGGAGGTCGGGCTGGATGAGGTGAGGAAGACATTGAGGTGCTGAAGAGTGTCAAGAGAAAAGCAATGGAGCTGGGGAAGGGTCTGGAGAGTAAATCATATGAGGAAGGGCTGGGGGAGCTGTGGTTATTCAGCATGGAGAAAAGGAGGCTCAGGGGAGACATTATTGCTCTCCACAACCACCTGAAAGGCGGGTGTAGCCAGGTGGGGGTCAGCCTCTTCTCCCTGGGGAACAAGGGACAGGACAAGAGCAAATGGCCTCAAGTCTGTACCAGGGGAGGTTCAGGCTAGACATCAAGGAGAATTTCTTCACTCAAAGGGTGGTCAGGCATTGGAAGGGGCTGCCCACGGAGGTTTGGAGTCCCCACCCCTGGAGGTGTCCAGGGAATGACTGGCGGTGGCACTGCACGCTCTGGGCTGGGTGACATAGTGGGCAATGAGCAGAGGTTGGACTCAATGGTCTTGGACATCCTTTGGATGCCACATGATGGAACAGCTCCAACAGCTCCCTGCACTCCCTTTGGCTCGGCTCTGATGCTGTGCCTCCAAGAATTCAGCCTTTGCCTAAGCCTTGACAAATTCAGTGCATAACACAATACAAGGAGGAGTCTGATCCTCTGCAATCCGGGTCTCAGCATGCAACTTGTTATTTTTAACTTTCCATTTAAGCTACTCACACATCTTCTCTGGCAGTGTTCAGAATACCCCTGAAATGCTGCATTGTGCTGTGGTTTGCCTCTTCCTTTGGCTTCAGTTTTTCTCTCCACAAGAGTAGTAGGTGGTGTTTAGGAGGAGATGGAGGTTTTCCTTACATTCTGCTTTTTTCTCTCTTTTTATAAACAGTTCTTTCTCTGGCATAAATCATACAAACATCTTATTTTTCACATTGGGCCCAAACTTTTCAGGGACAGAGCAGGGCCAGTGCACAGGAAGAGAAGGGATGTACCTTTTCCATTATCATTCTCTTACCACCCAGTGCCTGGACAGTGACAGAGCTGGGACTGGTGGGTTTAACCTCTGGGAATGAGGGAGAGAGAGTCATGGCCTTGAACCTGGTGTGCATCCACAAGGTCACCTGCAGTGCAGTTTCTCTAGGATCACCTCTTTGATCCAAGGCAGTTTGGTTATGCCCTGCTGTGCTCATTTCTGGAGGTGTCATAGCAAGGGCACATTGGGTTTCTAATCACCAGTCCCCTATTGATAAATTTGCATCATTTTATCTTATTTTCCTCTCTCAGCTCTGACAATGACATGAGAACAGAAACTGGAGGGGTTACAAAAGATTTTGCTGTTCTATATTCATTTAGAACATCTGTAACCATTTTTGAATAATTTTTATTTGTAACTAGGAGAAAAATGCACCTTTTTTCAACTTATCTTCAACTCAGTGCATGAGACTAGACTTGGGTAGCTGTCCTGGAAATTAATACAAACTTAGGAACTAAAGCACTACATAATGAGTTGAGAATATATCTCTCACAGTTTACTATTGATTTACTGTCCTAACATTTCTGAGAACTACCCACTGCATAATCTATGGAACCAAATGATTTCTCTGCGAGGTTGCTGCTATCTCTTAAGGTTTTATCTAAAGCCTTGAGAACTGGTATTTTTTTCTCAAAGTCATATAAGAATCTTAGTTTTCTTTTCATACCAAGAAAGTTTCTTGCTACAAGGAGTGTGGAGGAAACTCACAGATGGGAACGTCAGGAGAAGTGAGGGTGAAAGGACCAGGGAATTGGGCTTGGAGATGACCGTGGCACTGGTCATACCCTCCCCAACAGGTGCTGTCCTGCAAGGACTGAGCATGACAGGCAGACCCAGGGGATGATGGGGTCCATCACCAGCCCCTGATAGAGTAAGGTGGTGATCCAGGGCCAGGAACCATCCAAGGGGACCAGAAAGGAGAGGCAACAAGGCCATGACATGGAGCCAATGCCATCTACGGGACAGCAATGCAGGGGACAGGCTAAAGTCTGTGACTGAGAGGTCCATCCAGAAGATGAGCTATCACAGCCCATCCAGGAGGCAAGGCTAGGACCTGCTATGGTTTATCTGGGGCAGAGGCTCATGGGTGGGGGTCCCAAATGAAGCTGGTCAGACACTTTAGAGGCTATTAGTGGGTTTAGGTCTCTTGACACTGAAACCACCAAAGGCAGCTTCAATCAGAATATCAACTGAATACAAAGGTGACTTTTTTGAACTCATGGTTTTTTAAGGGAGTTTCATTGACAGGGAAAAGACAGCATATTTCTTGAACCTCAGTATGTTGAAGAGCAGAGACTGCACCAGAATCATAGAATGGTTTGTGTTAGAAGGGGATCTTGGAGATCATCTCATTCCAACCCACCTGTGTGCAGAGTGGGTGAGGTTTCTCAGAGCCCCATCCAACCTGGCCTGGAAATAAAAAAGGCTCCCTGTATTGCACATGCTTTGTCTTTTTTGTGACCTGTAGACTTCAGCATTGGTGACTTCTTAAACCAGGTTTCTGTGCTAGACAACCTCACACATTGTGTCCATTCATGTATTCCTGTGTCCCTCTCAGAGGATATTTACCAGTGACCTGAAGACAATGACTGCATTAAAATCAGGGAAAATAACCCACTGAATTTCCTTTGCAGACTATTTTCACCAAGCAGTGTCAGGATCAGTGATTTTCTATCAAGCTTTTACCACTCTGGTCTGTGGGAGACACTGGAAATCCCCTGTGAAGAATGGGAAGCTGAGTTAGGCCCACAGAGCTCTTCCCACGAGGCTTGGAGACTCAAATGTCCCTTGACCAGACATCCACATCATCCTGAAGTCTTTAATTTGCTTTCTCTTCTATCTCTCCATAATAAGTCTTGTGTAATAACAAGATGCTCTTCCCCTGCATCACATAATAGGTCCTATACCTTTCAAACTCCTTCATAAGTATTACCCTGAGACCATCGGACTGATGTGTCTCTTGTGGTAGCACAGGCCAGGTCAGATCACAGGGCTCTGTTGGCTCTGGTGAGGTTGTTTGGGTTTATACAGCTCCTCTCCTTCCTCAGTGCTGCTTTTTGTTTATAAAGAGGAACTTTTAATCACATAACAATACCACAGAACAGACTCTTCTCTTCTATATCCCCCTTCTCTCCTTGCAAAGGTTTGAAATAATTATTCTTGTTCTGAAAATAAAGAAGTGCCTTGTTTTTATAGCTCTTCAATGTTGAAAATGATGTGGTATGTTTAAATGAGCAGCAGACCACTGTGTCATTGGAATGAGTGGGTAATTTCACTTGCATTCAGTATTAATGTACTTTCCTTTTCTTGGAAAACAGCAACAAAAATAGTTTAGTTCATCTTGTCTTTGGGAGGATTATATCCTGTGGTGATGCCATTAGATAAGTTGTTATTACACAAAGGATAGATTGGATCCCTTTTCTTTGTTTATTTTGCATATGAGAGTCTGTTGATTCGCAACAGCCTCTTGAGCCAAGTTATGAAGAAGCTCTTGTTGACCTTAATTGTGAAATAATGACCCTATTCTTGACTTTGAACACTAGGTCAAGATATCACTGGTTTTCAACTCACGGGCCAGGAACTGTAATTTAGGATTGGTCAATGCAAGTATAATGGCACAAATTGTACAAATTGTACAAGAGAGAGGTGAAGTTCTCCCTAGTAATGCAATTTCTGTAAATGCATAGAATAATATTCAGTTCAAATACATATCATGAACAGGATGCTGGGAGGTTTTATGGGTGTTTTTCACCCCCGTCAGACAAAGAAACACATAGAACAACTCCCTTCCAAGCCTGAGACTAATTCTAGCTGGTGACCAGAGACCTCACAGAAAGCTCAGCCTCTTTCTTCCCATGTCTGCCAACTTCTGGGCCAGCCTGTGCCATCCCATCACAAACCCTAAACTTCTGCAAAGGTGTTGACCCTTCCGTTGGTTCCTTGTTTTGTGACACCTTGTTTTTAAAAAGTCAAGGTCTTGTCATCCAGAGGTGAGAGAGCTGCAGCTGCCTGAGGGAGTTGCCAGGTACTGACTTGCAGCTGTCACTCTGACTCTGGGATGTGCTGTCAGTCTCAGGCAGCAGAGAATTCCTGATATAATGACAGAGAAAATGGTAAAACAAACCTCTGAATTGCCTGACACCTGTAAAAGTCCTAAGCCAATGCTCACAGGACTGTAAAATTCATCCCCAATGGGGTCACTGCCTACCAAATTTTTAAAAATGATGTATCTTTGTAGTGTTTTTGACATGCTGGGTACACCAAGACCTCAATGGAGACATGGGTGCCATGGGTACCATAGAAACCCATTGGTTTCTATGATCACAGGACAATAAATTCCTGAGTTAATTACCAAGGACGGTCTGTAGGTCCCTCTCAGACCCAGTACCCTGTGGATTTCTTCAAGTCCAGCAGTCAAAGGACATTCTATATCATCTTGTTCACATGAAGAAACCGTGTTACAAGTTCCCTTATTCAGCCTTGAAACACACATGGAAAAATGGGGAAAATTTTCTTTGGAGTTTCTGCAAGTTCTTGTCATACTTTTTTTTTGTGATTTAGGAATGGGAACTTCTCTAACAGGATAGTGGTTTTATGTACAGTACTTGGAATAGATGTCTATTGTATCTTAAACTCTCAATCCATTTGTCCCTGTTCAGGTGGCTCCAGCTTGACTTATGACTTCGTATTTTGTAGCAGATCAGAGATTTCAGTGGTCCTTTAGCACTTCCAGAGTGTCATGCAGTAACATTTTACATGTTCCAGTTGTATCTCAAAGCAGTGAAAGAACTCCCAAGAAACCCCAGAACTGGGTTGGCCTCAAGAAGCCTGAAATCAGTTACTATTAAAAGGGGTATTTTCAAAATGCTTTTATCCTGATTTAGGAAACATTTTCTAAGCAGGAACCTCACTTCAGCATGTGTTTTAAGCACGTGGTGAAGCCATAGAAATCAAAATATCTCTGGGCATATGCTTCAGTGTGATCCTGAATCTAGCCCTTTGCTGGCAAGATGTATTCTTTATCATTTTCACTGCTCTGCACTTTTCTATGCTCACTTATACTATCATTTGTTTATAACAGCCAAGGAAAATGGAGGAAAACTGCAGTTTGTTTAATCACTGCCTGGAGAAAACTGTAAGCTGATCCTGGTATAAATGAGCAGGCATGAGAATTTGCTTTAACAGTTTTCAGTCCCTTTGGTAATGCAGAAATTTTGTTTGATTTTTGCCAAGTGGTTTTTTTTTTTTTTTACTTAGTGTTTTTAGGTAATCACTATTTAGCTGGCTTATGTTCTTGGATTTTCCTTTTTTCTCCTTCCCAGGAGATAAAACCAGTAAAATCCTCCCCTATTGAAGTCAGTGGCAAAACTCCCACTGAATTCAGGGTTTTATTCAGCCAAGGAGTTTCTTGCAAATAAGGTATTTAGATACTGCACTCTGGGGTGATATTCATAAATTTAATGCTGTTTCCTCAAAATAAAAATCCGTATATGTTAGTGAACCTCTGTGAGGCTCCGACAGAAACACTTCTCCTTGAAAACCCATTCACTGTCCTGGAGCTTAATGCTTTCACCAAAATCCATAAGACAGCAGTGAACTCAGCTGCCCTGACTGCTTTCCATGGTGCCAGTAACACCATCAGTGGTCTGAAAAGGAAAATAAACAACCCCCCCCCCCACGAATGAGGCTTCTCTCCCTGCCTGGACAGGTCAGACACACTCAGATATGTTACACTTCAATAAATCTCAAACAGTGGTGCCAGATACAGACTTTGAATCTGTGGGAGCCTTTCAGGGGCCAGAATCACAGGATCATTTATGCTGGAAAAGACCACCAAGATCATCTACTCCAACCTGTGCCCAATTCCCTCCTTGTCCCCCAGCCCAGAGCACTGAGTGCCACGGCCAGTCCTTCCTTCGACACCTTCAGAGATGGGGACTCCACCACGTGCCTGGGCAGCCCCTTCCAGTGCTTGGCCACCCTTTGAGTGAAGAAATTCTCCCTGATGTTCAACCTTGAACCTCCCCTTGTGCAGCTTGAGACCATTTCCTCTCATCCTGTCACTTGTAGCTTGGGAGAAGAGGTCAACCCTCACCTTACTACAACCTCCTTTCAGGCAGAGAGCAGTGAGGTCTCCCCTGAGTCTCCTTTTCTCCAGGCTAAACACCCTCAGCACCCTCAGCTCCCTCAGCCACCCCTCATTTGACTTACAGGTGGCCTTTATTAGGTTCCCTGGAGTCATGTCTGCATGGGTCACACTTTGCACTTCACTCAGTGACTTTTCCAGTGCTGGTCCTGCTTGCCCAGACCTTTCAGTTGTTTTCTGACCCTGTGCTGAAGATCCCCCAGGTCACCAAAGGCCACTCCTGCACAGGGTTGCCTTCCAGGCAATGGGAAGTTCAGGTGACAGGCTGGAACAGGGACTGTCCTTTCTGGCAAGGCTCCTTTAGGGGCAAGAGCTCATATATTGGCTCAGGGCCAGTTGCTTTGTGCTTAAGAGAACCCCCAGGACCCTCCACTGCCATGGTGATTGTTCTTTTTGTGCTGGCTGGGTGACATTATACAGCCAGGGCTGCAGGGACTACAGTGTTGCTGATTAAAAGGAGCTTCTTTAAATTTGAAGTGATGAGGCAGATTCCAGCTTTGTATTTCTGCCTTCCTGCATACTAGTTACTGCACAGGGAGATGAACAAAGAGAGATCTGTGATATGACCTAACCTTTAAAAAAATGACTCCTGAGTTTCAATATCACTGTGGCTGCGTGTCCCTATGGGCAACGCTCAATGGATCCTGGAAATTATTCCTCCTAAAGGTGTCTCTGGGTAGGCATCCAGAAGGAAAAGGCACACAAAACCATAGGTCATGGATCTGAGATAAGCATCAGGAAGTGCAATTAGAGAGGTGCGTTTTCACAAGTGCCAACATACACATATCTGGATCTGACTGCAGACCCAACTGTAAAGCAAACAGGTAAATTCTATCTGTTCTACTCCGTGCCAAACCTACATAAGATGTGTTTAATTATGCTACATGAGCTCTAAAAATAAAATATTAAGGTAAAATAATACTGTACTCTTTATACAAGTACTTCAAACGGAATACATAATACAAAATATTGATTCAAGAGTGTTGCAGTATTGAAAATCAAATGAGTTTTTGCCATTGCTGAGAGCACAGAAGCCCAGTGTAATCAGCCTGTTCAACTAATCATTACAGCAGTGCTGTTTGTGGCACTCTACTTAACAGTCTGTCAACGATTCCACAAAACCCCTTATTTTTTAGGGATTTATATTTTGGCCATAAAAGGCTGCTCCGATGTGAAAGTAGAAATACACAGAGAGATGTGAAAGAACAGTCCCCCACCACTCCACCCAAGTTGCTTTTGAAAGGTTTGATTCTGGGTCACCAAAGACAGCAAGGATTTTGCCTTTTCTGTCAGTAGGAGCAGAATTGGGATGAAAGGGTCTTTTGGTGATTAATTGCAGTTAACAGGAACTCTGCTTTTGACCTTAGCTGAGCTCAGCTTCGCCAATATGTTTTAATCACCACTGTGTGAGGAACTCTGAGGTGCCTCTTGGTTTTTGGGTTTTTTTGCCTCAAATCATTATTTCCTCCGTGGTACAGCCCTTGGAGAAAGCTTTTCTGATGTGACACTTCAGTCAGTGAAAGCAAATACTGCAGCCCAGATTTCAAGTCCAGTACAAGCTGTTTCCTCCTGTGCCAAAATGGAGTCTTCCCACCATAATACTCATGCTAAAAGCTGGCACCAGAGGCAGGAGAATTCAGAACAGTGGAGTAATGGATTAGTTTGAATACTCCTGCTACCTGCAGTGTGACATTTATAAGATTGGACACTCAGCTGGACCAGATCCTGATATTGATGTTGGACCTGCCTGAGGAGGTGGAGGTTGTAGCAGGTACCTCCTGAGTTCTCTTCCCTCTTCCATTACTCTGTGTCTCTGGGAATTTATGCAAGACTCTGTAATATCTGCAGACCTGAGACCTGGTCAGATTCCAGTTTAGGGTCAGCTGTAGGTATTAAACTTCCCATTGCTTTAGGACATTTAGAGTCACAGTTTGTTTTGGTCCCTTATAGAGGTGATTAAACTTGCTGGAGAAATGGCTCGCATTGCTGTTCCACATCCAAACTGAGTGATTTGTCTGACAAGCTGTGGATTCAAATGATTCATTTTTTCTCTCTCTTTGGGGACCACTTAAAACTTTATTTATACAAAAGTGAGCTTGAATTAAAGCATAGAAGTGCTTCTGAAATTTTTGCCCTGTAGAGTTACATTAGCAGTAGCATTATAATTATGTTTCCTTTCATTTTCTCTGTGCCACTAAGCTGCTCAAGCTTCATTGGAGTAGTGGAGGTTATTGAAAGGTACTTTTCTAGATTTCTTATGCAGTGACTAAGAAATAATGTGGTAGCTACAAGAAAATGATCAAAATCGAGGGCCATGTGAGCAAAGTACGCCACAATGCCATAAACCTGGCTAGATCTTAATGAGATGTTAATTTACCATTTGCATTTATATAGTATAAATCACATCGGTCTCTTTGTTCAAAAGAAAGTAAAACTATCAATGTGATGAAAGAAATATCAGTTGCCAAGTAAAAGTAATGAGTTTTTTTGGAAGTTGGCAAAGCTCTCTGAGGCAGAGAGGGGAGAATATGACCCTGGGGAAAATTTGAAGTCTGATGATTTGATGAACAGTAGGACTTTTCTTCCATTCCTAAAATGGGACAGCAAGCTTGTACTCAAGTTCTGACAGACATTATACATCTGAGTGAGGAGATGAAAATGAACATATGCAAAGCTGTGTGACTTTGAAATATGTAATATATTAACAAGTTCACCTATGGTATAAAAATACAAGAAAAAGCTCTCTAGATATTGTTCTTTGTTTATTTAATTGTTTACAGTCTCAGGAATTTTCCTGCAAATATGTAGAGAAGCCTTTCTCAAATTCCACCCAACCCTTTCCTCCTTGTCTACTTACATTCAGGCATGTCTGATCTTTCACTTGCTGCTGGTTCCCAGCCATCTTGCATACCTTTAAAATACTTATTTGCTGCCATCATTTCAGGGACTGCTGTTTGCCTCTGTTGGATCTGACACCATCCTTTGGTTTCGCATTGAGGTAATTTGTAACCTTGAAAAAAGTGGATGCTTAAAATGCAAAATAAAACCAAACCAAAGTTATGCTGTTGTGTAGATTTAAAAAAACCCCACTAAATAAACAAAGAAACAGTCGCTTCTGTGCTCAGCCACTTTGCAGTCTTACATCTTCCTCCTGAGTCAGCTCCTGTGCTTGTTTGCTCCATCATTATCCTGGCGGAAAAATGTCAGAGTGATGGAGTACCTATGAGCAGCTTCCCAGAGAAAAAATAAAGGGATTTGCTGAGCAAGCATGAGATGTGTTCCACAGAGAATCCTAATATCTGATGGCAAATCCAGGACAGAAACAGGTCCCCTTGCAAGGAGGCACCACCTATGGAAGCACCATTGTCAGAGGAGCACAACTGCTCCTCACAGTTTTTATTTTTGTGATGGCTGTGACAGGGCCCACAAATACATATAGTAAAAAGAATGCATATGTATTTTTAGAAGAAAAAATATTTCTATACACATATGTATTTATAAGACAACCACATCCCCAAAATGTTATAAAAATTATAAGGCTCTGAGGTCAGGCCTGCAAACCTTAGGGGATGCCAAAATTAAGATCTAGCTGTATGTATTTTATATAAAGTTCCCCTCTGTATGTGGAACGATATAATCTTTAATTACATGACTGCACACTAATTATTCCACAGGCTGTGCCCTTCAGCACATGTAAGAGGCAGAGTCCTTGGAAGGGGGTGAAATCCTTTGCGACTTGCCTGACTTTGGTGGGGTTTCCTGGCTGTGCTGCTGAACAATACTTAACATTTGAAATATAAAACAACCTTACAAAATAATATTTCCCCTCATCATCCCTCCTCTGCCCTTCCCATAGACAAGTGAGTCACCTGTAAATCAATAGTAGTCTTCAAGCAGCTACATGTAGGAAAGACTGGAGACACCACTTTGCCAGAGGTATTGAGTGAATGAGAAAGTGAAGGGCCATCATAGATTAGTCTGGTTGGAAGGGACCTTAGAGATCATATAGATCCAACCCCCCTGCCATGAGTAGGGACACCTTCCACTAGCCCAGGTTGCTCAAATAATCTTTAGGGCTTGACCTAAACAGCATCTCTCCACCCTTTTCCTTCCCTAGTCCTTCCTGCCTCACAGCTTCCTGCAGTTCCTATTTCTGCCTATTTCTTTATTCCTTATTACTATGCCTCATCCCCTGACCTTGAATTTGGCATGTTTTCTTTCCTCAAAGCTTTGAGGCTCCAGGCTAATGAACATTTGAGAACAAAACAGAGATATTCCCCTTGTCTTCTGCACCTATTTCTGGTATTTCAGTAGGAGGGCTTGCAATATTGGAAGGAAATCTCATCCTGCACCTCCATCCCCAGAGTCACATTTGTTCAGTGGCAATGGAAGGATTTATTGTACATAACACCAGGAACCTGTAAAGAGATGGAGCAGGCTCAGCCCACATATGGTAGTTGCCCAAATGGAATATGAAATATGTCATTAGTGAACTGGAATTTTCACTCTTCTCTTGAGGTTAACTCTTAGCCAAACTCAACCCTGCAACATGTCACTGGGGTTGGAGCAGGTCAACCTCCTTCTGCCTCACCATCATGTTTCAAGTTACTGGATCTCAATACAAGAATAATTAGAATTTCCACAGTGAGTAGTTACGAGTTTTTTCCTGGATGGTCAGTTGCATTTTGCTGAGAAATGCCTAAAAAGATTTAGCTGAAACCTCTTAATAGAGGCTGTGAAAGCTGAAATTGGGATGGTCTTGAATGGAAAGTCTTCTTTAACTCTAATGATGCATTACCAGCCTGCACCTGGGATGTGTTGCTGTCCCAGCCAAGCAGCCCTGGAGGGAGAGGGGAGGCTTTAACCTTATATACTGAGAGATGTAGGCTCTGAGGTGACCGTATACTGTCAGACCCAAACCATCACAGCCATGGAGAACAATTCATCACCCATGTGTGGCAAAAAGAGAAAACTCCAGACTAGGGAGCCTCAAAGCTTTCGAACCCAGCTGTAAAATAATGGGATCTGGGCTGTAATTCATATTGCATGTAGCAGTTCACATCCTCAGGGATCCTCTTTCAAGTACCAAGAGCCCCACAATGCTTTAAAAATTAAAAAAAAATCAGCTTCCTCTCCCCAAGCTGATCTGGAATGAAGAGGAGAAGGTGTTCTCCTGGGTGCTGCCTGGTTTCTTGCATATTAGTTTTTCTGTGGAAATTAGCTCTTTTTTACTGACAATTATTGTGTTCCACCGATGGCAAAACTGCCAAAATCCTTTGTGGAGGTGGAAAAATTAATTATTTTTTGCTCAGGTCTGGGAGCATCAGAAAGGGAAACTTGAAACCTTTGTTCTGTGCAGTTTTATTCCACTCAGCTCTGAAGAATACAGAACGATGCCATTCACTGGAGAGAGATGTACTGTATTATTTCAGAGGTTTATTGTTACCAATGTAATTTGGGAATGTGCTTTGCTCCCTATGGAAAAAGAGCTGTTTCACGATGTACTGTACTTTCTCTTCTGATGTTCTTGGTCCTGCTGGATGCAAACAGTTTGGATAGGACATTCATTCTCCTACAAAGTAGATAAAAATTATTCAGTGGATGTGTCCTTGTTGCACACTGATCCTGCTTCTCCAACAGCAGAACCCACAAATAGGTATAGCAATATCTGCCCCCTCCTGTCTCTCCCTATTTTCCATGAAACTGGGAATCATGCAGGTGAAAGGAGGTGGATATCAAGCTTGGGGTTGAAAGGTTACACATGAATTATCTTTCTCTATCCTAAATCCTTCACAGGCACAAACTGGCATAACAAACTTTATTTCATAGGACTCCTATGTTTGGAAGTGTCCATGGGATGCTTCAGTACCATGGGATGGCGTAAGGGAACATGGAGTGTGTTGAATGAAATATGAGCCTCACAGAGGTCGACTTGGGCACTGGGATGAGACAAGGTACCCAAAGATCTGAGTACTGATCCCAGCTTTGGTGGTACCTGCAGCAAAATACCACACTACCAATTTCAAAGCTGTCCTTCCAGGTCTAATGAGATGCTCTATAAAATGACTGGGGTGGCTGTGGGTCCTCAGGGATATTTTCATGCTTCTGGAGAAAGAGAGGAATTTTTGATTTGTTTTTAGTCACATTTCAAACACTAAAAATGTTTATTTGTGGTTGTACTGCTTTAAGAGGTGCTATTTCTAAGCAGAGGAAAATCTGTTCAATATGAATAAAAAGAAAAGCAGGGACTGTTCTTTTATCTCTTTTTTCAAGAAGAATGCAAAGGGAATTTTGGAGGAAAACTGACATTTAACCAAAAAAATAAAGTCTAAATGAAGCCATCCCACCATCCTCTGGCTGCATTTCCACCAGCTCCTACCCATCAACTGCCCTTTACTGCCTCCTGCATTATCCCCCAGGCCTTGGTGCTCAGAAGTTCACTACAGCTGTCCACAGCAAAGTGCTGCAGCTGCCCAGCTGCAGAGGAAGGGCCCCCACTTAGCAGTTGGCAGGCAGCTGCTTTTTGTGCCTTGTAGTCACATCACAGTGGTGTTGCACACCGTAATGACCACGGCACCCTAACGAGGAAAGCCTCTTGCCAATGACAGTGAGATGGTGACAACTGGAGGATCAATGTCCAGAGAGGTCAGATGTCCTGCCCAAGACTTTTCTTTCTGATGGGTTAAAATATGACAGACTTAAAGGATGTGGATGGGTGGGTGGAGTGGGAGAGAAGGCTGTTTTCTTTTAGCTCAGGGTTGGGTGGACTTTCTTCATTAAATCTGAGAATGGCACTCTGTCCCTACCAGCTCTTCCTCTCCTACTGAAGTCAGTGGCAATCGATGTGATGTGGTTTGTTTAGGAGGGAGTTATTTACTGGAAGAAATTATCCCCCCAAAATGCTTCTAATTGAACATCACATCAGTCAAGGTGGAAAAAGATGGTCCAAATACACATTTTTGTTCAAGAAATGACTGGGTGTGACACTTAGTACCATGGTTCTAGTTGAGAAGGTGGTGATCAGTCAAAGGCTGGAGTCAATGATCTCAGAGGTCTTTTCCAACCTAAATGATTCTGTGATTTTTGAATGATTGAAGTAAACTTTCAGTCCAGTTTTCTTAAGCTAAAGGCTTGCCTGTATTCCTGTATATATACTCTTTTATCAAGCTCTAGTATAACAACTAACTTACATTTAAGAGGGGTTTTTTTTTCTGATTTAGAATAAATAGGGCAATGAAACATTCCATACTGCTCTAAGAGAGGAAAAGTCATATTCTCTTAAAATCTGAATATTAATAATTTTAGAGTGAAAGTTAAAATTAGATTAAAGAAAGATTTTAGTGCAATGGGTGCACAAACCAGGTAGGGAAAATAATTAAACAGATCTGTTAGTTTCAATTGGAAATTTTATCACATAGAAAAAGCCTCATTCTTTCCCTTACATAAAGAGTTTTGTTAGGAAAGTTTGCAGAAGCAAAATGTTATGCCTTATTCATCTCACAAATGGATCTCAATCTCTTCTAACCTTAATAGCAAAGGTTACATAAGGATTGTTCAAAATTCAGTTTTCATAAGGAAACACCCTGGAGAACAAATGATATTAGTCCCGAGGAAATTACTTTTACTGCATGTATGTGACTGTAACAGACTGAGAGCAAAAATCGATGCCTTAGCTGCACACCAAGTACCCTCGAGACTATGAAAAAGCAGGGCCTGAATAACTTATTTTACTTTCTGAAAGAGCAGTGGGACAAACATAAAGCAAAACCAACAAAAAAATTCCACACATTCTTTGTGCAACCTTCAGTGCTTGCTGCAGCCTTATTTTCCCAATGTCTGTGGCATTGCTGCAGAGTCCCTGTGCCTGAGGGAACAATAACCTTTTCCTCAGGTGCAGAACAAGACCATGAGAAATGCAGGTTTTCGCTCCAGTGCAGATTTCCTGAGTGATCTTCAGTGATTCATTTCATCTTGTCGTGTATCAATTCCATACTATAAAAGGGGGCTGTTATTTTCCATTCTTTTCAGTGATGTTGGGAAAATGTGCTTTAAAAATTGTATTGTGAAAATTTTAGATGGTGAACAGCCATAGGAAGTGCAGGTGATTATATATGTGTGTGTGTGTGTATTTATATATATATATATATGCATATATATGTGTGTATGTATATGTGTGTGTATGTGTGTATATATATATCTATATATATCTATATATATATATAATGGTTCTTTCTCTCTTACTGTTTTCTTTTAGACACCTTTCTTTACGATTTTAGTAGAAAGAAATAATATAGGAGCCTGTACTAATCTGTGGTGCCTTGAGAACTGATTGCATTGGGGTTTTTTTCTTTGTAAGGAAATTGGGTTTCTCTTCTGGCTAGAAGCAGTATATAGCAGTGAAAACTGCCCTAGAAAATACACAGGCTTCACTTTTATATTGTCATTTTACAGGGGAACATTGGGCTGCAAATTGTTGTAATTTAGGTCAGTTTCTGTCATAAATTCTTTTTTTACTATCTGGTCTGGGCAACAGATTAATGTTAGCTTTGAGTTTCTGCACAGATGACTCAGCTTTGACAAAGAAATCTGCAGAGTCCTGTGTCTTCTGGGTTTCTATTAAGTCAAGTAGGTGATTTTAAGGGTGTTCTTCTGCCCAGATCAATTAAAAAATAAAATCCTGGCAATTGCTGTTGTGCCATGGGGTTGTTAAGTCAGGATTACTCAACCTGCAACTGCTTTTACTATAAGCATATAAGAAACAGTGTGTACAAGTTAGTGACTCTTCTCTTCAGGTTTGACTCATGTAGGTACAACAGATAAATATATATATATATATATATATTTAAAAATTACTTTATCATTTTTTCCCCTGGAAAGTTACTTTGGTGCTGGGGGCTGGCAAGCAGCTTCTGAGACCTGTTTGGATCTGTTGACATGTTGATGTGTTGGGGAAGCACATCCTCACCAAATGACTCAAAGACTTCACTCAAACCCCCAAACTAATTTCTAGCCCGTGACTGCCCAGGAGCACATGGCACTTGGCCATATGGCTGAGTGAAACCAAGGCTTGACAGGGTGACTGGCAGCCCCAGTCATCTGAGGTGATGGGTGTGTGTCAGCCTGTCACAGCACACCCTGTGCTGGGCTGGCTTCGAGTTGGAAGGCCCGTTTTCCTCTCTGTTTCAGCCATTCCCTCTTAATCGCAGGTTTCCCCTTTTGTCTTTCCCAGGCAGTGTTGCCATAGCAACGGTGTCTCTTGTCCACCCTGCCTTCCTCCCTACCCCTGTCAGCCTCCCTTCAACGAGGTTTCACCCATCTCAGCAGCTCTCCCTCAAAGTTGCTTTTGCAGCACACACATGGAAAGTTGATGTACTCTGCTGCCGAGGTGTCTCTGGACATTGGTCGTGGAGCTGCTGGGCTGGCACCCAGTTTTATGTTGCTTACTGGCACAATTTTCCATGCAAAGCGTCTGCAGCAAGCTGCTCTTGAACAGTTCAGTCAAAATGATACGGCTCTGTCAGTGTTTGTAGGCAGGGATACAACCCGGTAGGCACAATACTCTGGTTCCTTCGGTGTTTGCATCTCTCTTTTAATAAGCCAAGTGGTTTTCTCAAGGGATGTGCTTATCAATTTGGTTTGTGGAACCCTTATCCCTTGAAAAAAACACACTTTTCCAATATTTCTTAGGTAGATCTGTGAAAATCTCCCCCTCTTATTCAGACTTGGCCTGATCCTGGTGCTCTCCAGCATCACTTTACCAAGGTTACACTTGCAGCTCCAAAACCACTTCCTACTTCCAGGACAGACTTTTTCCCCAGAAAATTGTACAAATAGAATCATAGAATGACATGGATTGGAAAGAACCATAAAGACCATCCAGTTCCAACCTCCCTGCCATAGGTAGGGACACCTTCCTCTAGACCAGTTGCTCCAACCTGGCCTTGGACACTTCCAGGGATGGGGCAGCCACAGCTTCTCTGGGCAACCTGTGCCAGGGCCTCACCACCCTCCCAGTAAAGAATTTATTCTGGAAAAGCAATGTTACTGGTTGGTCTTCAAGCATCTTCCTGTAACTTGTTTGATTTATTGCTCTTTTGAAAGGGATTCATTGAGAAGTTGCAAATTTCTCTTCTCAATAAGATCCCCATGGGTAAAAGAACCTTTTATAGGGTTTGATGAATGTATTGAAAGGATTAATTAAAAAAAGGTTTCCATAAATATCCAAGTGCATAAATGAATATATTTTTAATGAATTATGCAACAATCTGTCGCAACAGGCTATTTATACAAGAGATTTTCATTTGACACAAAGCAATGCATCTGTTTAGTAAAATAAGGATTAATCTCATGTGTGTTACATGTTCAGGACGTTTTATATCTTTTCACAAAGGTATAAAAGTTCAAACTTAAATTATAAATTTCTACATGTGGCGCATCTAGTGAACAGATAAATAGATCTGAGGTGGGTGGAAAAGAATATCTAGAGAGAAAATATCCGGGAATCCAAAACATTGTCTATTCTGAAAGTTTTGTTATTGAACAATAATTTAGCTGAATCTAAGCAGAAACATCTACGAGGAACAGGATTAGGAATCCAAGAGAAAATTGCACAGTAATGTGTTGGTAAACTGAACTTCCTGTGTCTGCAGGGTAGTCACTGGGTATCTGGGCCATGGGTGCTGCCTGACTTTGCTAAAAGTACTGTCCCAAGATCCTGCTGCATCTGTTGTCAAGCAACCCAGGAGATAGTAAAGCTGGTTAAAATTGTAACCTATTACTTTAAGTGATGGAATGGGTAAGACTGTGCCCAATATATCCAATAATTTTAAGTGTAGAAACGTGATAGACTCTAATTTAGCTGGGTAGCTCTAAATGAGATCTTTCTTTCCTTGTGAATAATCCTCTGAAAACATCATCTCATTGTCTGTAGGGTTCAAAAAACAAGTTGGATCAGGAAAAGAAGAAATAAAGGCAAACTGGTAAGAAAAACCTTGTGTCTGTACAAAACTCCTTTGTGTATTTATATCCTGAACACTTTGCAATTCTAGTCATGGTATCTCAGAAAGAACTTCACTGAATAAAAAAAGTCTGGAGAAGGGAAGATGGCCAAGGACATAGAATAGCTTGCCTACTGAGTGAGAATAAAGTATGCTGTGCTTTATCTTGGAAAAGAAGTCAGCACCAACAAGGGAAACAGGACATGAATGCTGTGAACAGTGGGAATAGGGAATAAGTTTCCATATTTCTTATAATACCAAAACTTGGCATACCCAGCAAGATGATGAGGTAGTAGATTTAAGACACACACAAACAAAAAGAAGGTTTTCAGTCACCATTTTATTGATGTTTCCATTTCCACAGGATGCTGTGGATGTTAAACTGTAATTGGTCTTGAAGATCGTAAATGGAGTGAAATAGGATTTGGTCAATTCATGGACACACCTTCATCAAAGGCTACTGAATGAGAAGTTCAGATGCAGCTGTGACTGAGGATCTGTGTGGTTTGTTGGGACAGTGCACCAGGAGAAGACTCTCCCCTGAGGCATCCACCACTGTGAGTGGGAGACTTTACATGTCAAATAGGCTCTTGGTGTGGTCAGATACAGCTATTCTGATAAACCCTCTAATGAGATGAGAGGAAGATGGACTCTTGCCCTGTACATAGGAATGTGTTTTTCCCACTTTTCATGTTGATGGCTCCCTGTAGACATAGCCCATGTCCAAGATATAAATGTAATTGAGAGTAAGTTTCCACTTAAAAAAAAAAAAAAAAGTGATTACTTTATTTTAGTCTATTATTTAATAATGAACTTAAAAGTATATTCATAATTTTTTAATATTCAAAAATAGATTATTTCAGTACTTTTTTATTTAAGAGGATATAATGTTTCCAGTTGATAACTTAGAAATGCCCCGACCTATTAAGTAGTAATAAAATGAAATAGAATAGGTCAAATTCCTGTAGAAATATACAGAGGTTGAATTTGATTTTAAATAGTGCTTTACATCTTTTCTATCAAAGCACTCAAAGTACTTTGGAATTATATGGCTTAAATCTCTGTTGGGTTTTGGAACCTTTTTTCCTAAAATGTAGCATCATAAAATGTTATTTTTTCAAGTTCATTTTTATAGACTTTTTTTTCCCCTCACTGTTGCTTTGGGCACGAATTACTTTTCCATTCCTGGTAACTAAAGCCCTGGGTGGCATTCACTGTCTGGAAGTAGCTACAGGAAATGGAAAAATTACAGTTTATTCTGTTACAGTGGGATACCTGTGAAAATGTTCGTAGTCACTGCAGTCCTATCGAGACTTTGAGTGAACTGTTGTGCTGTTCCTTAATTACAGAGAAAATCAGGTCAAGAAATGGATTCCATCCCCAAAGATTATTATATTCTTGCTACAGCCACGTTGTGGTAAGAAATAGCACACCCCATCTTTTCCCTTGAGATAAATTTCAGTTTGCACTGTCAGATATCAGCATGTGGTGTGGAACCTAAGCCAACCTGTGGGCAAAATGTCTCCAGGCAGACCTAAAATTATATCACAAACAAGTCCCTCCATGTATATGTAAGAATTTTGCTTTTTTTTGGAATAATAGCAACATAACTTCTCAATAATACCTGCTTAAAGACGAGGATGCTCTTGCTTTCTAATGTAATTGTTCTCTGAATGAAGATGTGAATGACTGTCTTCAGCACTGACGATGGACCAAGGGGTTGTCAGTACCCTGAGCTGGAGGACCACAACTGTGAGAATGATCAACCCCTAGTTGACTCTGAACTTGTGTGGGATCAAGCTCTGTCTAGATTCCTACAAATCTCTGGAGCCTCTTGGGATTCATCCCAGAATCCTCAAAGAGCTGCTGATGTCTCTCTCAATGATTTTTGAGTAGTTTTGGGAATCTGGAACGGTCCCAGCTGACTGGAGGCTGGTAAATGTCCCAGTTTTCAAGAAGGGCCAGAAGGAGGACCGTGGAACCTACAGACTTGTCAGTCTCATGTCAATGTCTGGTAAAGTTATGGGGAAGATTATTCTGGGAGGTATTGAAAACACCTGAAAGACAACACAGTCATTGGTCACAGCCAGCACAGCTTCAGGAGAGGAAAGTCCTGCTTATCTGACCTGATTTCCTTTTATGACCACGTAACCCACCTGGATGATCAAGAGAAACCAGTTGATATAATTTTGGATTTCAGTAAAGCTTTCAATAGTGTCTCTCCCAGGATCCTTCTGGACAAACTGCCCATTGCACAGCTGGAAAAACACGTTCTGTGGTGGGTGAGCAATTGGCTCATGGGTTGAGCATAGAGGGTGACTGACTAGAGTGACATCAGACTGGTGACTGTCACCAGTGGGGTTCCACAGGGCTCCATCTTAGGCCCTGTGCTCTTCAACATCTTCGTCAATGACTTGGACGCAGGACTGGAAGGGACAATGAGCAAGTTTGCAGATGACATAAAACTGGGAGGAGCTGTTGAGCCCCATGAGGGCAAGAAGGCACTGCAGAGAGACCTAGACAGATCAGAGGGCTGGACAATCACCAATTATGTGAGGTTCAACAAGTGGACGTGACAGATTCTGCATCCGGGATGGGGCAACCCTGGATGGACAGACAGGCTGGGAATGAGATCCTGGAAGGCAGTGCCAAGAAAGGGCCCTGGTGTTCCTGGTTGATGGCCAGTTGCCCACAAGTCAGCAGTGCCCTGGGAGCCAGGAGGGTCAACCGTGTCCTGGGGGCATCAGGCAAAGCATCTCCAGCCAGGAGAGGGAGGGGATTGTCCTGCTCTGCTCTGCACTGGGGCAGCCTCACCTTGAAGATTGTGTGCAGTTTTGGGCAACACAATGTAAGAAAATTATTAAGGTCTTGGTGAGTATCCAAAGGAGAGCAATGAAGATGGTGAAGGGCTTTGAAGGGAAGCGTGTGAGGAGTGGCTGAGGGCACTTGGTGTGTTTAGCTGGAGAGGAGGAGACTGAGGGGAGACCTCACTGCAGGTACAACTTCCTTGCGAGGGGAAGAGGAGGGGCAGGCACTGATCTCTGCTCTGTGATGACCAGGGATAGGACTGGAGGGAGTGGCCTGAAGTTGCGTCAGGGGAGGTTTAGGTGGGATATTAGGAAAAGGTTTTTCCCCCAGAGGGTGGTCAAGCACTGAACAGGCTCCTCAGGGCAGTGGACAGAGCAACAAGCCTGACAGAGTTCAAGAAGCATTTGGACAATACTCTCAGGCATGGTGTGACTCTTGAGGATGGTCTTGTGCAGGGCTAAGGGATGGACTTGATGATTCTTGTGGGTCCCTTCCAACTTGGCATATTCTCCGATTCTGCGATTCTGTGACTGGTTCTTCATTTTGCTTTCAGTTTTGGGGGAGCAAAGGAACAAGGCAGATGGGAGCTCTTATTATGTTTCAAATGTTTATGCTGGGGAGCTGTAAGTGGGATGTCACATCCTACTTCATCCGTCATAATGAGTCAACGTATGTGAAGAGTTCAAGATGTTCCCTTCAGCAAAGCGAGGCAGAGCGCGCCAAGGAGAAGAACTCAGTGGTTTTGTGTTCACAAATAACTGTAACTACTTAAGGAAATGACAGAAGTACAAACCTGAACAACATAACACTCTCCCAAGGTCAGACAGCAGTGCTCAGAGAATAATAATGAAGGGTACAATGTGCTAACCTCAACTACTGCTCACTTCCACTTGTCTCACCTAAGCGAGGAGGAAGCAGAAGGAAGGACCCAGAAGCGACAGGGAAAATGATTAACAGTATGCAAAAAGTTTCATGAAAGAGAAGATGATACAAGGTAAAAGTAGCTCATTCCTTGAAAGGATAACAGGAAGAATGGTAGGTCTGTAAGAAAAAGTCTGATGCAATGGATTGGTGTCCTTTGTTTACTTCGTGAATGGATATACAGAGTACTCAGTAAATAAAAACTTTAAAAACTTCTATCACATTGTTTTCCCTTATGTTATTCCACACACACAAAAACCCCAAAACCCCTGATGGAGCTTATAGAATAATAGAGTTGTTTGGGTTGAGAGGGACCTTAAAGATTATTTTACTCCTACCCCCCTGCCATGGGCAGGGACCCCTTCCACTAGACCAGATAGCTCCAAGCCCCATCCAACCTGGCCTTGGACACTTCCAGGGATGGAGCATTCACCCCTTCGTTAGGCAACATCTTCCAGTGCCTCACCACCCTCCCAGTAAAGAATTTATTCCTAAAATAAAACAACAAAAAAAGACCTTTTTAAAAGAAAAACTTGCTGCTACAAGATATTATTAAAACGAAGTGCTGATGGCAGTGAATAGAACTGCAGCAGAGTATGAAAAATGGAATCCCTTACTTGTTTTCCAAAGGACACGGTTTTATGAGAGCTAAACACTTGCACTTCAGGATATAAATTAAGAACTAATTAAGTGGGAACACAAATTAACTTTCATCTTAGTCATGAGGTCGTGTATTACTTGCACTCTGTAGCTCACTCTAAAGCCTTGTCAGACACTGGCCAACACTGGTGACATGTCTGACAAGAGGTGCCAACAGCCTGATCGGATACAGAAATATTCCCACAAACTACAGAACAGTGGGGGGGTGGGTCTTTTCCATCATATTTTATCTGATATGGTTGTCAATCCCAAAACTGATGAAGTATGAGGAGGTTATGGTTTTAGGAAGCTTCATGTACTGAGCTGAGACTGAAATACAGAGCAACGTTTAGGAGTCAATTTTTTAGAATCTGTAGTTTAAAAAAAAGGAGAACAAAAGGTGGTAGATCTGGAATCAGACCCCATCTGTCTGATCCATTCTGTATAATATGGAGCTATTTTAAATAAAATACTCTTTGAAATGTTTTCTTATGATACCATCATGGCCAGAAAGGCCCATAGTTGCTCAATATAAACATACCACAACTGCTGCCCATAAACAAGTGGGCTGGGGTGTGGAATTGCACAGCCAACCTCAGAGCTCCATCTTTTCACAGTTTAAAAACCTGAGGATTTCCCAGGTTTGTGGGCAGACTCTGCAGGCTGCACTGAGTGACATGTAACTGCAGCAACATTGCCATAGTCTAAGGAAAGTAAAAAAAAGCTTGGAGGCAGGTCAGGGTTTCTCAGTGGTGTTGGCAAAGCTGAGTGAGGAAATCCATGGGAATAAGATGATCAATTCTGATGGCAGGAAAGAGCGGACAAAGGCTGAGATGAATAACTGAGAGGAATCGGATGACGGCATCTGGAAAAGGGACACAACTTCAGGACTTGCAGATTAAAGAGGGATAGTTGAAGGGGTTCCTGGGGCTTATGTGACCCAACAAGAGATCTATTGGGTTTGTGGGGGCTTGTTTGGAGAGCTGTCAGTGCTCACAGGACTATTTCTCTCTCTCTATTACACCTCAGCCTATCATTTTCTGGAAGAAAATCTCTTTCTTCTTTATTTGTGACTTTTTCCCATCTGGTATTGGAGCTCTTCCCTCCTTCCCCAGGTGTTGCAAATGAGTGGTTTACTTTGCTTAAAGCATCACTGTCAAAGGTATGACCAAAAGTAGGTTTACTTTGCTTAAAACATCCCTATCAAAGGTATGACCAAAAGTAGGTTTACTTTGCTTAAAACATCCCTATCAAAGGTATGACCAAAAGTAGGTTTAATATAAATCTGAGAACGCTGATAAAGTTTAATGACCTTGTTACCTGTGCATCCCTGCCAGAAGTCCCCTCTCCCTTCTGCAGTAATGTCCTGTTCCTGCTGCAGCCTCTGGGGCTTTTGCTCACCAGAGATGTTGCTGTGTGAGAGGGAAGGAAGGGGACAGGCCAGGGGCAAGGCCTTCTCCTGTGGCAGAGAAAGTGCAAACATAGGTGGGTGGTGAGAAGCCAGATGGGAGAGGAGTGGCAGAGGACTTTGGGGGTTACATTTGGAGGGTGAGCACAACATGCTGCTCAAATGCTGGACCTTCTCTCTCGTCTCTTTCTCCAAAAGAGGGACCTGGGGTGCTCACCAGTCAGCTGCCTAAGGCTGATCCTGATTTTGTCTATACACAAATCCAGCCTGATACTTGCCTACATTTGTTTGAGCTACAGTCTCCTCTTTGGCTCACAACTGTCTTGCTTTGAGCTGGCAAAATGCCAACCCTCCAAGACAGAGAGTCAGAGCCTCTCCCCAACACCGAGGGGAGGAAAAGGGAGGGGAAGGAAAAAAAACCAACTTACGGCCACGTCTGTACTAAAACTACATATATTTTACAGACAGGATAAAAAGGCAACAAGGAGACATTACAAATACCCCTCAAATTAAGAACAACAAGGAACAGTTTCTTACTACCTAGTACACACACAAAGTCTACTATTCTAACCCCAAAGTATCTTAAAAGACTC